>CM034297.1:47387940-47728222 GCA_019925795.1 Dendrobium chrysotoxum | reverse complement strand
AGAAAATAAAATTCGGTAGCCCTCTCAACAGCTGAAGCAGAATATATAGCGATAGAAAGCTATGTTGCTCAAGTTATATGGTTAAAACTATAAATATTAGATATTGGACTACCCATAGGAATCATCCCGATAATGTGCGATAATACTAGTGTAATTTGCATATCTAAAAATCCAATTCAACACTCACGAACAAAGTATATAGACATCAGACATCACTTCATAAGAGATAATGTAGCCAAGGGAGATATTGAATTACACCATATTGCTACTGAAGATCAACTGGCTGACATTTGCATAAAACCACTAGCATATGACATGTTTAGTACATTAAGAACAAAATTAGGTTTCATCGATATTCATGCTTGATTAATAAAAAAACACAAAAAAAATTATGTGGTTGTGTGTTTTCTGTCTATTTGTTGTTTAATTTTTAAAATTAAAAAAAATAATTAAAAAAAAGGTTTCCTGATCCTCTCACCCTCATCTTGCTAATACCCAATCTTGGTTTCCAATGCCAATCATATTGTACGATTCACTATCATACTGTACGATATCTACTAATACACCAATCACAGCCTTTAGTTCCTTCAACGATCCAAGTCTGTCTGAAATTATATCCATCGTACTGTATGAACAATCCATCATACTGTACCATTCACATTATTGATCATCATACGATACGAATCACCCATCGTACTGTATGATCCATGTGTCAATCTAGATTGGGATGAATTTAAACTCAGCCGGTAAGAAAATAATTGTGGTTCATACTATACAAACACATGTTCGTACTGTATGATTGATTTCGTCAAAAGTTATTCAGACGACTCCTCGGGACGAATGACCTTTCACTCAAATTCGTCTAGTATGATTCTGATCGTACTGTATGATTTGACTCTCTTTTTCTAAAAAGTCATCCAAACGAATTCAATACTCTGATCGTACTATACGATACAATATCGTACTGTACGATTATCAGAAATTCTATAAAAAGGAGAGATTCTATGGCTCATTTCACTCACCCCTTTGAAATCCTTACTCCCTCGAACATATTCTGCTTTATGGCTGGTGGAAGCAAGCGAGGATGATTGATCGAGGGAAGCTCTTCCTCTCGATGGTTCGACGATCGCTTTCTCTCTGTAGTTGACGAGAATGCCTATAACAAATTCAAGGAAGCCAAGATTACTCCCTCACGCATGCTTAATCAAGCTGCAAATAATTTTGAGGTCATGAATCTCTTTACCTCTACAACTCTCCAATTCCTCCTTACCCAAGCTTTTCCATTTCATTCTGAACTCCTCTATGAATTCTTAGCAAACCTTAAGGTCAACCTAGAATGTACCACCCTTACCTCCTATGTCTGCAAATAACACGTCATCATTATTATAGACGACATAGTTGAACACATTGGCCTATCCACTGAAGAACCTAATCCCCAATCTCTACTCACTAATGATTATGATTGGACCTCAGTCAACAAGCTACTTAGAAATGTACCCTCCAATCAACATCTACCACTTGTCCAAACACTTAATCAAAATGTACGCGTTAACTAACATGTTCTTCGCACGTCCAAAATACCCAAAGCTGGAGACCGCATACACATTACCCCACTTATATCTATGGTCACTTACTTAATCATGTCAGGCACCAAATTCAATGAAACTCAAATGATCTTTAACTATATTCATACCTTGGCTGCTTTCCAATATCCCAGTGCCCGAAGAATACTAAATCTTGCCTTAGGACATGTCATTGGGTACATCCTGGATGCCAAAGATCAACTCCACTACCCGCTACCTCCGGATCATCTTCCTATCTTCTATACCGATGCCTCTTTTCGTATTCTATTCCATCGAGGAGCCTCTCACGCTGATCCCAATTTTGATGAAGAAGAGGCTGCTGCTCCTGCCGATGCACCTCCACCACTACCAATACACCCGCCTGGACCTGCCTATCCTGCCTACCCTCACGATGACATTATTCAATGCCTTAATTATTTGGAAATTAGACTGGATTCCCACATTAATCAATAACATCAACAGTATGAAAATGATATGAAATGGTTTGGGGAACGCTTCACCTCAATCGATCACCAGTTTGCGTCCCTTCATCAGTACTATCAAGTGGTTCCACCACCTCCACCACCACCTCTGGATCAGGATCCCGATTATTGAATGTTTAGTTTGCTTGTGTTATGTTATACTTTCTTCTATTAGTTGCTTGTGCTTGTATTATAATTCTTGCTTTTGTACTAGTCTGTGATGTTCTTCTCTTATTACTGCTGTCAAAGGGGGAGAAAATTCTGTAATATTATGTTCTTTAATTTCATGCTTTTGTCATTTTTATTATGTTCTGTTGTTTTCATTCTATTTTATTTTTAGATGTTAACAAAAAAATTAAAATCATAAAACAAAAACTAATAATTAAACCTCTGATAGTTTAAAATATATTATCCTAGTAAGAGGGAGCTAAGAAAGAAATAACATCTACTATGGGTATCAGATAATAATATTTGACACCATCAAAAAGGAGGAGATTGTTGTAATCCAGGATCCTAAGCACTTAATTTTGATGATAACAAATAATAATTACTGAATTAATATGTTCTTCTTTTCAAATTATAAATGTTTATTCTTGTCTGTGAGCACTAACATTTCAGGTAAGATACAAATAGTTCGAGACTGTTGGAGACTCAAGACTGGGTAGAATAGGATGTACAAAATCTTGTAATTTTATTTTCTTTTATTTTTCCTTTTCTTGAGTCTGCCATAAAAGCATGTATGTAAAAGGAGTGACCATGCACACACATATAGGGGGAATTTTTTTTCAGAAGAAATTTTTTTTAAACATATCGTACTGTACTACTTTACATCGTACTGTACGATAGATCATTAAAGCTCAGGCTAACGGCTAATTTCTAGAAGATTAGTTCTGTGAACTAATCGTACTGTACGATATATATCATACTGTATGATTTGGTTCTTTTCAAAAACCCTAGCCGTCAGAATAACTTTGGTAAGATTTAAATTTGATTTTGTGAACTAATCGTCCTGTATAATCATAATCGTACTGTACCATTATTTAAAATCTTGCCAAAATTATCCCCCGTAATCAGGTAATTAAATCTTAGTTTCTTAATTATATTCGATCGTACTGTACGATGTAGATCGTACTGTACGATGGTCAGAGACGATTTCAATCATCCCTTAAATCGTATCAGATGAAACTAGAGTTTTTTATACTATTCATCCCAGACGATATTTATATCATACTGGACGATAACCTAAAAATGAACTATTCATACTGTACGAAGTGTACAGTGCCGGACGATGGTCAGAGCCGAATTTGTTCATCCCAAGGATCGTCCCGTACGAACAGTTGAAAAATAACATAATCATCCCATATGATCTTTGGATCGTACAGTACGATATTCGTAAAATCTGTGAACTGTTGGTCTGCACCTGTACTAGACTAAGCTATTTTTGAACTGATTGTACTGTACAATATTATATCATACTATACGAACAGAAACATTAAATTAGAATTTTTAGGGGTTTCTGAAGCCTAATTTAAAAGGACTTTTTATTTTTTAATTAGTTGTTGTTGAGGCCGTGGTTGACAGAGGAAGGAACTCTTGAGGGGGAGCTTTTGGAGAGATCCAAGGTTTGTGAGAGGAAAGAGAAGGTGAGCTTGAGCGTGAGGGAGAAGGAGTGTGAGGGGATCACACGGTTGCTCCGAGCTAGCTGCACCCTTGCTCCTCCTGTGGCTTTGGTGAGTCTCAAGAAGGTTCTCTAGGAAGAGAGGCTTCAAGGTCAACATCCTCAAAGTTACTCTGTCATCTCCAGGAGGGAGTTAAAGGAGAAGGTCTGTTGCCGTCACCGGGAGGGTGACATAGCGTTTGGTATTCCGCCACACCGGGGAAGGTGAAAGTGAGTCTTGTAAAGGCTTCTCCGCCTTGCTGTGGGAGCAAAAGGAGAGTCAACTTTTATTAGTGTAAATCCCGGAGTGGAGGACTCCGAGGAGTGGATGTAGGTCAAGTGACTGAACCACTATAAAAATCTCTGGTGTGCTTTTTTCATTTTTTACTACACTTTACTTTTCATGCATTTATTTATTATTTTAAATTGTTTGGTAAAAAATTTGATCTTGATCTTGTGTTGTAAAATTTGCAATTGTGTCATCAATATCATAGTTGTGAACGAATTACTAGCTTCTACATTTTACTTGTTAAGTTGTTATTTTAAAAAAAATATTAAAAAATTAGAACTCCTGTTTAGGTTTAATTTTTTAAAAAATACAAATTCACCCCCCTCTCTTGGCGCATCTCATACTTTCAGATTGGGGTACCTCTAAAATATTTTAGAATCGTAAAGTACCTCCTACTTCTCTATCCTCGACCTTCAGAAATAAGTGTTCCAACTTGCTCTAATCTTTATTGGATTTTCAAACTCACCTCTTTTAATTACTCCTCGAGAAAATCTAAATAAATTTTTTGTCATTATTCTAATCAAAAGTATTCATAAGGAATTCAATCTTCCTATGATGTAATTAACTACGAGGGCTTATGCTCGTCAAAAATTTAGAACCCACATCTACCTTTCAAAACTAATTTTCAAAACTCAATTAGTCTTCTTACGAAAAAATTAATATCAACGATGATTATCATCGTCATGTTCGAATAATCAATGATAGGTAATATCTTCTTCCCTAGGGAATGATATATCCTTTATTGTAGTGATTTCAAATATGAAAATAATGATGTTTCATCTAGGTTACAATAATTAAATACAAGTAAAACCACATTTTGACCCTTCGGGGTCATACGTAGTTCTTCCTTGGATTTGATTATTACAATCGGGGTAAAATTTTCAGCTTCATTACTTAAACCCATTAGGGAATGATATATTTTCCTCCAGGGGCAATATATCGTTCATAATGATGTGTTCGACTTTAAAACTAAAATTTTAGAGATCAAATTTTCTAAAAAAAGATTAACCTTTTTAAAATCTCTTTCAAATTCAACACAAATGAAAGAATGGCACGCCCGATGGGACTAAATTTCTCTCTCCATCTTTAATGACAGCATAAATTTTATTACATCAGTAGTTTTGACTACCTTCCTTTTATTGATCCCTCTACCCATTTCTTTCTTGGGTGAGTGCGGCCAACATCAAAAAGATATGTCAATAAGAGAGGTGAGTGAGGAAACCTTTATCCAATTCAGGCTTTTGCATCTCACCCCTAAGTTAATTGGTGGAGTGAAAGAGCAAAGTCAAACTCTTATGATCTTCACTTCAATTTTATAAGCCCACATGTTTGAGTGAAACTCGGTATGTTGAGTTTTAAAATTTGAAGAAGTTCAATTCAATTTTAATTTCAAGTTTGAATCTAGGCTTTGTCATTTCACCTAAAAGTCGATTGATGGGGTGAAGGAGTCAAGCCAAATTATCTAAATTTTCTTATTAATTTTATAAACATGTAGGATTGAGTGAAACTCAATATGTTGAGTTTCAAAATTTATAGAAGATCCATCAATTTTAATTTTAAAATTCGAAACCTCTATCAAAATTTAGGCTTTCACATTTCACCCTAGGACAATTGGTTAAATGAAAGAGTCAAGCCAACTCTGGGTATTTTCATATCAATTTTGTTAACCCTCATGTTGAGTGAAAACTCAATATATCGAGTTTCAAAATTTAAAGAAAATTAATCGAGTTCGAAATTCAAATTTTATTTAAGAATCAACTAATTCTAATCACCTTTCTTTAATTCAGGGAAATCAAAAATACTCAAATGGTTGGGAAACTTATCTTCTTATTAAATAGAAGTACAAATATAGAAGAAGCTAACTATTGCAGTTCAATTTAGTTTGGGATGGGATTTCAAAACTTTAAGCTGTCAGTTAATAGGGAAAGAATCATGGATTTGTCTACTGGAACACAAGTGGATGTCCCATTAGTTGAGATTACCTTAGGGCCAGGAGCTGACTCCCCCATCTCCAAAATGGAAGTCATTGTTGCCCCTTGCCCATTGTACCCTCTACTTAGGAGGATAAGAAATAGAAACTAGTGGCAATGGATGAGAGCTCATCAGTGTTTAAGATCGGGTCAATTTTTAGTATCCCCTTTACCAGCAAGAACCAAAAGAAGAACTACCTGTGTAGAGTTAAAAAGAAAATTACTAAGGATAGAATGGTTGCTGAGTCAGAAGCCTAAAGTAAGTCAAATTTGAGGCCAATCAAGAGTTCATTGCTCCTTACACATACCCCCTCTTCGATGGAAGTCATTTTTACCCTCTTCCTGTCACTCAAGGGAGGGAGGTTATGAGAAGAATAGAGCGATCTCCACCGTGCCCTTTTGATAGTTGTATATAAAAGATCAATCAAGCCAGAAGTCAGCAATCACCATTAATAGGCCATAAGCCCACGGTTGAGGGTTATGACCCATCCACTCTATTAGAGGATGTTAGTTCACATTACTGTACGTGCCTCACTACATCATCTATAGAGGAGGAGGTGTAGAAACCACTCGGGATGTTAGTCTCATTATTACTAAGTAGCTAATAATTAATGAGGGGGAATAATAATGGATATGTGATCTTATCAGATAGTGACACCATTTGAATTTAACTTCTAAAGGGGGTCATATCATGATAGATCCTTAAATTGAAATGATCCAACATCATCTAAGGATAGTGTAGACCCCAAGACAGTCTCTTCCTCCTAAGAGATTATAAAAATATAATTCCATATTGGCAAGCCCTTGCCACTAAGATTTGCAATTTTTTAAGAAAAACATACCATTTCTCAAGTGTATAGGGTCCAAATTTATAAGAGTTGATTCATCTTTTTAATGGAAAATGACCTCTTCTTTAAATCATATACAGAAGAAAGTTGCGATTAACTCCACTTGATACTTAAAGGTCCCTCCTTCCCACCTCCTATGTGGGTTGATTTTACCTTTGAATTAAAATTTATATAAAATTTAAGCTGACCTTAGAAATAAAAATCTTCTCAATTTTCTCACAATTATCTATCTTAATAGGTTTCTCTTACATGCTTAAAATCTATTCAATGATTTTCCAAGTCAAGTTGATATTCTTATTAAAAGATTGGGTCTGCCTCAAAGATTATGCTTCCTTGTATAAGAGAATGAGTTTTCTTCTGTAATACTTGAGATATATTATTGGCATTGATGAAAAAAATGAGAGACAAATCATTTTAAGATTTTGAAGAAAGTGAAGCCTCCTATCAAAATCAACAAAAAAATTAAAAGTTGCACAATGTGTGCCAAAAATCAAAAGATGCACAAAGCGCACCAAAAATTAAAAAGATACACAAAGTACACCACCAAGAAAAAAGGAGAGAGGCTTCCTTCTTTTCAAATCCTTAAATCTCAAAAAACCAAATCACCTTTAATTACTTGACTTTGAAAAATCTTAAATCTTGATTCTTCACCATATATGGATAGTCTATCAGATAAAGAATGTCATGCAAGAGAATTGAAAAGATTAAATTTCTCTCTCCAACTTAAACCTTTAGAAATTAATTTTAATCAAAAAAGTTTATAAGGGAGAACCCTAATTTAGTTTATATGAAACTTGGTCTGGGTTAACAAAATCTAAATCTTTATCCCTTTTTTGGTTGGTTGGAGTCACTCTACTTCACTATACTTGTGAAAGTGTTCCCATTTGTCGTTCTGACAGGATTCAAATGATCGAGAGGAAAGTTTTCCAATGAAAAGGACAACTCTTCTACTCAATGATAAAAATCTAGATTTCACTCTTGAGGGATATATGTGAGTCTTTACATATAGGCATCATTTCTTTTTGAACCTACTCTACAAAATCACACTCTATGATGGGTCCAAGACATTCCCATCTAGAGGCATGTTTTGATCCCTTGTTTTCTTTTCCATTATGTTAGGATTCTTCCTTTCCTTAGGATTAGACATGCTAGTGGTGGAGTACACCCTTTGTGGCACTATCCTAGGTTAATCCATCTTTCTTTTCTTTTAGGTTAGGATTCTTTATTTCCTTAGGATTAGATGTGGTAGTGGTAGATAACGCCATTCATGGCACAAACCTAGTTTTGATGGACAATTTGCTTTTCCTTTTAGATAGTATTCTTCCTTTACTAATGATTGGTGATAGATGATATTGATTGACTAGTTGAATGACATAAGCAACATGACTGATAGGCAACCATAGTTATATGACATTGATATATATGATATATGATATATAACTTATATGGTAAGATGTTTGATGAAGGATAAGAATGTGTATGATAGATGACCATTCATATGGAATGATTGTTTTTATTTATGCACTAATTTTGGCTATAAATATTTATACTCGCTCAGCTTTATGCTCATTATGTAGTTTTTATATGTTTTTAGGTATAGGTAGAGGAGTGATTGGATGCTTCCATACATTTCTTTCTACATCTTATAGCTTTCCTTTTTTAGTCATGATGTATTCTTATAGTGATGGACTACTTCATTTCACATCATAGCTATTATATATATGGACTTTATATTTTTTGCAGCTCATATATCAATTTATAAGCTATAGTTGAATGGTTAAATGATAGAATGATGATTACCTAAGAATAATATGTTATTCTTCTGAATTAGATTATGGGGGCATGATATTTTGAAAGGACCTGAAGATAATACATAATTACCACCCTCAAGAAAATGAGGTTGTCGTTCAGACTTCACTCCAATCTAAACCAAATTCTATCTATCTTGTAAGTTATCTTTGGATTTTCAAGATTTAGAAAAGTAATAATAAAATTATCAGAAAAAAAAAAAATTTATATGTATAACATCCAAGTTATGATGCAATGTGTTGTATTGCCAATAACATTGCTAAGAAAATGATTTTTTTCTTCAACTTAGTTGAAATATTTTCTTACCCTGACGTTGCAACTTTGTAACCTCTCATCCATGATTTTAAACTATCTTTATTGATTTTCCTCTCTTCCATGATTTTAAACAACCTTTATTAATTTTCGCAAGATTAAACTGAATATTCTATATCTCATAACAAATTTCACTATCGAAAATTCTTTTTTGCTCATACCTATGTTCTTCTGCACCATTAAAGAATTGCTTCTATTTACAGAATAAATGACTTGTTGTAAGACAACATTGATAGCCCATGTTTCTCCAAGACAAACATTGTGTGGATCTGCAACAAAATTAGAATATCAAGAATCGAATAATTTTCATGTTTCTCCATCAATTGGGTGTCGTAACATACCATCTTTATTTCATTGGGTAGCATGTCAAATCATCTCTTTTGCAAATATTTGAGATTTTAATAATCTCTGTTGTCTAGGAATTAAGGATAAAACATCAAAAATTTTAAGTGGTCTTCATTTGAGCTTTTTTTTTCCTTCTATAATATTAATTTTTTGATTGGGAGCTCATCTTGATACTCCACAGGTTTAACATATATTTTGATTGAGCTTATCACTTTAATATAACGTGAAATCATTAGGGCATACATGTATCTTTGTATATCTAAGATCCATGAATTTTTTAACCTCATATATAGTTCAAGGCAATTAAGTTTCCTAAGAAAATGCTTTAATCAATAACTCTAATAGCATATTGATAGACCTGGTAGTCCAAGAATTTAACCATTTCAAACAGAATAAGTGTAATATGAATGATAGCTTCAAAATTTTCTTACAACTATGATATAAGTATGCTCTTGCACTCTCTAATAACTTAGAGAGTTTCACTATCATTAGTTAAATCCTAAGTCTATGCAATCAATCTGCTAAGATAATTGTATCATAATTTGGAGCAAATGTATCTATTAACAATCCTTCACTATCATTCATATCGGGCTACTCAATTTGAACCGTTTGTGATTGAAAATCAGAAGAACTGTCAACAATTTCATTTCATGTGCTTCCAGCGACAACAAGATGATCCTCCCCACGTTGATTACAAATAATATATCCTATAAAGAATCTAGTAGAGATAATGTGATCCTTGATATCTTTCATTAAATGAAAGTATCAATTGATTCATGATTTACATTGACATAATATTTTTCCTGAAAGATACTTGCTCGGACTAGTGAATTCTAAAAAATTTTCAACTCCTTCATTGTATTCACTACTCCGTCTTGACTTGTTATTAAACTCTTATGCAATTTAAAATTCAGCTATAGCTTTAAACCATTGATAATAATTGAGAAATTATTTTGGTTCATATATTATTCAGTCACTCATTATTACCTTATTTTGCTAGTGCATTAACTAATGATGCCCACATAAGATAAGATATTTTGAACTTAAGAGGCTTAGGAACTAAAAAAATAAAGCACATAGTTTTCATGCCATCTTTTAGGGAAAATCATTCTCCTAAGGGCAATGAAGGTCATTATAATGAGATAAATAATATGCAACAAAAAACCACACTGCAAAGAAGAGTCACAATTGTCAATCAAAGCTTTTATCAACCTTTATAATGAATTATGAAATCAAATAACGCCACCAAAATTCTTCAAAACTCCTCTATAAAGTATTAAAATGAGCTATGAAAGCAACCATCTAACCAACATATCCACACAAAAAAAGTCAACTAGAGAACTTGATAGCATGGTAAAGGGCATCTCCAAATAACCTCAAGAAAACAAGCCAACTTATTGAGTCAAGACCATCTCCTCAACTATGTTCCTACCATCTCAGATGTGTCATGGCTATCATCACTAATTCATTAACTATCTATCTTCATTTTTGCTTTATTATATACATAACAGGATATAAATTCATATTGTTTAGCAAAAGCATTCTTTGTGCATCTATACTTCTAATTTCCAACATAAAAAAGAACCAACAACTTAAGAACTAGGTAATGGATTCACCTTATTTAACAATATTAAAATTTAATTAAAAGAAAATAATCATATTTTAATGATAAATATAAGATGCGTTGAATATGAAAGAGAAAATTGTAGATCTTCGTAGCAAGCGAGAAAAGTATCTAGCAAATAACATTGCCAATCATGCAATTGGGTAGATAAAAAAGTGAGGGTAGATTCAACTAAGCTCATGATGATGATATCTTTGATTTACCCACTAAAAATCACTTAATCAACTTCTACACGTGCTTCATACAACTTATGAATATTAGGGCATTCATAGGTATGCTCAATATATAGATATATTAAATAACTCCTTTAGAAGAGCATAGATGGATGAAGTGCTGATGAAATGATATATTTTAGGTGTTACCTAAGGCACTGTGGCGGCTTATAGCTTGTGGAGGGGCAGCACTCGGATATTGGTGGAGAGGCGAAGCTCGATCAATTATAGAATCCTGAGCACATGAATGGCAATGGAGATTATGGTGAATTTGACGTCTGGACGAGTGGGTCGGCCAAGATATAGGTGGACACTCGTCAATTTGAGCTCTAGGATGTGCAGACGAAGAAGTAGCAACAAATGACGGGACAACGAGTCAACTAGGGGAAAAAAATGAGATTTTATAGGAGAGCTATTTACACCGGTTAAAACCATTGCCGAAACATATGGATAACAGTGGTTTGCAAACCACCGCTATGAACTGCACTTGCGAAAATGTCATGTTTTTGTTGTATAATAAATATTTTGTTCTTACAAATTATGTATAATGGTGTAATTCTCATAGTTTATATTCGTCAAAATCACAAGATGTATGCATTATGACGAACAAAATACTATTTTGAGCTACAGGTTTTTTTTTTATTATTGATTTTATATTAGTAGTTTTATGATTTTCGTTATTGCAACTTTAATTTCGTTTCTGTAAGCATGCCTTTGAAGCTTTCTATAAGAACATTCCACCATTTTTCTGATCTCTCTTGAGCTGTGGAATTGGACTCTTACTTTATTGGGGCACTAAACAACAGCAATCATTGTTATCAAGACCAACTAATGCTTAGCTCGGTTGGTGGGCAAGCACGGGTGGATACCCCCATCCCGGGTTCGATTCCCTCGGGCGGCAGCGCCCCCTTCGGGAGGATCCAAGACGCGTCGGCCACGGTTTCTAATAGATGTGGGTAGCCCGTCCAAGACCACCGAGGTTTACGGCCCGCCAAGCACTCTCGGCATGCCCGGGAGTGGCAACGGACGGTTCCTCGTCATCAAAAATAAAAATAAAAATAAAAATCAATGTTATCAAGAGAGGAATTACTAAAAATATAGGTATCTCTATAAACTTCGAATTAATGAAAGAAAAAAAGAGTCTCATTTCATATATGTAGTAGCTATGAAGCTTAACAGTCTAATTGGTTATGATAAGTTGAATAATTGATCAATTAAAAGGTTTGTAATTGATCATTTCATATTCATCTCTATCATCGAATGCCCCGACAGCTTTGTTATCGCTAGTTGCGTGCATGCCACCTCCATGGTCATATGGTACCTCTACCTCCACCTCTATTTATCATCCAACATGCACTTTGGATTACAAAGTTGCAATCTGGTTGCGATCGAAACATTGACACTCCACCATTTCGTCAGAAATCTCTTCAAAATGGCAAGGATGAAACAGATCTTTTTTCTTGGCGATCACCGCAAAATCAAACAAATCATTATATCGATGTAAATCAGCAGATGGCGTGCCAAAATCTCAAGCTTCACACTTATGAGAGACTTTTTAAGTCCTTTACCATAGAGATAGGATCACGAGGATTTTTCTAATGTAGACCTCTCTTTCATTGTTGAAGAAGATGATGGGGTATAAAGTAGCAAAGGTGCTCATTTTTATTGGATTTTCTATCTCTATATATATCAAATGAAAATGAGCATCCTGCTATTTTATTCTCCAACATTTTCTTCAACAATGAAAGAGAGATCAACATCTGCAACATCTTCATTCTCCCATCTCTGTACAATATTTTCAAGGCTGTCTTATAACATGCAATTTTTGTAGCAGTGGAAGAGCATGTTTTAGGCAAAGTAGGAATTCAATGTGGTAAAGATGGTTTTGGATGTTCTTCTTTTGTGTGTGTGTGTTTTTTTTTTCTTTTTGTTTGAATTTATGATTTGAAAGAAAGAATTTTGTCAAACTACTTATTGCTAATGCTTTCACGAAATTGTTTGAGAAATTTTAACAGTTTTAGAGAATTAGATGCTCATATATTTTTCTCGATGAATTTGGATTGTTGAGACTGAAAAATTAAAGATGCTTATGCATTTCTAAATCTTATCATTACTAAATGGATCCGACGACAAAGCTCCTTCTACAATCTCTATGGTACAAGAATTTTAAGATTCTCTTATAGCAGACAACTTTTTGTAATATTGAAAGAGCCGGTTCAAGCATAGTAAAACTTACGGTTGTAAGTGAGCCGGGCTGGCTCGCAAGGAAATTAATTAGAGAAAGAAATATAATTTGAATTCAAATTTGAGAGGAAATTATTTAGGGAAAGTCCAGAGGAGTTAATATTCATTATGTAAGGAAATTACGATGTGGTAATTTAAATTGGGAGAAAATTAATTAGAGAAGAAAATATAATTTGAATTCAAATCTGAGAGAAAATTATTTAGGGAAAGCTTAGAGGAGTTAATATTCATTATGTAAGGAGGAAGCAACAGGAAATTATTTAGGAAAGTTTTAATTATAATTGGGAGAGAATTAATTAGGAAAATAGATCTAGTTTTAATTACAACTGTATCTTGTGTTTTTCTTCTTAGTTCTTTCAATAAAAAAGAGTTCTTGTGTGTTTTTTTTTCTAAATTTCTTGTGTCTGATTTTGTGGAAATTGCATCCACTTCCTATCAATCCAACATGTGTCGGAGGTGTGTCGATATGTGTCGGACACTGCACGTCTCTTTGAGGAGAAGTATCGGTGCATCATAGATTACTGCTAATTAAGTCCAAAACCCTTATTCTAATCATTAATACATATATATGCAATTGATTGCTCGTTAATACATGCATATAAGAATGTTATTGAACATTTTTGTATTTAAAAAAATTATAATACCCACAATTTCTAAAAAATTACTGCCCCAGTTCAAATCATCTACAACAATCACATTTAATATAGAAAATAATGCCAATTCAAATCTTTAAAAGCGGATGATATTTATATCATTAAACTCAAATAAATACAACATTATTAAAAGAGTAATATTTTAATCTTACATGTTTTATCAACGATATTATTCTATGTTGATACTAATATAATACTAATACAAAATAATACTTATCAAAATACTAAACTAACACATAATAAACCTTCACAATTTCTAAAAAATCAAATTCATATTACCTTACATATAAATATATAGTATTTATATAACTATGTAGAGACAAATATAAATATTGTGTTCTTGATAATATTGCAAAATAAGTCCACATGAATAAACAAGAAAAATCTGTTGCTTGCTAACTCTAATCCTCCTCTTTTCATTCTCTTTCACTTCCCCACTCAATTTACAAGTTTCAAGCAAGAAAATTTTTTATTTATATAGAGGTGATCTACTACATAAACATGCTAACTAAGAAAATTTTGAATGGATCCACTAAATTAGATAAAACTTCCTTAGTAATGAACAACTCATGTCTACCTTGTCAAGATGAAGTTGGGGCATGATTTTGGAAAAGTTGGTTTAGCCATGATAACGATTATTATCACTGGTACTATGAATTATTTAGCTGCAATAATAACTCCTGCTACAAGAGGGGAAATTATTACATGCGGTCACTGGACTATTTAGAGGCCAATCAGGACGTGCCACATCACTTGATACACAGTGGTACATAGTAAATTGGTGATGTGGTGTGTCTGTATTGGCCTCCGAATAGTGTCCAGTGACCACACATAATAATTTTGCCTAAAAGAGAGGCATAACAGAGGTAAAAACCTCCACTAGATGCTCTAATTTTAGTAGTTTTAAAAGCACGGGTACATAATGTTGTGAAAAACTCTCATTTTGGTAGTGAATATCTAATTTGTTATTTAATCTTTAGCAAATTTTATGTAAACTTTAATTTAAAAAATTTTTATTTAGGTGGCACTATTATACGTCCCCAGCACAAATATATTATATATCTTTATATGTTCTTAATTTTAAAATAATTTTTTTGTTATACAGAAGAACACAATTGGAGAGGATACATAGTACACAGTTGGATAGGATATGAATCACTACATATTAGCTGCAATTCTTATGTAGAATATGTTAATACTTTTCTATGTTTGTAGACCAAGTTTTAGAGCCAGCATTTCAATCATCCACATAATATAGATCATAGAATAAAAGCTCTCTTATGGCTCCATGCGACCAAGAATAAAAGGTAATTAATCCTTCACATAGGTTAAGGCATATAGATAAATTAAAAAATACTAATTATATAATTAGTTAAGACACAAACAATAGTAACAACAACATTATATTAGTCTCGGGTTCATGGTACTACACTCTGAGCTTGTTGGATCTTTCTGTGGCTGTCTAGTCTCAGGTTTTTCCTGCTTCTGGACTTTTCAGACTGTATTTTTGAGGTTGGTTGTAGGGGCGGGACACAAACAATAGTAACAACAACATTATATTAGTCTCGGGTTCATGGTACTACACTCTGAGCTTGTTGGATCTTTCTGTGGCTGTCTAGTCTCAGGTTTTTCCTGCTTCTGGACTTTTCAGACTGTATTTTTGAGGTTGGTTGTAGGGGCGGAACCACGTTGGCTTCAGGGGGGTCAATTTCCCCCCCCCCCCCCCCCCCCCCCCCCCCCCCCCCCCCCTAAATTTTTTTTAATTATAAGAGAGATACAATTAAGTAATTTGCCCCTCCTAAACCTCTTATTTTGCCCCCATTTTGCCCTAACCGCCCGTAATTACCCTCATAGCCGCAAAAACTTTGCCCGCTTCACTGGCAGCAGAAGAATGCGATGTTAGCACTTCGCCTCCCTCCCCCTGGCCTCATTCTCCTCCTTCCTCCAATCCACACATCTCCTACCTCCTGAGCGTTCTGCTGATGGGTCTGCTTCCTCCTCCCCTTACCACTCCATCGGAGTCCGAAGCAACCGTCGCTGACATCGCAATCAAAGTCTTTCCCAAGCGGAGCAGAGCCATCAGCGGAGGAATTTTTATCTGGACTGGGATAGGGATCTGAATCTCGTCGTAACATAGAATTTTTGCTATTCAAGGTGATGAGGAGGCCTGATATTGTAAGGATCTAGTTTTTTTGCCCTTGCTTCTGCAATGTTTGTGCTAATCTTATGTAATCATGTGATTTCTGCCATGTGTTCTTGCAAATCTCACTTCCGTGTACTATTAGGTGTGTGATCTGGGATCCATCTCTCTTCTTACCTGGAATGCCTTGGAACCTCTCGCTCGTTCTCTTTCCTGTTCACTATTCTTTCATTTACATTACCATTTATTTTAACTTCCTTTAGCCAATTTTGAGTTGATGGGCTTTAAGCCATTTATGATGTTGGATCGACGTCCCTTTGCTACTGGGAATGGAGTAAAAATCTCCTTTTTGGAAATTTTTTCATATACTTTTAAGCTAATGCACTCAATAGAAGCATCATCTTATCCTTCTTAGTGGAGAAAGCTTTTGTTACTGAATCTATTTACTTTACAAAGGCTGATCATTTTAAAAACATTCATTAAACTCATCTCCATAAAGAATATACCTTAAAGTTTTTGAAAAGTTGAGCTTTGTGTATCATGTATATTTATATAGGCTTTTGTTGTTGAATCTATTTTATTGAAACTAATATGTCTTGTGAGTTGATTTTTCTTTTCCTTACATCTGAGTAACAACTTTGTTGTTGATATATAATAGAACTGTCTGCTAATCATGAGGGTATGTATTATTGGGTTTTTGGATTATTTTGTACTCTATTGTGTTGGCTACTTTTGATCAAGATGATGGAGGTGATTGTCAATATATAATCAAGACAAAGGAGGGAATTGAGAGGATTTCCCTTTATATTTCATCACTTGGGAGGTAATTACATCCAATGCACTGTTCACATCTCTAATTTTAGTCGCTTTATTTCTTGTTTACTTGTAGTAACTTTTAATTTATCTATTATAATAAAATATAAGATTTTGCTTTAAATTATGTCTTCATTTTATTTTATTTTTTTTAATTTTGTACGTTTATATGAAAATTTTGCACCCCCCCCCCCCCCCCCCCACCCCCCCCCCCCCCCCCCCCCCTTAAAATGAAAGGATGGTTCCGCCCCTGGTTGGTTGTGTCTTCCTTAGGGTCTTTTTTGTTCTTCTTCTGTTGGTTTCTCTTCTTTGCTTTGCCCCATCCTTATTGTTCTTTTTTTTGCTTCTTCTGGTGGCTCCGATGGCTTGTTGCTCTGTTCCTAGTGGTTGCTTGGGTGTGATTTTTGTTGTAATCATCTGTTGTATCCTTTTGGTTGTATCCTTTTGTATATGTTCAATCATTTTGTTTATATTTGTTGCCTATGGACTGTTTTTTGTGGTTGTTGTATTACAAGTGTGGATCAATTTTGCAGGTATTTGATTCATATCTAGTTCTTAAAGATTATATAAGCTCTAGCTTATTTTTTGGGTAATAGTTGCTTGTCTACCTTTCTTTTATTTGTTTATGTATCGTAGTTGGGATCTTCGCTCGTGGTTTATTTTTACTTTTTTATATTAACTTATTGAGCGATTAGTGAACGTTAGATCCCTGTAAAGACTTGTAATATTTTTTGATATTAACGCTAAGCCCTTTTATGGGTTTTAACTCAAAAACAATAACAACAACAACAATAGTAACAACAACATCAAGCCTTTATTCAACTACATAGAGTCAACTATATGAAAAAATTTTCTCCATTGTGTTCTATTAAGAGTCAAATTCTCATTTTTTGATAGGATGTTTTGATATAAAATTTCATTTCGAAAGAATCCCCCAAAGGAAAAAAGTTTATATATATATATATATATATATATATATATATATATATATATATATATATATATATATCTTTACTTAAAATTTATTAATGCAAATAATATTTAATTTTTATCTATTATTTTTTCATTTCATTTAATTATATAATATAAGAATTGATTTTTTTAATAACAATAATATAAAATAAATTTTTAGATATAATTTTATAATGTAGATTTTGTATACTTTTCATAGATATAAATTATATTTAAACATATAACATAAATTTGAAATTCTATATATTTATATAAGCAAATTTTTATGTTAAATATGAATTAAATATAAAGATTGCATATGCTTAAATTTAAAATTATAACATTGTTCTGTCCTCGAACATTCGTGACGATAGAGAGATATTAAATTTAACATTTTACCTTTGTACAAAGATCCAGCACACATACAGATAAAAGAGAGGGTGTAGCATTCATAAGAGACCAGAGTTTTTTTATAGAAACTCCTAAAAAGGAGAAAAAACCATGGGGCCTGGCCTAGTTTGACTGAATCCACTACTGTTTGCAGTCAATTATAAATGAGGCCCTTCCTTGGGGGGAAAGCCTTGGTTTGATGTATCAAGTATACATCATATAGAATGCATTACATGGTGAAAATTGAAAGAATCAAAATTGATATGTTTGTTTAGTCGACAGGACCATAATCGACTAGCGATGAATGTCGGAAAGACCATATTCGGGTGATGGTGGTCAGAAGAACCGTAGTCGACAGGCGACGAAGGTTGGAAAGACCGTTGTCAGGCAATGGAGGTTGAAAGAACTATAATCGGCATTCAACATGTTAGAAAGATTATTATTAGGCGATGGAGGTCGAAAGGACCATAGTTGACGGGCGATGGTGGTTAGAAAGTTCGTTGCATGGCAATGGAGTTTATAAGGAATGTAATCAGTGGGTGATAGTGGTCAAAAAGACTATTGTCTGACGATAGAGGTCGAAAAGACAGTATTCAGTCGGTGACAGCAGTTAAAAATGCTATTATATTGCAATGGAGGTTGGAAGGGCTGTAGTCGGCGGGCAACGGTGGTCAGAAAATTTATTGCCTGGCGACGGAGGTTGGAAGGATCATAGTCGACGGGCAATGGTGGTCAGAAAGATTATTATCAAGCAGCAGAGGTTGAAAAGATCTTAGTCGACAGGCGATAGTGGTCAAAAAGATTGTTGTTTGGCAACGGAGGTCAGAAGGACTGTTATCTGGCGACGGGGGTCAGAAGGACCGTAATCAGGGGACGAAGGTTAGAAGGACCATAGCCAGCAGGCGGTAGTGGTCAAAAAGTCCATTGCCTGGAGATGGAAGTCGTAAAGACCGTAGTCGGTGGGTGACACAGGTCAGAAACAGCGTTGTCTAGCAATGGAGGTCGAAAGGATTGTAATTTAGTGACGGAGGTTGAAAGGACTGTAGTCAGCAAGCGACAGTGGTCTAAAAGACTATTGTCTGTTGACGGAGGTTAAAAAGACCATAGTGGTGAGAAATAGTAGTCAGAAAGACTGTTGTCTAGCGATAGAGGTTGGAAGGATTATTGTCAGGTGAAAGTCCAACAATAATTAGAAATCGGGTGGAAGCCCGGTGTTAGGTAGTGACCAGGTAGAAGTTTGGCATCAATTGGTGGTCGGGTGTAATTATGACAAAGTTATGGGCCTGGCAGAAGTCTGGAACTATTCAATGGTCAAGCTTAAATCCGGCGGTGGACGAGGAGAAGTTTGGTGGCAAGAGAACTCTAGTTTCCCTTTCTTCCTTCTCCTCCTTCCCTTCCTTGCTTCAGTCTTTCCTCCTTCTCCTCACTTTCATGAGGAATGAGAGATTTATTTATAGTTTTCTAATAGTGGCATAACTAGTAAATAGAGAGGAGATCAAGAACATGTTCGGAGTGTTTTGAATGTATGGCCAATATCGACTCCTTTTATCATGGACCATTTATCAAGCATTTAAGTGCATTAATGATGTCAAAATTCAACGATCATGGGCTCGTTGGATTTGCCTCATCGAGCTGCTCGATTCGCCAATAAGCATGCCACGTTTGAAAATCATTTGGCCATCTAATTTATGGTTTGAACTTTCAAAATGATCTTTGAGGCTTTGATTTTGACCCATTTGGGCACGGATTGAGACGAACTTGGTGTCGTTGGGTGCATCTGAGATGTTCTGTTCGGCTATATTGCTAAAATTAGAGTTTAATGGTTCTAAATTTAATTTCAAAAGTTTCCAACTTGATTTTGCCTCAAGATTCGTGTCCGATCAAGATACCTTTTTATGATATATTAGTTACCCCTTATTTTTTAATATTGAAGCCTGTAGAGTTCGAAAATATATGTCGTAGCTCTACAAATTATTTGAGTCACAAAATTATAATTTCAAGGAAGTCACGAGGCGTGGCCACTCTCTAAACATCAATGTGGACCTCCTCTCGGGGTCATAAACCAAGTAAAATATCTTTAATTATATATTGAGCGTATTCTAAAGTTGGCACATTAATTGGAGCAAAAATTATTGAAAATTTGACCTCCAAAACATTTAAAATTACTTGAAATTGGTTATACAAGCTTCAAGCTCTGTTGCAAAAATTGGATCTCGAACGTCAAAAAACAATTCTAGGGAACCCAAAAACATCCGATTTGGACTGTGCGGGCCAAAAATTGAATCTGGACGAGCGTTGGAGGCTAAACTAACAGGCCGGCTTGCCAGGTGCCGTGCAGGAGGCAGCCTGCGCTGGCACGCTGGCAAATAGGCTCACCCCAAGGGGCGTGTGGCACTATACAAGTGATTAAAAAAAAATTTTATGGGCCCCACTCTTTTTTTTATTTGTATTAGGCAGGCGGCGACTACAGTGCCGCTCCCAAATATAAATATTTTTTTTTACAGAGAACTTTTTGCTCTTCTTTTTTTTTTTTGAATTATGAAAATGTCATAATTGGGCCAAAAAATTCCAAAAAAATTCTTTAAAAAAAATTCAAAATATTTTAAATAATTTTGGAGGTAAATCCCCACCCCCCTCCTTTCGTCCTATAAATACCCCCTAGGACAGGAGGAAAATTTCTCATCTTCTCTATTTTCCTTCTCCCTCTGACTTTCTTACAGTTGAGGCATTCCACTATCTTGAATAGGTAGCATCTCTTATCAAGTACAAGTGCCCCTCTCTTATGTAGAAGTTAGAGTTTTCAATCTTCCTTCTTTTTCTTCCTCACTTTCCTTCTTACTTTAGAGGCTTTCCATTATTTTTGATATGTGGCATCCCCTATTTAAATTTAGTATCCATTTTTAGGGCAAAAGGAACTTTCTCCTCCTTCCATTCTCTTCTCCTCTAGCTTTCTTCTTTCATTAGAGGCATTCCACTGTCTGAGATAGGTGGCATCCCATATCAAGCTCCAGTGCCTCTCTTTTATGTAAAAGAAGTCATAATAAGAGTTTACTCATTCAATAGACTACCCTTGATAGATTAAGCTCAACTACCTCTTGCATGTCAAGGTGATTTGAGAAGATCTGATGTAACAGTACCTTGGAGGAGAACCAGTGATTGTTAGTAGACGAGAAGAATTTTGATGATATTTGAGTGAAATTCCAGCGTCGATCAACGGACAAGTGAAAGTGTGGTGCGATCGGTGATCTGATGGAAGTCTGATTGTAATCGATGATTAGGTGGAAGCCCGATGGCGATCGATGGCTGGATGGAGAGCTAAAGGAGATAGTATGAAGGTATGTTACTAATAGTAGTCGAGTGAGAAGTCGATAATGGCTGATATGAAGTTAAGGAGCGATGGGGGACATCAGATGAAAGGCCGATGATGGCAGTGGTCAAGTTGCATTTTACTAAAGGTAATACACATTCCTATTGACGTGTATAGATATCAGACATCCCTGATAGAGGGGTCTAAGTAGTGTGCCCTGTCAGTAGTTTGGCTAAACACTAATAGTGTCAATTGAGTAAAGGCCTAATAATGATCAAGTTATAATCTTTCCTTGAAGAAGAAATTATAGGAGATGCTTCAATGTGCAGTAGAGAAGAGATCAATAGAATCCGCCAAGGATATTTGACATTTTTTGATGTTATTTATTGCTTGACGACATTACCTTTTACGGATAATATCGATGTAATTTTAATTTCAGCTTCTAGTGAAACTGAATGTACACTTGAACCTAATAGAAAATTTTGATATGTAAATTCAATGATATTGTATATGAATTTGAGTTTATTATAAGAGCTCGATGCTTATTTTTCATTTGAAATAAACTTGCCCCCCAGAGGAAGCTAAGTCATTTATGCATCTTTGAGATATGCTTTGATATCTTTCCCCTTGTGCTTTTTTAGGCTTTTTAGCCTGCTAAGGTCTTCAAATAACTCTGTCAATCACTTGCTCCTATAAAGTCTTTTTAATGAGGACCATGTCCCTTTAAGGCTACCTCATATATGAGCCTTCTTACGGTTATTTTTTAAAGCATTGCTTCATATTAAAAAGGATAAAAAAATCCATAATAGATGTTTGACCTATATAAAGTTATGTGTTAGAGTAGTGCTCGATGACTTTAACATGTGTGAAAGAGGTCAAAAGAATCCACCAAAGATATATGACCTATCTTAGATTATTTGTCAAAGTGTTACTCGATGATATTAACCTGTGTAGAAGAGGTTGAAAGAATCCACCAATGATGTATGACCTATCCAAGGCTGTGTGTAAGAGCATTGTTTTAAGATGTTAACAAGTGTGGAAGAGGTCAAGAGAATCCAGTAATGATATAAGACCTATTTGAGGTTGTGTGTCAAAGTGTTGCTCGATGATATTAACCTATATGAAAGAGGTCGGATGAATCCCCTTGGGATTGATCATCTAGTAATTGATATGCAATAAAGATTGTATATTTCTTGAATTAAGGATCTTAATATTTGATTGACATCCTCCTAGGATGTTTAACCTATCAAAGGTTATTTATCAAAGCATTGCTCGATGATATTAACCTATGTGAAAGAGGTCAAATCAAATCCTTCTTGGATGATTATGCCTTGATTGGGGGGTGAATGTCACGTGTATCCCGAATGAAAGGTGAAGAATGGTGTATCTTTAAACTGTTATTACCTTTTTGAGGCCGAGATTAAGACCCTGCCCAAGGAGTAAAAATCTAGTTAGGGATTGCATAAAGTTTGCAATTTATTGGGAGCATCCTTGCATTTGCTAAAGCTTTATGAAAAATAATTTCTAAGATATCATCTTGGATGTTGCAAGCATTGGAGGAATCTTTTTGACCATTGTTGCAGTCAAGGTTGTCTCCCAGTTCGCATCTGATTCCCATGAAATTGATGTAGCAATGATTGATGTTAGTACATTAACATAAATAACCTTTTAAGGTTGGAGTAAAAATTGCCCCCAGTCGGGAACCATATTCTTATAGATGGCACCAAATTATTGCATCCTGGAATATTTACAGTAATAGTGAGATATTAAATTTAATGTCTTAGTTTTGTACGAAGATCCATCACACATACAGATAAAAAAGAGGGTATAGAGTTCATAAGAGACATCAGAGTTTTATGTGGAAACCCCTGAAAAGGGGGAAATCATGGGGCCTGGCCCAATTTGAATGAATCCACTAATGTTTGCAGTCAATTACAAATAAGGCCCTTCCTTATGGGGAAAACCTTC
Organism: Dendrobium chrysotoxum; assembly: GCA_019925795.1. Classification (NCBI taxonomy): domain Eukaryota; kingdom Viridiplantae; phylum Streptophyta; class Magnoliopsida; order Asparagales; family Orchidaceae; genus Dendrobium; species Dendrobium chrysotoxum. Next base: position 47,704,646 of record CM034297.1, on the reverse strand, counting down.
ATTTGATGTATCAAATATACATCATATATAATGCATTACATGATAAAAATTGGAAGAATCAGAATTGATATGTTCATTTAGTCGACAGGACCTAGTTGACTGGCAATGAAAGTCAGAAAGATCATATTTGAGTGATGGTGGTCAGAAGGATCGTAGTAGGCAGGCGCAGAGGTTGGAAAGATCGTTGTCAAGAAATAGACATCGAAAGAACCATAATCGACATTTGATAGGTTGGAAAGATGATTATTAGGTGATGGACTTCAGAACGATCGTAGTTAGCTGGTGACGGTGGTCAGAAAGATCATTGTCTAACGACGGAGGTTAGAAGGGCTATAGTCGGCATGCAATAATGGTCAAAAAGACTGTTGTCTAGCGACGAAGGTCAAAAAGATCGTAGTCGGCAAGCGACAGTGGCCAAAAAGCTATTGTCTAGCGACGGAGGTCGGAAGGACCATAGTCAGTGGACGACGGTGGTCAGAAAGAATATTGTCTAGTGAAGGAGGTCGGAAGGATCATAGTAGACCGACAACATTGGTCAAAAAGACTGTTGTCAGGCGACGGAGTTCAGAAAGATGATAGTCTGCAGGAGACAATGATCAAAATGATTGTTGTCTGGCAAAGGAGGTCGAAAGGATCGTTATTTAGTGACGAGGGTCGGAAGGACCGTAGGCAAGGGACGGAGGTCGAAAGGACCATAGTTAGTAGGCAATAGTGGTCGAAAAGACCGTTGTTTGGTGACAGAGGTCGGATGGACCGTAGTCGGCAGGTAACGAAGGTTGAAAAAACCATTGTCTAGCAACAAAGGTTGAAAGGACCGTACTCTGGAAACAGAGGTCAAAAGGACCGTAGTCGGAGGGCAATAGTGGTTAGAAATACTGTTGTCTGGCGTTGGAGGTTGGAAGGACCATTGTCGGGTGGAAGTCAACCAATAATTAGAAATCGGGTGGAAGTTCGGCATTAGTTAATGGTCGGGCAGAAGTCTGGCAACAATTGGTGGCCAGGCATGATTCCGGCAACAGTTATGGGTCGAGCGGAGGTCCGGAGAAAGTCCAATGACAATTGGTGACCGAGTGGAAGTCTGGCAATAGTTGGTGGTCGGGCTGAAGTTTGGTAGTGTTCGAGGAGGAGTCTGGTGACAAGAGAACTCTAGTTTTCCTCTCTTCCTTCTCCTCCTTCTCTTCCTTGCTTCTGTCCTTCCTCCTTCTCCTCCCTTCCATGAGGAATGAGAGATCTATTTATAGTTTTCTGAGAGTGGCATAGTAAATAGGGAGGAGATCAATGGCATATAGGGAGTGTTTTGAATGGACGACTAATATCGACTACTTTGATCATGGACCCATTTGGGCTCGGATTTGGACCAATTTATGGTTTGAACTTTTCAAATACGCTTCGGGTCTTTGATTTGGACCCATTTGGGCTCAGATTGAGTCAAATTTGGTGTCGGTTGGTTCGCCTTTTAGAGATGTTCAGTTCGACTATAAATTTGCTGAAATTGGAGTTCAAATAATTCTGAATATAATTTCAGAAGTTTCCAACTTGGTTTTGCCTCGAGATTCATGCCCGATCAAGATATTTTTTGATAATATATCAAACATATATTATTCATATATGAATTTAATTATTTTGTTTACACACAACTTTATATTATTACATAATCATATTATTAGTATTATGTTAATTAGATACAAGTTAAATAATTTTAATATTTATTACTTTATCCAGCCAATTCTGATCGAATCATTGAACCTTGAATCTCTCCTTATTCCGGTTCTATGTCTGCTCTGGTCTTCACAATCTTGATATAACGAATTTAAGTCTCTACCTTGGGAAATGCATAACTCGACTAAAACTATTATAGGGCAGGGTCCCATCACCAATTGTCGAGCATTTTTTTCTTTTCATATTTTGAAATAATTTAATTATAAATATCTTTACACAATTGAATACGTAAGGCCTTAAATCAAGAATTTTTGTGATGGAAACCCAAACTTATTGAATTTGTTGATAAAGTTTATTGGAGATGGGAGACTTGCTAAGATACCATCGATCAAACACCTAATTATTTTAATACCGTGAATAAAGTGAAGTTTTGCTATTAAAAAAAAAGTCCTAATGAGATTAGAATTTAACATGAATTAGATGGTTAGGTCATAAGAGATGTAGGTTAGGTGCAAATAAGGTGAAGTAGCATCTAAATATGTAGGAGATCGAAGAGGAAACTATTGAAAAAGCAAAATAAATAAAGATATAAGAGTTGTTTAATTAGGCTTGCGGCTTTTTTATTGCTTCTTAATGCAGTTTTTTATCGTAAGAAGCAGTAAGAAAATTGTCCCAAACGAAGCCGTTCGTTTGGGATGGCTTTTTTACTGCTTCTTAAAGTAGCTTTTTAGTACAAAAATTTTAATTTTTGTACTAGAAAACTGCTTTAAGAAGCAATAAAAAAGCCGTCCCAAATGAAATCTTAGTCTTGATAAAGACCAAAATTTTGAGTTCTTATTTTGTCATGAATGTATCTATCCATAAATTTTATTTTGTGGTTTACTCTTGTTAAGATCTTGATGGAGGAAGAGAAGCTCTTCTTGAAGAGAGAGAGAAAGAGGGGGTGAGGGAGAGGGAAGAGAAATGAACTGAACTTGTATGATTATAGCATATCTCTACTACAATCTATTATAATTATTTATAGACAAAAATGGCTATATCAATGACAATACAAACTAAAGAAACCTAAAGAAAGTACAATCAAGAAACAACCTAAAATCTGGACCAATAATCCAACTATCTCCACCTTGGCCCAGATTTTACAAAACATCGGATTCAGTCAAACTGACTCCCAAATCTGTTGCTACAGCTAAGCTAGCATCTAAATTGAGTCCAGCTCCTTGCAGTTTCAACAAATTAGGACAATTTTTCTTAAAGTACCCTTCCTTGTGGCACAGAAAATATTTCTTGTTGGACTTATTCCTCCTAAATTATGATCTTCCTCTTGTGATCAGAATGCCGCCAATATTATCTTCTTTCTGTTCGGATTTACTCTGAACATCCTTTGACATTAAGATAGATTTTACCTCTGTCATTGTCAATGTTTGCTTCCCATACAACATAGTGTCAACTATGTTCTCATATGTCTTCGGCAGAGAGCTGAGGAGTATAATTCCTTGATCATCTTCGTCTATTATCACATCAACATTTTTTAGGTCAAGAATCAATTTATTAAAATCATCCAAATGCTTTCTGGGTTCATTTGTTTCTTCCATTCGGAGCGTGTATAATTGTTTCTTCAAAAATATACGATTAGTAAGCGATCTTTTCATATAAATTGTTTCAAGCTTCCTCCATACCTCTAATGTCGAGCCTTCTTTAGCAAGAAATTTCCTCCACCTCCCAGGTCTGATCCCAGTTGTTAAGATCATGATGGAGGAAGAGAAGCTCTTCTTGAAGAGAGAGAGGGGGGGAGAGGGAGAGGGAATAGAAATGAACAGAACTTGTATTATTATGGCATATCTTTATTACAACCTATTACAATTATTTATAGACAAAAAATGCTATATCAATGACAATACAAGCTAAAGAAACCTAAAGAAAGTACAATCAAGAAACAACCTAAAATTTGGACCAATAATCCAACAACTCTCAATAAATTTTATGTAAGAAAATAATTTATGAATTTGTTTAGTTAGGTGATATAGCTATACATTTTGCAATTATATATATTCTATATCCTTATAAGTTCTAAAATCAAAATTAAATTTTAGTTTTTTTAATAATACAGATATGAGAAATTAGAGAGGAGTCAAAACAAAACATATCAAGTGTAATGTGAAACTTTTCATTGTTTGAAGGCTCCAACTTGTCCATCATCCACATCATATCATATCACATAATAAGAGCACTACAAGAAAGTTACAAATTTGTGGCGGACTTTACAATGGATTATTTTTTGTCAAAAATGGCGACGCATTTGCGACGATAATTTTTGACAATTTTTTTTGGGACAGATTTGCGGCCGAATTTACTGCCGCAAATCCGCCGCAAGCTGAGTTATAATAAAAATAAAAATAAATCTTTCAGCTGTATTTTGTATCCTTGACTGAGTGGAGAAGGGGGTTCGTTTGCAAGACGAGCAGGTTCAAATCCCGGGCAAGTCATGTGGCATGGGCAATTCGGTCAGGCAGCTTGTGAGGCGGGATTGAGTAGCCAGTCTGGCGCGGACAGCAGTCACATAGGAGCAGGCAGGCGGGCGGGCGGGCGGGCGGGCGGTCAGGCTCAAGAAGCTGGGCAGTCAGGCAGGAGCGAGCAGCAAGTTAGGAGGGCGATCAGGCTCGAGTAGAGGGCAATTGGTCAGGCTCGGGTAGCGGGCAGCCAGACAGGTTCGAATTTCTTTTTTTTTTTTTTTAATTCCACCCCAAATCCGCCGCAAATCAAATTTTGCGACAAATTTTTCTTATTTTGCAATGTATTTTTTTTGCCGCAAAAAGATGATTTTCTTTAGTGGAGCTCGGTTGTGGCTCTGCATGGCCAGGAATAAAAGGTAATCAATCCTTCACCATGGGTTAAGGCACATAGATCAATTAAAAAAACATTAATTATGTAATTAATTAAGACACAACAACATTATAAATTTATTATTTTTATAAGACAAATTTTATCTCCAAAATACAAATTTTAAGGAAGGACAAGCTTCCATGAAAGAACCCATATCTATATAAGAAGAAGAAAAAGAAGAAGAAGAAGAACAAGAAGCATGTTGCCAATGATTAATCTTCAAACCTCAAATAAGTTGCTCGCTGTCATTCTCTTCCTCTTTCCACTTATTGATCCTAATCATCACATATCTTTGCCATCAGGAGAATAAGGAAGCATTGCCAGAAATAGTTACTATATATATGAGAGAATATTTTATACTTTACCATCTCTCTATTAATCTCTTGCATATATGCATTTAAATAGTAAAAGTAATCATTTAGAATAGAAGTTGAGCCCAATGGGGATCAAACTTCAGTCCAAGCTTTGATATAATGCTACTTTGCCAACCATTGTACAAAACTTCAGCCACTATCACCTTCTTTTTTTCTTCGGACATTTAGGCCAATTAAGACAAATTCATACACACATCATATACACAAGACTCGAACCCAAGACCTCTTGATTGGTAGCTAAAGCTCCCAACCAACAGACCAATATGAACTATACCCTAAATCTCATCATATACACAATAGTGGAAATCATCCTACCGTTTTGACCGCTTGCATTATATGACTTGAGTCATATGTAACATAACATAGAAAAAGAAAATCAAGTTTGTGGGATTGGCCCTCACTTGAAGGTGGATAGGCATTATAAACAATCTACTTTTAGTTCATAATAGATTATTAGACTTTAAAGATGCACATACACATGACCTATATAAGAAAAAAAAAAAGTTCACATGACATATAATTAAAACTTATATTGCCATGTATTCACATCCAATATCAATATTTGCAAATCATATCATTAGCGACAAAGATGTGTACACATACATCTCTTATGAGAGTTATTTATTATTTCTTATATTTAAAAATTAATGAGAATGTAAAAAAAAAACAAAATAGTCAAATAGAATTATGCCTATTGTTCGAAAAATAAACCAGTGAGAATATATATATATATTTGGATGTTATACTACTTCGAAGGAGAAATTATTCTGTGCGGACGTCGGACGCAGCTCTAAGTCGAGAGGCGAATCAGGTGCAGTCATATCAACGGTAATGAGCCGCGGCACCGAGCAGTACCGAGCCGTGGCACCGAGCAGTAACGAGCCGAGGGAAGAGATGACATAGTATATTTTAATTGATCTCCAGACGACATTCGTTCGGAATCCGCACAGAATAATTTTTCACTTCGAAGGCCGCTGGATAGGCCCCGCCGTAGTACGAAACCCCACTATCACCTCATCGTAAACGCAGCAGTGGAAATCAGGCCACCGTCGTTGTTCCATTGTTGCAACGCACTCCTTGCAAACCACCGGCATCGCCGCTGCATCGACCCCTTTATACGAAGACAACACTCTCTCCATCGTATTCGACCCCATCTCCATCTCTTCTTGAAGCATGTAAGCCTCGTCCTCCATGAACATAGGGTGTGTTTCTCTCTGCCTTTGGTCATCCTGTGCCCGGCTCTCGATACTCAAAGGAGAGGATGAGGGAGTCCCTCTCCTTTGCGGTCGCCGCAAAATCTGACGATTCATCTATGGGCTTCGTGCGATGGATCTCTTACAAGAATGTCTTTATTTCTAGCAAAGAAGATGATGGGAGGGGAGCTCAGTTCAGTTAGATGGAGGAATAAAGCACTTGCACCTGGTGTTGGGATTATTGGCTATATATAGATAGGGAATTTTTTGTTGGGGTAGAAGACCGGGTTTTCGGCAAAGCAAGGCGGATCATCTAGATAATGTATGCACACGTGATGAATTTGCATGTGATAAACTGAGATTTTGGTGTTCTTCTTTAAAAATTTTATTTATATTTTAAATAAAAAGTATAAATTTTGATGATAGATAAAAGCTAAAAGATTATTATTTGTGTTAAATAAAAAGATTTAAATTTATTTTGCATGCACTAAGTACACGTGAAGTAGGTATTAATGCTATTATCGATATAAAATACGCAAATTTTTAAGGGGGTGGAAGATGGGATTTTTGGTGCAGAAAGGCACATACATCAAAGAAATTATTACGTGCGGAGTTCGGAACTTCAACATATACATAATTATGTACAAATTATACATAGTTTATAGGCGACGTGGCTTGTTATGATTGGAGTATGATGCCGACCGAACTCTTCACGTAATAATTACTCCATACATCATCTGCTTATGCCCACACAAGATGAATTTAGGTGCGATAAGCAACAATATGGGTGCTCATCTTTAATGGAACGGAAGAAATTGTCCATATCTATACATGCATACATACGAGATGAAAAGAAAAAGAATTCATTCAAATTAGATTTTAGGAATTATCTATCATGCATTCGACATGATGTGACCCGTCCGACATAAGGGTTTTCTAATGATGGGTCTTGACAATAACCTCATAATGCTATAGATTGTTTATGAGTTATCTACCAACCACTAATGGCAGTGTCACTGATAAAATAATTGAAAATGAATTTTTAACATTTTTAAATCATAATCATATGTAAGTTTTCTAAATATTTATTTATTATTTCAAAAAAGGATAAGTAAGTCATAAGTCTCATAAATCTCTATCATATTATCTGTAGATTCATCATCTCAAAAATATAGATAAAAATCAATGATTTAGTCTGAGGGCTAATAACTCATTTTTATGGTAAATGAATATAAAATTCATATCAATTCATGGTAGGTATGAAGAAAGAAAGATATATATATATATATATATATATATATATATATATATATATATATAGCGGTATCTAGGTTACGAGAAATTATTATGTACTGTCACATGATGGCGTCCAAAGGCAAATTAGGAAGCGCCACGTCATTTTTTTGTGTACCAGTCATGAGTACCACTGTGTACCGAGTGATGTGACGCATTCTAATTGGCATCTGCACCGTCCGGTGACCGCACAGAATAATTTCTCCTAGGTTACAGGGAACACATATATAGAGAATGAGTGTCTACTATGAAATTTTATGAGAAATAATACTATTACAGCATCCTGGTGCTAATGATAAGATATTAATCTTATTTAATTGTGATTAATTTGATCCTATATATTTTCAATAGAGACATAAGATTATGTTATCTATATGGAATCACCAAAATAAAAATAGCCATTTTTATCAAGAAACTTAAGTGTATTATATAAAATATCCTAATAGAATAAGAGATATGCAGGAATTGTAAATAACTATTAAAACTAAACTAAGCAATAATGTTGAACATAAAAATTTTATACAAGTTAATCATCCGGAAGAACAAATATTAGAATTTAAACAAACTGTTACTAAGGTTAACTCATTAACTAACGTATAAGATAATAATGAATTAAAGGAATATGATTTTCCCAGCTTCCATCAAAATCTAAAACATAGAATGTTAATAGCTAAATTTTAATTTTTATTTGCGTGAATTCTTCCTTTACTTTCTCTCCTCCTTTCCTACTCCACTCTACCAACCACACCAGGCCAACCTGTTACTCGCAAACCTGCCAGACGACCTGCAGCCCGGCCGCACAAGTCTGCCAAATCGCCACCTACCCACCTGCCGACCCGAGCAAATCCACGCCTTGCCAGCCACATGGCCTCCATGTTGCCATCCACGTCGACCCTTGGAGGGGCCTACACATTAATTGAAAAAGTTGATTACAAGACCTTAGAGGATCAAATGCTCTTTAAAACAAAAAAGAAACAACTCCAAAAGCCAAAAAAAATTATCCTGGTGAGCCAATGATCCAATCTAGTTACAACAGGATAATTAAAAAAGGACAAAAAAATATCCTTGAAGCCCACGGCGAGAAAGCCAGCAACCATCCAAGAGAGAGCCAACCAATAGAAGGTAAACAACCTTCAAAGCAACAAGAGGCAACCACAATACACAAGCAAAAGCACAAAATTACCTAACATGGAGCCAAACTGACCACCATGAAGGTAATAGAAGTATAAACCACCAACTAGAATCCTAAAAGACAAGAAAAGCCTTCCCACCAATAAGTAGACCACACAACAGGGGACAGAACAGAGACACCAAGCTTAGGCCACATCCACGAGCAACCATCTACAACACAGCCATCAAAACAACAAACCAACCCCCAAGACAGAAAAAGAAAAACAGCCCACAAGATACCTAACACACCACTAAAGCAACACCAAAGAAGCCTAAGAACCAAACCGAAAGGCCACAGTGACAGATAGAAAACACCAAAAGACAAAATGAAAACACACCCCCAGCAGAAGCCAAAAAGAAAAGACTCAAGATACTTTAGATCGAGTGGAATTAGCCATAATGTATTTAAACTTTCACACAGCTTTTTTCCCCTTATATTTTTTATATTTTTATTCTAGCTGCAGGGATAAACCCCTCATTATCCACATGAACAACATCCAAAACATTATCCACCAAAATGGGTATGACAATTTTTAGCTCTCACTTCCCTAGCATTTCCTTTAATACTAGATGGGTCATGCAACCAGTCAGTATTATCAACAGAGGTACCATTATTTCAGTCACAAGTAGCTTAATCAAACCTAATGAGACCATAGCCTTATTAGAAATAGGGGAAAAATCATATCAATAATCAGCTCCGTATCAGAGATATTAGAGTAAGCAAAACCAACAAAAAGAACAGATATATTTTCCTGAACAGTATTATTATCCCTAGAATCAACATTAATGTTTCCCCCATGATCAACCAAATTAATATCAATAGCAATAGTAACAAAAGTGGAAGAAACAAGTATACCATTAGTATTATCCACAAAATTTTCATCAGCAAGAGCCAAAGATGGGGGTAGATCATCAATAGTAGGAGCCAACTATTGTTAAATTTTGAAGTAATTTCACATTTTTAGTGTTGCTATGCATATGATTCACCTATATCCAGAATCAATAACAAGCTTTACTTTGCATCGGAAAGATACAAAACAAATTTTAAATTAAATCTCTTTGAGAAAATTTTAATTTCTGTGATTTTAATTTTGAAGTCAAATACGTCATTGTGAACAATATATCATCTCAGGGGGTGATAATATCATTCCATAATGCATGGGTTCAGACAACAAAGCCATAAATTTTATCTAGATTATGATAGTCAAATTCAAGGAAGAACTGCATATGACCCTGAAGGGTCAAAATGACGTTCAATCGAGTATTTGGCTATGATAGTCTAGATGAAATATCATTAATTTCATATTCAAATTCATGATAATAAATGATACATCTTCTCTTAAAAAGAAAATATCATTCACTATCAATCATTTGAATATGACGATAATGATCGTCGTTGATTTTAATTTTTTTCAAAGAAAATTAATTAAATTTTAAAAATTGATCTAGGTTCTTTAAATCTTCTACGAGCACAAGCTCTCATAGTTAATTACATCATAGGAAACCTGAATTTCCTACAAAAACTCTCAATTAAAATAATAGTAGAAATTTTATTTAGAATTTTCAAGGATTGATGTCAAAGGAGTGATGTTTGAATTTTAACTAAGATTGGATAAAATCTAAGCACTTATTTTAGAAGTTAAAGGATAAAACGTATGAGGTGTTTTAAGATTCTAAAATATTTTAAAAATACCCCTATCTATCTTATATGTTGGGGTTTAAATTTTAATTTGAAGAAAAATTTTGATTCAAGTTGATAATTTATTAGAATTGTGGGATTATATTCCCAAAGGTGGGGTCTTATAATTTTGGGTCCGCCACGGATCTTAAATTTACTTCAGGCATTAAACAATAGTAGCCCAAACCTAGCTAATGCAATACAAATCTGGACTTATCCCGGCCTGAATTGGAAAGCCAGCTAACCACCTAAGCATTTTAAAACTATGTGTCTGGTCTTTTATAAAAAATTGGTAGACCGTTGTTTATGTTTTGAGAGATTGGGGCCAACATCTAGAGAATATCCTAATGGCCCCTTGACTTATATAGGGTGATTAATGCTTGAAATGCAATTAAAATTTTATTAACTCTTTAATTAGTTTTCAATACAATACATGTTGATTAACCTTGAATGTAAAATTAGTAAGAAGCAATTTAAAAAAAAAGGATTATCTAGAAAATAAATTTTATCCTAGATATTACACAACATCCCTTTGACAAAATTACACCCTAATAGGCCCGGTGGTCTATCAGAACTCACAGGTATGAAGGTGCCTAACAAGGTAGAGAAGATTTAATATGATGCATGCGAACTCTTGAGTCATTTCTGGGCTTACTTGTTAAATTAATTATCTTTCTATGTGAGCCTAATATTTTTTTTTAAATTGAGTAGAAAAAGTTTTTTGACATACCCTCACAAGCCTCTAAGGATTTTCATGCTAAATAAAAAATGACATGCTAGAAAAAAACCTAAAAATATATGTAATTTATAAGGCACAATCAATGTAAATAATTAATTATCAATCAATCATTAAATAAATATAGAGTCCATGTAGTAAGTTTCACTTAATTTATAATCTAGAGTCTGCAAAAATTAAAAGTGGGCAGGTACCACTAACAATAACCTAGTTTTCAAACCTAGAAATGATGCAAGTGATTTTAAGAGTGGGATATTCTCTATCTTCACATCTTCTTTCTTCTATGAGCTACTTTGATTTGTAGGGTCTAGATATCCAAATAAAAAGAACTCCTCCTTGAGTAGGTATTTTTTTCTCTTTGGATTTTTAAATCATCCTAACTTGAATCTCTAAATGAAAGGGAACTCTCCCCTAGGGGATATTTCCCTTCTCTTTGGACTTCAAGTTAGATGGTTAACATTCCACCTCAAAGATCAACTTTCACAACTCAATTAACTCAATTTAAAAGACTATACTCCAAAATAACTTATATGGTTATCCTAAGAAATTATTATTAAAAAGCACATCCCAAGCAATTATATATTTGAATTGCTCAAGTTAAGTTCACAACCATATTTGGCCATACTCTTTTAATTTTAAGAGGGCTTAGTAGTTTTAGCACATGCAAAAAATTTGTCAGTTTAAGAAAAATTATTTTCCCCCCTTGATTTAGCCCTATATGAGCATGGCCACCTACAGAAAACTCTGTGAGCATCCAGATTATTCCTAACTTAGAGATAATCTAATACATATCAAATCAATTCATAGATTGCATAATAAACTAACACATTAATAAATAATCACATCAATCAATTGATTGCAATCAGCATCTAATGAAAATCACAAAAAATTTAGAACACAGGTAGCAAGAAAGTAAACACTGGTCTAGCCTAGAACTAGGGTTGGTTGTCCAAATAAATCATCTAAAGTGTGTGCATCAGACTGTGTAGTTTGGATATGTCATATGTTAGGTAGTTATTAAAGTTGTCTAGTATTTTAATGTTTATTATAGGCTTTAGGGATTTTGATTTAAGTTTAAATATTAATATATTAATGTTAATTTTAAAGTATATTTTAAGTGTTGAGTGATTACTATATTTGTTTACACGAGGGTCATCAAATTTATTTTATCTTCTTTAGGGCTAAGTTAATAATCTCGTAGGCCCGGGTTGCCCAGTAGTAACCAATATGGTTAATTAATTTAATTGGTTGAAATTCAAAGTTGATAATTTTTAAATTGATTGGTTGGTTGCTAATTTGAGAGATTAAATTAATTAATTTTATTTGTCATCAACCGATACATGGCGTGGTCATAGTAGGCTCGAGGCCTTAGGACATGTAGCCCCGTAACTCAAGATAGTACGGCCTATAAACCAGGTTGATGTAGTTGAATTAAAATTTAAATTTGGTTAAATAATTAATAATTAATTTATTTTAAGATTTTATACTCCATTAAATTCGTTCATGACGTTGTCATTATGGGCTCAAGGAACCAGACCTCCTTAGGACACTTAGTCCTACACCTTAAAGTAGTCCATCTTAAAACCTTCATATTTGAAGTGCTTGTTATGTATTTGAGGGTTGGTTAACAGATTTTGATAATCAATTTCATATTTTTTGTAATTTTTGTTAATTATTAAGTTTTTGAAATTTTTATAAATTATTTAATGCATTAAATTAAGGGGTCAAAATTTAACTTTTTTATTTAAGTTGAATTCTAGAATTTTGATATTTTTATTAAATATTATACCCTAAGGTGAGTAATCAGACACTAAGTTTACTAGATTTGGATTTTTTAGATTAAGCAAAGAATTTTTGAAATTTTGACGTATTTTTAAACTATAATTAACCAAAATGCTGACTTTTGACTTTGACTGATTTCTGGAGGTTTGATATTTTTAATAAATACTAGACTCTTAATTAAGTCTAATGCTTTTGAGTTTATTTAATTTTGAATTTTCTGAATTTAATTATGAATTTTTAATGTTTGAGTAATTAATTAAAATTTTAAATTAGTTAATTAAGAAGGTTTTAATGGTTTTGCTCCAAACTCATTCCAAACTTCTTGAAATTACTCCCAAAGGTCAGGAATGACCCATGGGAATGTTTTCAAGTGTTTGAGGTTTATCTAAAATTTTTAATAATTTTTAAATATTTAATTTAATCAAATATTAATTTTTTTCTTAGACATTAAATTGAGCTTAAATTAAGGGTCTAGTCATGGGGCTTTTAATTTTCTTAGGTTGAGGGATTAATTCTGAAAAGTTTTATATATTATTTATATTTTTTGAATTTCATTTGAATTAAGTGTGTTTTTTTTTAATTTTAGGATTAATTAAGGGATTAATTTTGGCTTAATTAAATTTCTAAGTTAATGAGTTTTAAAATCAATGAAATCCTAATCTCTGATAGGTAATGTCACTATGTTTATATATCTTAAATTTTGCCCTTATTAAGTATATGCTTGTTTTTCTATAATTTTTCTAAATTACTAAATATTGTCCTTAATTTTTGTTCTTAGATGTCACTAAGTTATGTAGGATTGAAATCAAAGTTTTCTAACCCTTAACATACACATAGAAAATCACGCCATGCAAATCAAAAACAATCAAGTGACCTAAATCTAAGTGCATTGGATTTAGTAAATTTCCAAGTATTTGGATCAAGTAATTACCCAAATACTTAAAAATCCATTTGCAAAATAATTCCTCAAAATACTATGACAAGTCAATAACATATCATAGTATTCATTAATCAAGTTTGATTGCAAACTACTAAGTACTTAAGGAACAATCATTGAAAATTGAAGATGCAATAATTATCTAATTAATATGTATAAACAGATCAACTTGATTAATTTCATTGACACATGCTTAAGCTCTATTTAGAGGTTTCATAAAAGGTTTGAATGTTCAAAAAAAGGTTTAAAAAGCAATTAAAATGAATTTTCAATCAAATCATGACCTATAACTTATAAATTCATATAAATTAAAATACTAATTAAAAAATTCAAATAATTCTAAAAATTTTCTTGGAAGTCAAAAATATATTGAAAAAAAATTTCCCAAAATTTTAAAATATTTGTATTTATATTTAATAAAATATTAATTAAAAATAAAATATGGAATACTTGAAATTACTTAGAATTCATAAAACCTTTTCAATTGATTTTGATTTTAAATAAAAGAGGATGAAATTATGAAGAGAATAAGGTTTTATTTGCACAATTTGGCTAAATATTCAATTTATAATTTTTTTGAAATTTTTTGCCAATTAAAAGCTTTTAAATTAATTCAATTAATTAAATAAATAAAAATGACGGTGGCGGGACATGCGGCGGCTTCTGATTAGCATATTCAAAATTGTGGCGGTGGCTGCATTAATGACTAATAATTGTGCCGCCGCACAATCATTAGCATTAATTAAGACGCGGCGGCGGCATATGCGATTTTAACCTATCCGCGTCAGCAGTTGCCACGCGTTGTTGGATCACCCGTAATTTCGAATGGACAGTCTAGATTGAGCTTGTCGGTGATTAAATTGTCAGAGACTTCACACGATCGTGATTTAACGCGGAGCGGCTTATTCCTGATCGTTGATCTTAAGATCAACGGTCCATATTTTGTACACATAAATTTAACATAAAACCAAAACCCTAAGATGAAGAACGGCTCAAACATAAAAATAGTTTAATCAAATCAAATAAAATTTTAAACAAATCTTAAGCATGATTAGTTGAGCAATGGGGAATAGTTTTTACGTTCTAAAAAGTGCTTTTTAATAAGTTATTTAGACCTAGGTGTCCTCAGCTAGGGTTTAGATTTTACCTCAATTTACTTGACGGTTTAAAATGATGAAGATCTTGTTAAGCTTATAGATTGTCCATGCTTAACTTCCTAGAAGAAATTGTGATCTAAAAAGCTCTCGATCGATAGATATTTGAGCTGAACAGAAATTAAGGTGGTGGTGGTCAGAAGCTTGTCGCCGACGGCTTTGATCGGCTGGATTAAACTTGGGAATTATGGAGGTGGTTGTTGGGAGCTCAAACGAAATGAGGGTTAGTCTTGGGAAGCTCTGGAGGCTGAGATGAAGTCGAATTAGGGAGTTTGAACCTTTTGGGCATATTTTGACATTAGGGTTTGAAATGGGTGCCCTGATGCATCAAAGGTCTTCATTGGATAGCTTGCACATGTCCCAGGTGGTTAGAAGGCAGAGCCAAAGGCTAGCCAAGACTCATGACCATTGGTGGCCTCAAGTGGGAGGGGGACCACTTCTTGCATCTTTAGGTTAAAATAAGGCCTGGACTTGGTTAAGGGGGCCTTAAGAGAGCTTTAGCTCTCATTTAGGAAGCTTTGGTCTAGCTTTTTTAGAGGAGAGGGAATATTTGAGAGGGTTTGACCATTTGGGAGGGTTTTGAGACTTTGTTGAATGTTTGACCAGTCAACTAACCCTATTGAATGCTGAGGTGGACTTGAGGGAGTGTGGGTTACTGTTTGAACGAGGTTGGGAAGAGTCAAAGGTGTTAAGCCTAAGGTATGAGTGGACAGATGAAGGGTTTGACCATATATTTGAGTTGACTTGGTCAAACCCTTCATGACTTAATCCATGGTAGGTTTGGATGCACTTAAACCATGGATTGAAATGCACTTGAGGGTTTGATAGAGTTTGGTTTAATGTATGAAATGATTTGACCCAAGCATGAGGGCTTAACCAAGCTCAATAGGTTGGCTTGGTCAAACCCATCAAGGTTTTGACTCATCAATGGTTTAGAGGCTTTCATATCATAAGTTGGAATGAATTTGAGGCCTTGAAAGGGTTGATTGGATTGGGTAAAATGATTTGACCCAAACGAGTCAAGTTTGACCAAACTTGGGTCCAGTTGACCAAGTCAACTTTTGATTGGGTCAAAGTGACCAATTAGGTCCAAATCACTAGGAAAGGTGGTCAAGAGGTTTTGAGGAGGTTTAGAGTGGATTTGAAGCTTGTTAAGTGTGGATGGAGGTTCATAGTTGATCTGGTCAACTATGGTTGACTTGGTTAACCAGGTTAAACCATAGAATGGAGTTGGGTCCAACAAGTTTGATTTGATGATTAGATACCAATGGATGCGGTATCATGCATTGGGATGGTCATTTGAGTTGAAATGACCATTTGGACTCTTAAGGGGCAATTTGGTCAACATGGGTTGACTTTGTCAACCATGCATGACCAAGGCTTGGAATTGAGTTCAATGCACTCCTAATGATGTTTAGGATGCACTAGAGCAGGTTTCAAGGTTTGATTTGATTGGGCCATGTTGAAGTTTAGAGGAGATTCTAATTTTGCCCCTAAAAGGACGTTTTAGTCATTTGGGCCCCTAGTCAATTGTGGGTCAACCTAGGTCCACCAAAGTGCATTTTTATGTTCAACATGTCATAACAAGAGTTATGGACATTGTCAAGGGTTTTGGGAAAGATCCCAAGGTCAAATTCCACAAGATGGATGGTCTAGTGGCATAGGCTGTAAGTATTTGAAAGTTTTACAGCCTTTGGGTTTCAATTAGGTTTCTGGGGTTAGAGGCGTTAAATTGAACTCAAATTTGGATGGTTGGCCCTATGGACATGCCTAATCAATATGAAATTGATAGATCATAAATTGGGGTTCATTTGATTGGATTTTGAAGTGATTGAAAAATCACTCAAAAAAGGTTATAAGACATGGGCCCTTAACCTTGAATTTTGGTCTAAGAATCTGGATTTGAATGAAGTTTTGGATTTGATTGACTGAGTTTGATTTATCCACCTCAATCCTAATCAAATGGATGATTGTTGGTGATTGGATATGATTGAAGTTTAATTGAAGGATGGATTGAAGGTTGAAGTAAAGTTTGGATTGAAGATTGAATTAAGATTTAATTGAGGGCTAGATTGAAATTTAATTGAACTCTAAATGATTGACAACTGGATAATTTTCAACCATCAGATCAATAGGTAGAAGTTTGGATGGATCATGATGACCTCATATAGAAATGAGATCAACACCAAACGAGGGGTTTCATTACCATCAACAATCACCGAATTAATATTAATTGAAGGAACCTTAGTCAAATTAGGATACAAACTAACACATTCCTTTTTAAAATGACCCAAAGCTTTGCAGTGCTCACAAAAGGAGGGGAACTTATCCATCACTACGTTTTGTATATAGCCAAAATTTTTAGGCCCTATCCAAACGCTATCAGGGTAACATTTTACAATGTCCAGTTCAACCAACACACGAGCAACCGAAGTTCGAGAGCTAATCAAAGTAGCAATATCAATATGAAAAGGATGACCTAAAAGCGAACCAAGCTCGTGGAGGATACAAGGAGTGAAGAAATACAAGCGAAATTCGGGAAAGTGACCCATATCGTAATGATGGGTGATTCCTCCTTAACGTCGAAAAGTCGTGACCATTTGCCCAATTTCATAAAACAATTGCTTACAAAGTATGAACGGTGAGAAAAAACTCTACTATAATCCATATCACTACTCAATTTAATCAAAACATGTCGAGGATCCAATAGTGTACTCGAAAACTCACCAGCAAGTTTTACGTTAAAAAAAATTCTGATCAAATCGAGCGGAGGCCTTCGATTAGGGAACTTACCCACCAAAAAGAACTCGAAAGGGGCAACAAGTGATAAAACCTCTTCTTCTGAGATCCAAAGCGAAGGTAACCCACGGTGAGTCGAAGTTTCTAGGTCCGGAAAGGGCACAAAAGATAAAGCCCTCGAAAGGGCATCAAGAAAAAATCTAGAGTTCTCTTTAGATAAACATACGGCTTTCAGAAGAATGCATACGGCTTCAAGATCGTAAAGTTTGATTTTTGTAAGAGAGGAGTCCTCTTTACATAAACATCAAAAATTAGACTTTTATTTATGGACCCAAAAAATATGAATGAAATAACAGTATGTTTATTGCTTCAGCTTACAAGCCTTTACATATAAAGCCCAATCTTTTAACACATCTGGCTCTACAAAAAACACCATTGATAATTTTTTGGCTAAAAAGATATCATATTGAGGTCAATCCAACCATAAATATTTCGAGTTGATTTCATATTGAGCTATCGGATCAAATCATTTATTGATACCCTAAATAAATTAAATTATAACACATTATGTTTAGTGGCGTGGCTCAAGCTCTTCAAATTTGGAACATAAATACTTGATTTTGATTTTGAAACAAAGCTTATTTGGAATTAATTAAAAATTTCGTGTAAATTAAAACTTTTGTCATCACATCTATTAGTATAGAAATTTGAGTTTACTCTAATAAATATATCTGTAATGCAGTTCTGGTGGAGAATCCTTCATAATGCAGTTCCTATCAACTAGGGCTTCAACTATATTATATATTTGGTCATTATTTTTTTGTTGCTTTCAAAAAAAATTTGTACTAGGAAAGTGCTTATCATAGCAGCTTTTAAAAAAACTACTTTCTCCATAACAACTACTTTACAATCACTTTTACAGAAAGCTGCAGCCGTTCCAAACGAACTCTTCGTCTACATTATAGTATGGTTTATGAAGTCGGGCGCGCCTGTAATGCTATCAACCATGTTCAACCGTATGACTCCACTGCTGTTTTCGGCACAATTGGATCTTGGAGCAATGGATCAGAAAGCTAACCAGCCCGACTGGCAATCACTTTTACAGAAAGCTGCAGCCGTTCCAAACGAACTCTTCGTCTACATTATAGTATGGTTTATGAAGTCGGGCGCGCCTGTAATGCTATCAACCATGTTCAACCGTATGACTCCACTGCTGTTTTCGGCACAACTGGATCTTGGAGCAATGGATCAGAAAGCTAACCAGCCCGACTGGCTATCTAGATCGTTGGCATTCTCTCCCATGCTTGTTTGGGTTCCTGGAGCGGTGTAGGAGACAATCTTAGGCTTCGTTAGGGACGGCTTTCTTACTGCTTCTTAAAGTAGCTTTTTAGTTAAAAAATTTTAATTTTTGTACTAAAAAGTTATTTTAAGAAGCAGCAAAAAAGTCGTCCCAAGCAAAGCCTTAATGTCATCAATATGTTCCAGAAAACTATGAAAAGACAATTGGCTGCCTCAAAGTTCCAATGGCTTAGACATAGCCTTATGACAGAATGGATAGGACAATATTTATCCATTTTTTCATTAAAAAAAAACAATGATTCAACTGTTTTTTTTTTTAACAATTCTTTGAAAAAATAATTTAATTGAATTTTCATTAACATTTTTTATTAGTTAATAAAAAGAAAATTTCTAAAAATTGGAATTAGGAATACTATTCGTTCATGAATGTATTATTAATGTATCATTAAATATACAAAATTAAGAGTTAATCCTAATTTTTGTTTTTTTGGGGAAATGTTAATCCTAATTTTGAATAATAAACTTTTGATAATTTGATCATCACTCATCATTTAGACTTGTATTTTATATGAAATCTACAGTAAACTTATATATATATATATATCCAATGAATCATTTTGAAACAAATAATTTTAGTATAAAAATATCCTTTAAATATCATTTTTATTTCATTTAATTTGGTAGTAATTCAATTTTCCATAATTTCTATCAAATTTTAATTTTAGATGTTTCTTTTGCTCTTGCAATATGGTTATGGGCTGTTGGATGATATCATCAATTTTTAGAAGTAATGTTATTTCTTTTTTGTTTAGTTTGAAGGATTTTAGTGGTTTTCACCGCGATCCCGCTACCACAATCAAATGTCGAACTGTTGGCGGCAAATGGCCACCATCGTCGGGCTTTACATTAAATTTGTTTTACTTAAATTAAAATATATTTGAGACAATTGCAGCTTTTTATAAAGACTATTACAAAACTATTGTTGAGGAAAATAACTTATTTGAAAGCTGTTATAAAAAAATAACTTTCTAATACATAAATTTCTTTAAAACAATAAAAAAAAAAAAAGAAATAAAAAACTGAAAAATAAAATAATAAAAAAAACTGTTTAAACTAAACTTCTACAATGTATTTTACACTCAACCAAATAATTTTAAATCATTTCAATTTCTTTACTGCAAGAAGAAGTCCCACTTACAAAGATATTAAACTTGCCAACAAGAAATAAATATTAGTACAAATAGCAAAACAAATAGTAGTACTAATAACAAAACCGCTGTGCTTTTGTTTGACAATTGTGGAGCAGATTGCCAATTTGCTAAGATACAGTGTTCCAACCTTACCAGGTCTAACTGCTCAAATCATTACCCTTGCATATATACATAATGTTTGAGCTTCTCGATCCAAGCAATGGAGTTGGACGCAACAAGACAAGGTGCTTCGGAGAAGGAGGTGGTGGTCGTCGGCGGTGGAGTCGCCGGAGCTCTCCTCGCCAAGCTGGTCCAGAACCATGCTCATGTCACCCTCATTGATCCGTATGAAATAATTCTCAATCCCTATCATCATCATATAATACATATCTCTCACATAAAAGTGGCTATTAGAATTTTGATGAGAATTTTGTGATATATACATAGGTAGGAGTACTTTGAAATCCCTTGGGCCATCTTGAGGTCAAAGATAGAGCCATTGATTGCGGAGAGATCATTAATGAATCACTCGGCTTACTTAACAAATGGAGAAATCATCGAGTCATGGGCGAAGAACCTCACTGAGACAGAAGTCCTGACTTCAGATGGCCATATTGTGCCATACGACTATCTTGTTATAGCTACTGGGCATGCTGTTAATGTTCCAAGAAGCAGGAGAAGCAGACTCGACCAGTTTCATCAAGGCATGATTTTTCTATATTTCCTTCTTTTCTTTCTATGGTTATATATTATATGAGTTTAGCCGAAAAGGAAATGTTTTCAGGAGGGGTAAGATTTTTTTTTTTTTTTTTTTTTTTTTATGGAGGGGTAAGATTTCTTTCATGATTCAGTGCATTTTGTTTGATAAATTTTTGTTATGAAGTAAATTCATCCTTGCTTCTACAAATATGGACAAATTATTGTGTGGTAAATATATTGCTATTGTGAGCCAAGTCTAATTTGAGCCAAGGTTGACTCAGCTCAATGATAGGCTCGAACTCAGCTCACCAGAGCTTGAGCTTATCTTGCCGGAAGAAGAACATGATTGAGCATACCTTGTGGGCTAACCAAAGTCAATGATGACACAGCAATGGTTGATGGCCCACTGGAGCTCGCATGAGAACACGTTGGAGAACACCATAATGAGAACTTGTCGGAGAATGCCGATTAGTGCTCGATTTAGGGAGACTATTGCCATTAGGCCAAGCACTAACAAAAAGTTTATGTTTTCACAGCAGTTTATAGCAGCGGTTTTAAAATTGCCGCTATAGATAGGTATAGACAGCAGTTTTAACCGCTGCTAAATTCATCAAAAAAAAAAATTTAAGTTATCACAATATTTTATAGTAGCGGTTTTTCAACCGCCGGCTAAACACCATCCCTCATAAACCTGCCATCCATCTCCCCCTTTGGTGCCCTAGCCGACTCATTCTTGACCGCAAATCTCCATTCGACGATCGTCCGCGCCGAATCAGCCAGCCCTCCATTCGACGATCATGTTTTCACAGCAGTTTATAGCAGCGGTTTTAAAACTGCCGCTATAGATAGGTATAGACAGCAGTTTTAACCGCTGCTAAATTCATCAAAAAAAAAATTTAAGTTATCACAATATTTTATAGTAGCGGTTTTTCAACCGCCGGCTAAACACCATCCCTCATAAACCTGCCATCCATCTCCCCCTTTGGTGCCCTAGCCGACTCATTCTTGACCGCAAATCTCCATTCGACGATCGTCCGTGCCGAATCAGCCAGCCCTCCATTCGACGATCGTCCGCGCCGAATCAGCCAGCCCTCCATTCGACGATCGTCTGCGCCGAATCAGCCAGCCCCGACGCCGAAGCCACCCATCCCGTCCCGATCCTACCATCTCGACAAATCCTGGGTCACTGGCGGTAAGAGGGACGAAAGCAAGATGGAGAGGCCGACGCCGCCGGTGGAGGTTTTTCCTTTTTCTGGTAAGTAAATTTGAGCTTACAAGAGATGTAAGGACTTCTAACTTTCAGAAACCACTGCTCTTCCTTATTTGGAAATGAAACCAGCTCATCATTTTCATCAAAACTCAAGCTTTTTTAAGGAGGCGATACTTCTTAATGGCTCCATTAGCAACACCGATGGTTCACTTATATTGAGATCGCTGAGTTTGAGTTGGCAATTATTAGTTGTCTGCACTTCTCGATGTCTTCTGAAAGAGATCAGATTGGGGCAATTTTTAATTTGCAAGGATGTTAGTGCAACGAGTCTTGCTATTTCATCAGCTAGAGGAAGAGTTGTGATGTTTCGGCAGCGAGAAACCTCTAATGTTTCAAGGGGAATAGAATTTGAAATGCTACAAGAATTCCAAGTCTTCCGCCTCATAATTCCTATCTTCAAGCTCTTGAGCTTAGGAGGCAAATGGGGCAACTCTTTCAACTTCGGGTAGTCAATTAGGTCCAGTTCAATTATGCAACAAAACAAAAATCCTTCTTCAGCAGTGGAGTTTTTGTTACAGGTGGTCTCAGAGTTTATGATTTAGGTGAAGTTTTTGTTTCAGCTACATCTCTTATTTATGTGGGGTTTTTGTTTTCGTGCAGTGAATGTCTCAGATTTTTTTGTGGCACTATCGACTGACCAACTTATCTCCAGGTGCACATTTTGAAAGAAACGGGAGAAGATATAGTGGCTCTATCTCTCTAAATTTTTTTTATTTGTGGTTCAATTGATTGACTTGAGGAATTTTTGTTTGAAAGTACTTCTTTATTAGATGCAGAAACTGAAAGCTTGAGACCGCGAGGTTTTCTAATAAAAGATCATGGATTTGGCAGAGATATGATATTGTCTATGACCGGGTTTACATATTATTCATTTGTCTATAGGTCCATTGTCATTAGTCGTTTTGAGATTGTTATGAGATTTAACTTAGAAAGCCTATAAATTTTATTTTCTTATATAATCTAGGCATGGCACGTTTGAACAATCATTCACAACATATGTATGATTTGTATAAATATATTCTAAGAAAAAATGGCTACTAATTTTTATAAGCTAGCATCCTATTTTTTAGCATCAGATTATGCTTGATGTAGAGCTTTGGTGATAATTGTTTACAGTTTCTAAGTTTCATGCTATTCCGTGCTTCTCATCATAATCTTTTAGATTTTATGAGCCATGCAGTCTTTGAGGAAAAATTCAAGGTAATTTTGAAGACTTTGTCTAAAAGTAGGCAGATTCTTTTATTTTCTGCAACCATTGCTTAAGATATCTTCAAATAGATTTTACTTTGTTGAGGAATATGAAGGTATTAAAACGGTGGAATCTTACTAAAAACACCTAATGCTCAGCTTTTGTGTTCATAGTGTTACTCTTGTAGTTGAAGAACTTATTGCTTATTGTAGGTATGCTTGTAAAAAGCCAGGAAAGTGCAGAAGAGACTTATGAGCAATCGAGGGGCAGAACTAACCATAAAAATCTAAAGGAACCTTTGTGGCCAAAGTAGGTTATGAAGTCATCTTTTGCTATTATTTAACTATAGTGAGTGTATTAATACTGACTTTTACCTCATATTGCTTCCTTTAATTATTTATTTTTATTGAAGTTTTGGGCCTTTCAAGGTTACGGGTTACCACATATTATATAAGTATGGAATGTTTCAGCTGATTTTCCATATGTGATTTTGTCAGTTAGAGAAGGCATATGATAAGATCATGATGTCATAGCTTAAGAGTCGGAAGAAAGATCTCACATTTGGGAAATTCCTGATCAGATTCGTCTCTTTGCTTTTGTTTATATTATATTTTTGGTCAAATTTATATCTGCAAGCATATCGTTGCCGGCAAGCCATGATCTTTCAATTTTCTTTTTTGATAGTTGAGTAGCATTTGATCTGTTTCACTTATATCTCATCCACCATTTTGCAGCGGTTTCTAAACCGCTGCAAATAAATTAGTAGATGTTTAAACCGCTGCTACAGGTCCTAAAAAGTGCTACAAAAACCTGATTTTTTAGTAGTGAAGTCACAAGACATGGGACCCTCAGCACTAGAGGGAATATAAAATTGGGATGAAACAATGGAAACAAAATGAGAATCGAATCAACGAAACATTGAATTCCAAAATCCGGAGTAGAGACAGATGTGGGCTCGATCCATTATTATAAATTAAGCGGCTCAATGAAACAATCAGTCAAACCGGCTAAAGCTTGTGCTTGAGCTCATATAATATCCGAGCTCGTTAAAAAGTTAAATTTGAGCTGGCTCACATGCTGACTTGGCATGCTTGCACCCCTAGTAGAGCCCTATCTATCACACACATACTGTTGCATCAGAATTATAATATGCCAAAACTTATAAAAATTATAATATGCCAAAACTTATGAAAAACCAAAATAGATGAAAATCATTATCAAATGAGGCATAACATTTCCTTAAGTGATATTAAGTTGCATTGCGTTGCAAAATTGAAATCATCGTTATTTTCGCTGAGCTAGATTAACCATATGGTGGTGTCACATATATTTATAAATCAATGAAGAAACGCACATATGATATAGGGGCTTCTGCTGCATGCTTATCTAAGCATAAAGCCTATTTATTTGTTAATTATTTGCTTTGCTATTTGTTGTAAAATATATAAAGATAGACAAACTTTTCTACAGATGTATTTTTCATGCGTTTATTTTTCATGCGTTTGAAGCCAACAGGTCCCAAGTCCTGGATGAGAAGTGGAGGGCTGCGTTAGGTAGTCGACAGCCAGCGTAAAACTTGTCGAATAATAATGACATGAATCCTTTAAGAAATTGTGTTAATGCTAGGGCGTCCCCTGGAAGCGACGCGCTGTATGGCCTGAATACAGTGACAAGTGTGCAATGGCCGCTGCACCGCCGCCCGGGTGCAGTGTTAAATAGGCAAGGGTTCCTACATCAAGGACGGATGTGGGCAAAGAAGCTAGTCCATGAAACTAACATTAGAATAGGAACTTGGAATATAGGTTTCCTTACAGGAAAATTAATGGAATTAATATATATTATGATTCATATGAAAATAAATATTCTATACATTCAAGAAACTAAATGGGTTGAAGAGAAGGCTAAGGAGATTGATAGTTTAGGATTTAAACTTTGGTATTCGAGTAGGAGTTGTACTAGAAATGGTGTATGCGTGATTTTAGATAAGAGTCTGAAGGATAATGTTATAAATATTAATAGAATTGGAGATAGAATTATAGCTTTAAAGATTATTGTTGATGCTAAGATTGTTAACATTATAAATGCTTATGCTCCTCAAGTGGGTTTGGATATGGGTTCAAAATTAAAATTTTGGAATGACTTAGAAAAATTAATATAAAAG
Source organism: Dendrobium chrysotoxum (assembly GCA_019925795.1). NCBI lineage: Eukaryota > Viridiplantae > Streptophyta > Magnoliopsida > Asparagales > Orchidaceae > Dendrobium > Dendrobium chrysotoxum. The sequence continues at coordinate 47,679,240 of CM034297.1, read as the reverse complement.
ATACCTCTTGAAGAAAGAGTTTTTATTGGAGGAGATTTAAATGGATATGTGAGAGGTAGATGATTTTAAAAGCATTCATGGTGGTCATGGGTTTGGAACGACAAATGAAGGTGGTAAGTCCATATTAGATTTTTGTTTAACTTATGATTTTTTAATTGCTAATACCTTACTTAAGAAAAGGAATGAGCATCTCATTACTTATAAAAATTGATATAGTACAACCCAAATTGATTATTTTCTTATAAGAAAATTAGATCGTTTAGATTGCAAAGATTGTAAAGTTATTCCAAGTGAAAATTTATGTACCTAATTCATTTATTAGCTTTGGACTTGAAGATAATGGGTACGATATTCTAGGATTAGATGGGGGCATTTAAAGAATATTAACAAAAATATTTTTGAGAGTAAGATTTTAGATCTTAAGATTTTGCCTGTGCATGAGGATACTAATGTTATGTGGGAAAAAGTTGCTAGTGTTATTAAGAATATTGCAAAAGATGTGCTTGAAGTTTCAACGGAAAAAGCTCCTAATAGTAAAAATAGTTGGTGGAATCCACATGTGCAAGAAAAGATTAAAAATAAGAAGATTTGTTATAAAGATTGGTTTAATTGTAAAAATTCTGATAATTGGAAAATATATAAAGATGCACGTAAGGAATTTGAGAAAGTAATATGCGATGCAAAGAGTTTAGCTTTTAGTGATTTATATAATAGATTATATACTAAGGAGGGAGAAAGATATATGTATAAGTTAGCCAAACAAAGAGATAGAAGTAGTAAGGATTTAGTTCAAGTGAAGTGTATTAAAGATGAAGATCAAAAAGTACTTTTCTTAGAAGATGATATTCAACAAAGGTGAATGAAATATTTTGTTAAACTTTTTAATAAAGAATGTGAAAATAAAATTGACTGTAGTTACCTTAGCACCCTAAATGTAAATAAAGATTTCTGTTTTTATCGGCGTATTAGTAAAACCGAAGTTAGAGAGGCTTTAAAGAAAATGAAGGGTGGAAAAGCTATTGGACCTGATGATATTCCAATAGAGGTGTGGAAATGCTTAGGAGATGAAGGAATTTATTGGCTTACTAAACTTTTTAATATTGTTTTGAAGACTAAATAGATGCCAGATGAGTAGAGAATGAGGGTGTTAATACCTATTTTTAAGAATAAAGGTGATGCACAAGATTGTGTGAACTATAGAGGAATTAAGTTAATGTGTCATACTTTAAAAATATGGGAACGAGTTATGGAGCATAGGTTGTGGCGTGATACTAATGTTTCTCAAAATCAGTTTGGATTCATGCCGGGTAGGTCTACTATGGAAGCCATACATTTATTAAGAGGTTTGATGGAGAAATATAGAGAGAACAAGGAGGATTTATATATGATATTTATTGATTTAGAAAAAGCATATAATAAAGTTCCAAGAGAAGTGCTATGGAGAGTTCTTGAAAAGAAGTTAATAACGCTTATATTCAAATCATTAAAGATATGTATGCAGGAGCTATTACTTGTGTTCAAACACAAGGTGGTTTGACCAAGTATTTCCCTATTTCGGTTGGATTACATCGAGGATCAGCCTTAAGCCCATATCTTTTTGCTTTAGTCATGGATATTCTCACTAGACATTTGCAAGAGGATGTACCTTGGTGTATGCTTTTTGCTGATGATATTCTTCTTGTTGATAAGACTAGAGAGGGAGTTGAAGGTAAACTAGAATTGTGGAGATCAACCTTAGAGTCTAAAGGTTTTCGCTTGAGTAAATCTAAAACGGAATATATAATAGACCTAGTGAGGGGCTTATGACTTTGGGCGATCAAGTCATTAATAAGAGTACACGTTTTAGATCTCTTGGATCTATTATTCAGAGTGATGGATGGGGATATTATCAGCAAAATCCAAGTTGGAAGGTTGAAGTGGAGGAATGCATCGGGCTTATTGTGTGATAGAAAAGTACCCCTCAAACTTAAGGGAAAATTTTATAAGATGGTGGTGAGACCTGCAATGCTTTATAGTGTCGAATGTTAGCCATTAAAAGAGAAGCATAATTCTAAGTTAAGTGTTACAGAGATGAGGATGCTTCAGGTGGATGAGTGGCTTTACCCTTAGAGATAGGATACGAAATGAGCATATTCGTGCAATGTTTAAATTTGCATAATCGGGTATTGAGGCGTTTTTCGTTTGTGAGGTGAGGCGTAAGCCTCAAGGCATTTTGAGGCGTAAGCCACAAAATCAAAAGATTGCGTAAACAAAAAATGATAAATTTTTTATATACTAATGAGTAAAAAATATAAAATATAAAAAGGCATAAGATATGAAGTGAAATCAAAATATCCCAATAATAAGACAATATGAAATATGGTTCAATTCAAATTCTATATTTCCCAAATCACAGTATTCTTTTCATTAACATATAATTCAAAAAATAAATAGCAATGACATATCACATAAGAACTCATAAGTCATCAGCACTGTCATCACTAAGGGGGTCTTCATTTGAATCATCATTATGATGAATTGCTCTCTCCCCTTCCTCCTCTACTATAGAGTCCAATGTCTCCCAATCAGCTCCTTCCTCAATATCAGTTATCTTCCTCTTCCCTAAATATTTTTTAAACAATATCAAAATTAATAATAGTGTAATATATTAATAAAAGTCTAAGAAAACTATAATATTTATATACCTTTTTTGAGTTGCTCTTGAGTTGTGATTGATGCAGATGCTTTATGACCATCAAAGAAATCAACATTTAAATCTTCATCTTGTAATTCAGACGGATCACTTCAACTTCATCATCTATAAACCACTCATCATCAGATGGCACATCCTCGCAAAGCAAAGGATCTTCATCATCCATTAATCTTTTTTCTTCAAATTCCTGTCTCTGAGTCTCCTATTGTACATAATGTACACCAGCGAATTCATCCTTAATATAGAAAGACGATTTCTCCTTTTTGTATGTACTTGGTTGTAGGTACTCCAATTTCGTTCACAGCCAGAAGAAGAACATGTCAAGCCCAAAACTTTCACAGCAAAACGCTGCAATTCTGGAGTCCCATCACCAAACTGAATCCACCACTCAACTAAGCTTTATATAAGTGAGTTTAATTAGTGCTCAAAGAACAACTTTTAAATAAATGTTTAAAACATTAAATGAAATTACCTGGAGATCGTTTGGCAATTGTATCTTTTGCTTGTTGTAATCCAAAAAAGCCTTCTTTGTTCCTAAAAGGTACCAATTGCATATCAGCATTTAATCTTTCAGTTACATCAATTATCAGGCGATCCATGCAATGATACAATCCCAACTTTATTTCATGGTTTGTAGACTTATTCTCTGCATATTGATACTGAGGGTTTAAGTAATAGTCTGCTGCATGCAAGTGTCGGTGAAGTTGTAGCTCCCACCTATCATCAATAATATTCCAAATTTCCCTAAAGCTTGCCTCTTCGCCTCCTAAGTTGCAGGCAATCATCTCTTTAGCTTCATCCATAGCATTGTAGATGAAACCCATTGCAGGCTTCTTCTCTGCATCCATCATCCTTAAAACTTGAACCAAAGGTCTAGTGGTTGTAATGGCGTATAAGACACTTTGTCAAAATCTGTCATTTAAAACAATCTTTCTAACCTCTTTTCCCTCTGCATTCATTGCCCAAGTATAACTCAACCACTGTGTGGAGGTGAACATAGACTCTAAAGGTTGTCTAGCATCCAGCATACTCTTTAATGTCAAGTAAGCGGTGACAAATCTTGTTGTTGCTGGCCTCAGAATTTTTTTCTTTGAAAATTTCCTCGTAAGAGCCAAAACCCAAGAGTGGTTGTAAATAAACTTAGTTATTTTCTTTGCTTTAGTAAGTGCATTCTTGTGTTGAGGTAGCTCCCCAAGCTTCTCAAGAATCAAATCTATGCAATATGCAGCACATGGAGTCCAGTATAGATATTTTCTCTTCTCCATAAGTTTTTTACCTGCAGCCTTGTAAGCACTTGCATTATCTGTAACCACTTGTACAACTAACTGTTCTCCAACCTCCTCAACAATGCTATCTAATAATCCAAATATGAACTCAGCATCCTTAACCTGGTCAGATGCTTCAACTGACCTTAAAAATACAATACCATAAGGATTATTAATAAGGATGTTGATCAAACTTCTATGCTTTATATCAGACCACCCATCTGACATAATTGTTACACCTATTTAGGCCCAAGTCCTCTTAATTTCTTCAATGCTTTTATCAATGCTATCCAACTCCTCCTTTAGAATCCATGTTCTCAAATCGTACATGGTTGGAGGTTTGAACCCTCTCCCAAATGCTCTAACTAAACGAATCATGTTGTAATAGGCAGGTGATGTTGCAACATTAAATGAAATTATATTTTCATAGAAGAATCTGTCTATATCCTTACACACTCTTTTTCGTGACTCATTTGCATTCTCTGGGGCCCTCTTCTGTGTAGTAGGAGGTCTATCCTCTGATGTTTGCACCATATAATGATCCATCGGACCTCTAGCACCCCTAGATGAAATGGGATTCATCGAAGAAGATGAATCCCTAACGCTACGCTCACTCCCGTAGTAGGAGCCAACATCAACTCTGTCCTCAAACTGCTTTTGTGCAAGATGTTTAGATGTGGTAGACTTATTCATGTATGACTTTATCTCCTCCCTTACATTATCAAGCACTTTGGAGCATGGTGCAATATTCTTGTGAGACCCTGAAAGGTACTCCTTCATCCTAGTCACACCACCCTTCACAACTTTGTCACAGTAATTGCATTTCAGATATACATATGTTTTATCATTGCCTTCTACATCCACTTGAGTGCTATATTTCCATGCTGGATCCTTTCTATGACCTGAAGCAGCTTTATCCTTACTTCTGACCATCCTTTATGAGAAGAATATATTAGTGCAATATATCAAACCCTTAAAGATAATGCTTTACTTATTCTACATTAAGTTAACTTATACAAAGCATGCACTCATGAAGAAGCAGACTAACACTAACAGCTATTACTAAATATGATGAATACAACAATATGCCGGGCAACCGGGGGTCCAAGGGGGCACTGCCCCATGGCGAGGTTCGACCTGACTGGTCAGGTCGCGGGGTCAAGGGACAGCGCCCTTGCGGGGGTTTCCGGGGGTAGCACCCCCGAAATAAATTTTTATTGTAAGAGTAATTTTGAAGTTCTGCTTATTTTTAAAGTTCGTAAGTCGTTTGTATCAAGCGGTACCGAGCATGTACCGAGCATGTACCGAGTGGTACCGAGCATGTACCGAGCGGTACCGAGCTGTACTAAGCGGTACCGAGCATGTACCGAGTGGTACCAAGCATGTACCGAGCGGTACCGAGCATGTACCGAGCGGTACCGAGCATGTACCGAGTGGTACCGAGCAGACAGACCGATTGTGGAATCTTACTCAGCTGAATATGGAGGTCCTTATGGCAGAACAGACCGATCTTGTATTTCACAATAAGGTGATAGATGGAACAACGAAGAAGAAGAGCTTTCAGCGATCGGTCGAAGGAGAATCCAGCCCAACTCGCGGTAGAAGAGAACTCCAAGCAATAGGTGAAGAACAACTCACAGTGGAAAGAAGCTGACGCTGGTCGAATGGAAGGAACTCAGGAAGAGGGGAAAATGTCGCTCGAAGAAGGGAGAAGAAACCTAGTTTCAGTTCGGAAATGACCGAAGACGCACAGGGGTGGGGGTCCGAACCGAATAGATATATATTAGGTTAGGTTTTTTTAAAAAATTTTAAGAGGCGGACGCCTCTAAAACATGAGGCGAGGTGCGCCTCAGTGAACTTGAGGCATACGCCTCAATACCATCTCTCATTGCGTAGGCTTTGAGGCATAAAAGTTTAAAATTGAGCTAAGGCGCGCCTCTTATTGCGCAATTTTAAACCATGTATTCGTGAAAAGATTGGAGTAGCTCCAGTGGAATATAAGATTAGAGAGAGTCGCCTTAGATGGTTTGGTCGCATAAAACGGCGGCCTCCCAATGACCCGGTTAGGAAAGTAGAGGTCTTAGATTTGACTTATGTTAAGAAAGGTAGAGGTAGACATAAAAAGACTTGGTTAGAAAATATTAGAAATGATCTTTCTTTATTAGATTTAAATGAGAATTTGACTTTTAACAGGACAATGGAAAAAAAGGATTCATGTAGCCGACCCTACGTAGTGGGATAAAGGCTTGATGTTGTTGTTGTTGTTGTTGTTAAAGCCAAAGTGATGTGGACATCTTAGTTATAATATGCTTAGGGACAAGTACACCCTTTCTTGCCTTATAATTCCTATTTGCTTTTGTTGCTTTCCACTACCAAATTACCTTTTTAGTTATAGTAGTACAAAACCAGCTATTTCTAGATTGTTCTATTACAAAGTTACATATAGTTGATGTAAGGAGCCTTGGGGCTCAATTAATGAAGAATATTATAACCCTTTTGAATCCTTTGAGCTTGTAGTTGGTTCCTTGTTCTGTATCTCTTCTAACAAGTCTATTTCTTCCACCGATCTACTACATCAGTTGGTATCAGAGCCTGGAGCTTATGAAGAATGACGGATGGCCAATAAAGATGGGCTGTCGACGACGATCGAAGCCGAAGAAGATGGGCTATCAACGACGATTAAAGCTGAAGAAGATGGATAGTCAACGACAATCGACATCGAAAAAGGTGGGTTGTCGACAAAGATCAAAGCCATGAAGCCTTTCATGCAGCTCAAGTGAATGCATCACTTGATCGAATAGATTATTTACTTGATTCCATAAAGAGAATACAAACATCATCAGCAACCACATTGGCATCTTCATCTTCGATCCTATCATCTGCTTCACACGAACAATCCCAGTTCCGTATGTCTCCAGCATGCCCGAGCCCGCTTTCGCCTCCAGATCTACTTTGTCTCACGACCAAACACGCGATCCACCCGCTGCTGCACGAATAACTGCCGTCACACGCAAAACCTCGAGTCGACCCCTCTTCACGCCCACACCGGATCCACCCTTATTCCGACCACACTCACATGCGGCTCCAGAGTCCATCAATCCGCCTTCAGAACCTGCGTCTCCACCTCCGCTCCAGCATGCTTCATCCCCCTTGCACCCGCCTCTGCTCTAGTACGAGATTTTTTGATCGAATCCGCCCGCACACTCAAAGTCCCACATCGCAGCTCATTTCGACCCCATCTGGTGCGACCCAGGACCTATCCTCATGATTCCGTCAGCGTAATCGGTCCAGTTCCAGCCCGGTCTTGTCGCCCGCAATTCCAACTCCACTTTATCTCGCGACCAAACCTGCGATCCACTCGCCACTGCGCACCCAAACCTTACACATATCAACTCTAGCCATGCTTTCCCGTTCCCAATCCGCATCCTGCCTTCAGAACCTTCACAAGAACAAGCATAAAGAACTACTTTAAGGATTTTGACAGTTGTTGAAGATTCGTTTCATGATTCAATAGAGGACAATGAAGCCTACTCTGTTGATCCGTTGTCACCAAAAAGTTCAGTGTTTTCTCTGGAGATTGTTTCATCCATTATTCAGTCTGAAAGCTTAGCTGCCGAAGTGAAGAATATTTCTATGAGTGAGGAAGAACTTGTGCATCCAAAGTGTCCAGCAAGCTCCAGAAATGTTGATGTTGAAAAGTGCGAACCAACAATCTCTCCAGCCATTGCATTTGAGTTAGAGCTAGGGGTGTCAAAATGGGTCTGCGAGTCGGATTTGGGTCGAACTCGAATTGACCTGGGTCTAACGGTTGACCCTAACCCGACCCATTTTTGCAAACGGGTCAAAAAATCCAACCCGAACCCAACCCGCACAGGTTACCGGGTTGACCTGACCCGACATGCGGACCCGTGAACTCGAATAGCATGATGTGTGGCTTTCGTCCGCTATACAAAATTAAATCCACTTTCGTCCACTGTAGAAATTAAAGCTGCCACCAACGCCTTAGTCACTGCCCCTGGTGCCTTATGGTGGGAGGAAGATGTCAGAAGAAATTATCACCATACCTTCACAACATAGATAAACGACACTAACCTGCTACAATTAACATATTCCGGTTAAAGGCTTAAAGCGTGGATTAGAAATCGCTGCAGTGGGTGACTAAGAAGTCGGAGATGGAGATGATATTGGGATCGGCAAAGAGACCCAAGGTATAGCTTCGTTAGATTCCTTTGAGTCGTTCTTGTGATTTTTCTTCTTTAGGGGAACTTGCCTCGTCATTCCAAATAAAACCTCAGCAACCTCAATCTCAATCTCTTGAATGAAAGAAGACATCAGAAAGGTTAAAAAAAACCTGGTTACCCGCCGCTAGCACCATAAAACACCCAGAAGCCCTCCTCCTTCAAAACCCTTCGCACACAATCGATGAACCCCTTGTATGGGCTACTTCCCATCTGCAGACGCTGCTTAACAGTGTCCATTGGCGTGAAAACAACATCGCTTGCGACCGTGGCAAAAATGCCGGTGGTGGCATGGGCGGCAGGGTTGTTCAGATGGTCTTCGATGAGAAGGAGACGCTTGGAGATCTCGTAGATGGAGAAGTAGGCAGCGTGGGCAGGTCCGACGCCAAGTCCCATAGCATCGATGTCGCGATAACTAAACGAGTCAATCGAGTCACTTTCGGATTTCCGGGTCAACCCGAACCCAACCCGGTTTTTAAAACAGGTCAACTTGCTGAACCTGAACCCGACCTGTATGTCAAACATGTTGACCCGAACCCGAAATTTTTCAGGTCAAGTCCGGGTCGGGTTTCGGGTCGTGTCAAATATTGACACCCCTAGTTAAAGCATTCCTCTGATGTTGAGGAAGTACAGGAGCCTGCTATCATCGATATGGTGGAGCCACTGCCACTAGGTTGTGAAAAAAACCCAAAAGTAATTCAATCTTTACCGGTCTCTTCGTGTAGCTCTCCGCCTCCAACCCTTCCTGCACTACTACAGAGCATCACAAGCACGACACTTGTCACAATTTCCTCAACTCAGCTCAGCTACAGTATCCCAAGGGAAATCGCTAACTTGAAAAGCCTAATCGTTGCCGACTTCTCGCACAACAATTTCACCGGCTGGATCCCTGACTCAGGTCAACTGCTCTGTGGTCTTGTTTCAAACCCATCTCCTCAATCCCTCACCAAGTCAACAATCACAAAAGACCCTACGTATATTCCTCCCCTTCATGCTTCATGGTTTCGTCAGGTTGTTGATCAGGCCAGAATTCAATTAAGTGCATTGGTGATGATTGATATGTATCCAAAATGTGGACGCATCGATGATTCCCAGTAGGTGTTTGTTGAGATACCTGACAAGGATGTTTATTTTTATAACACAATGATTTCAAATCTTGCAATGCATGGTAGGGTTGATGAAGCAATTCATTTGTTTGGGTTGATGGTATGGCAAGACCAGACTTCTGTTTTGTTGCTCGAAAATGCCAGGCTAATGAAGACTCGTGATGAAGAGACCCTCAGTTCCTTTGAGAGAAGTAATGTTAAGTGCTTTTTTTTTGTCCAAGAAATGCTCATTGTGTCATGAGCTTATTGGAGAGATTGATCTTTCTGATAGAGGATATATTAATCCTCAAAAACGTAAAATCTTCGATCCAGGAGGACTAATTATAATATCTACATCTACCTCCATCTCGATAATGCCTCAACGGAGTCGAGCTTTTCTGATGCAAAGGGAGTATGATGTGGACATCTTAGTTATAATAGGCTTAGGGACTAGTATACCCTTTCTTGCCTTATATAATTCCTATTTGCTTTTGTTGCTTTCCATTATCAAATTACCTTTTTAGTTATAGTAGTACATAACTACCTATTTCTAGATTGTTCTATTACAAAGGTACATATAGCTGATGTAAGGAGTCTTGTTGCTCAATCAATGATGAATATTATAACCTTTTTGAAGCCTTTGAGCTTGTAGTTGGTTCCTTGTTTTGTATCTCTTCTAGCAGGTCCATTTCTTCTGTTGATCTACTGCATCACAAAGCATAGATGCACAACCAAATAATGTATTCATGTCATATAACTCTTTATATAAAACTTGCAGAACTACATATCTAATATATTGGAGTTCCCTTTATATATGCCGCATCTAATATAGACACAGTCTTCCAACTAAAAATCTTATAATCATTGAATTTACTATCAGATCAATATAATAAATGATTTATTATTTAAATTTTATATTACAATATTCTCAAAGAAAATTCAAGTAAATTTATTATAATCAAATTTAGGTTAGGCATCCTGACCTGACATCCCAGCCTTGTTGAAAAGTCTTACATGGTAATCACAGAACAACACCATAGAAGAATTTTGTTGTTTAATTCCACAGATAACGCAAGGATCAAGTCCGCCAGATCAATTCTAATCATCGGAGGAGGTCCTACTCGAGTGGAGCTGGCCGGAGAAATAGCATCAGACAGCCTAGAAAAAATAGTAAATCTAGTTCACAGTGGTCCAAGGCTTCTTGAATTCATAGGACAGAAATCAAGCCGCAAGGCCCTTCAATGACTTCAATCAAAAAACGTTCAGGTTTTCCTCAACCAATCGATCGATATAGAGGCTTTAGAAGAAGCAAAGGGGGGGGGTATAAAACCTCAGGTGGAAAGAGAATTGCCGCTGATCTCCATTTTGTCTGTGTTGATGAACCAATGGGCTCAGAATGGCTTCAGGAATCCTTCTTAAATGATGGCGTGGATGAAAATGGAAGGTTGATGGTGGAAGATAGCCTTCGTGTTGTTGGCCATAACAATATCTTCGCCATTGGAGACATCACTAATATTCCTGTATGTTTAATTCATACTCCACTCTTCCCGCTCAATATATCTAAGATTTGGATTAACTTCATTACAACTCACATTTTTTAATGCCTTGCAATGTTTTTTATTTAAATTGTTAAATGAAAATTATTTTATTTTAAAAAAACAGGTTAGATCAATATCTATTATACATATATTTTTTGGAAGAGGGTATATTAATTGTGGTTTGATATTGTTGTTGATCATAATTTATTTTTAGGGGAATTTACAAGCATACCATTGAATTTTTGTATATTTACATATCTAACACCTTAATGTTTATATTTATTTATCTAAACACTTAATTCTTGAATCATATCAAAATATCACCAATACTAACTTATTTAAGGTGAATTAAATATTTTCATCCATATATTTTGACGTGCTTAAGAAATTGAGGTGTTATATAAGTAAATATAAGATTTTAGATGTTAGATTTGCAAATTTATAAGAATTTAGTGGTATGTATGTAAATCTCCCTTATTTTTAATCATTTGATGTATTTGTATTATTTTTAGGCATGTTTTACACTCCTTGAAAGTTAGCTAAGTATTGACGCATTTATTCATATGAATTACCATCCATATAAGAGTAGCACGATTTACCAAGAGGTTGTGGACCAACATGACATCTTAATTTCTATGGTACATGTATAATATAGAGATGTTGAAAATATATTGACTTTCCTAGGTGTAATAGCATCCCTCTTTTTAGTCCTACCTAATTCAAATTCATAATTTAATTATTTGAAATATTGAATATGCTATCATTTTTCTCTGGTCCAGCATGAACAAAGCCCAAAGCACTAGTAAAACAACATCAATCAGATCAAGGAAATTTAGCAAATACAAGTTAATAAGTAATCTAACTTATGAACAAGAAAGATTCCACCAGAAAATAACATAGAAAGAAAGATGAAGGAAATGCCTTAGAGTGTATTTTAGAAAGAAAGATGAAGGAAATGCCTTAGAGTGTATTTTAGCTAAGGAATATCAATTTCTTTTACTTAGGGAATAAAATTTTAGTGAGAGTTGGGTACTTGTCTATAAAGGATGTTGGATATTGAGAGGAAGCTTGAGCTTCTTGATTAAGAGAGAGAGGGAGAGAGACAGGGAAGAATGAGAGAGAGGGAGAGGATTTTAGAGGAGGAAAATAATACTATAATTTTATTGAATTTTTCTCAACCTTTACATCAACCTATAGCATCTATAGATAGCTATTGATCACTGGTGTGGTGTCTTGCAAAGCAACCTAATATAAAACTAGACCAATTCCTAACAAAAGATTAATTTGCTTTATCAGACTAATAAATAAAAATCAACTAAATAATACTAAACGAATTTTCATAAATCAACTTAATGAACTGAAACCTATATATTGATGTTTAATTTCTGTTAACATGCAGGAACTTAAGCAAGGATTCTCAGCTCAGCAGCACGCAATGTTAGCCGCAAAGAACCTGAAGATTTTGATGAGGAAAGGTAAAGACAAAAAGCTATACAAGTACAGGCCATTTCCCAAAATGGCAGTAATTTCTCTAGGTAGGAGGAATGCTTTGATGCAGATTCCATTCTTCACAGCTATTGGATTTCTACCTGGAGTTATCAAATCAAGGGATTTATTCGTGTTTAAGACCAGAAGGTTAATGGGTCTTGATCACCATTCCAGAATCTCGGTTACCTCTGCTTCTGATGAGATATCAGAAGGTTCAATTGATTAATCTGCGGTGGTTATTTTAGTTTCTTAGGATATTCTGACATAATTATTTTAAGTTTAATCTTTTACCGCATGATGGAATATTCAAACTGCATTTCAGGACAACTTGTTTGAACAAATTAGCATTATTGAGCAATTCAAATTTAGCAGGGGTGTCATAGTAATTGGTAATGCGATGGGAAGACAACTACTGAAGATTGATTTCTTGTGATATTTTTTCAGATCCCTTTGGTTGACATTTTTTCAAGTGAAATTTATAATAGTTTTTTGATATGATACATTTTTCTATCCTGCTTTACATTTTTCTATCCCGCTTTATAATTTATAATTTATTTTGATTAAATCTGAAAAAATGAATTTAGTTAGGCATATCTTAGGGCATCTCCAACTGAAAAACATATCTTCCACGTCAAAATACAGTAACAGTCATATCAAACAGTAATTCATCTCCAACCGAACTCCATTTCTAACATCAAAAAAGAATATTCTGTATATATTCTTTCTCATCTCTGTTTTTATGTTTATAAAGGAGAGCATGGGAATAGCGTACGGTTGCCGTTCAGGTGAATAGTGCAACGTCAATATTGACGTCATACTGTTCATAGCCAAGGTAAAATGCAAAAAAAACATTTTCATTTGTCGTTCAGGTGAACGCTCGCCAGAGCTGTAAACGGATGAATGGCGTTCAGTTGGAGATCCCCTTAATACACTCATATCGACATGCCTACAACTCAATATAATTAAGTCCATTAAGCTTGTACCAGATCCATAGGGGTCCATGGAATTCAACTTCATAAGACACTATTGCAAGATCCAAAAAGAATTTGATATACACAGCTTAATCCTTACAGCACATAGTCGGCTTTATGATTCAAACTAACCTCTGGATGATAATAGTGACATCCCAACCATTACTCCTAGTTCTACTCTCACTGGAATACACAAATGAATGGATATTTTGCTCCCATCTTTATAAGAAATGCGGCACAATCTAAAAAGCCTACTCATAACAAGCTTTATTGGACGTCAAAGGGCAGATATAGCTGTTTAAATCAAAAGTAAGGCATGATCCACGGGAAGTTTATATTAAGAAAGCAAATATCAAACATTATAAACATTTATGACGCATGGAAAGCAACAGAACCAAAAGACGAGTATTAACAGTTATGTACTTTGATGCATGTGAGTAAATAGCAAATGCTAATATGATTTCTCACAAGGTGAGATCCTTAGAGACAACCTGTTATAAAGTATAGGTATTCTCAGACGGAGGAACCACTTTCAATGTTCTTAAGAAATAAATCATGTTAAGTAGGGAGGCATAGATGTTCAAAGAGAAATACCTACTCAAATTTCCTTCAAGAATGGGATGTTATCTTTCCAGTGCTGCTTAATACCATTAACAACTTCAACAGTGAAGCCCTTGTCTTCAGGGTAGTAAGCAATGGGATCTGCCAAAAGAGGATCCAGAAGATTTAGAACACCTTCAAGCATTGCATGGAGGCAATATGCCGAGTACGTAACATGGTAACCGCCTTCTTGAACAACCAATAGACGCCCATTGGAGTGCTGATCAGATAGAAGGCGGGATAGTTGGCCAATCAGCCTATAACCAGCCATGGTCAAGCATTGCCTTCCATTTGGATCAAACTGAAGCAACATTCTCAGCAAGATTAAGCGCGACAAAAAGAGTAGTCGTGTTGCAATGCACTTGAACATGTTTTCCATTTTGAGTGTATGCAGACAATTCATAAGATAGGTGAGCATACAGTAAAACAAAATTAATCAAAAAACTATACAAAATGGATTAAGTTTCTCAATTACCACAATTATTGTTTGAAAGGGAACAGGGCCTACAGTGAGAGTCCCAAAAAAAAATTCATAATTTCCCTGATTTTTCAGAATTCTTCCATCTTGTAAATATATTTAAATTTTTTATAAATTAAAAACAAAAAAAACAAAATTTTGAACTTTGTAGACAGGTGAACATGTCAACTTATGCTTTATGCTTTGAAAACATGGAGGCGAACTCAATCTTCAAACGTTACGATGAATGATGTAGCCATCGTTTTAGTTTCTCTATCATTCCCATTAGGGCTTTCTTAGACATTCAAACTAAGGGCTGTAATCTCGTTAAACATGTGCTTTATCGCCCTTCATTTGGGAAAAGTCTAATCAGTCCGTTCCAAGTAATTCAAAAAGATCATCCTTAACAAACATTCAAATTTTAAATTTCAGATGTTTGAGCAAACAGGATTTTTTTTGTTCACCTTCAAATATTGTGTGAAACACTTGGTAACTAATAGAATAAGCTACAGAAACAAGCAGCTGTAAAAGAGAGAAAAGAATGAAAAATCTATATATCAACTCACCGCACTTGAATCTTGCCCGACAACCAAAATGACAACACCAGGCTTAAACTCTTGAATAGCTGGAACAACCAACTTATTCATTGCATATACGTACCCCTCATCACCTGTTCCATTGGGTAAAGGTATGTTTAGGTTGTATCCAAACCCATCACCTTCACCAGCTTCATAAATGTCTCCACTTTGAGGATGTGATGGTCCCCAAGAACCATGATTCATATGAAGGGAAATCGTAAGAACCTTGTTCGAGCGATAGAAACCCTCTGCCGTACCATTTCCATAATGGACATCAATGTCAATTACCACAACCTTTTGGCAGCCAGAGTCAAGAGCAAGTTGAACAGCTAGACCAGCATTGTTCAGAAAACAGTAGCCATCAGCACGACTGGGCTGCGCATGATGACCAGGTGGCCGCACTAATGCATAAGCAAGCTTCCCATGCCCGTCAAGCACATACTTCATAGCTTGTAAAGTGGTTCCAGCAGCAAGAAGACAAGCACCCCATGAACCACGATTCAGAAAAGTACCAGAACATAGTTCTTTACCCCCTTCCTTATCAGCCTGGATAAGTTCACCTATGTATTCTAGTAACGAAGAAATGCAACAAATTAGAAATTCATCAATAAGCGAACAATACTTTATGAGAATCTACGCAAGCACGACAATAGAAACATAGGAGATGCCAAGGTTTTTTTTCCCAAATTAATTACCCTGAATGGGTATTCATTGGCAACATACGCAATTAAGGCAGTGGATCACCGGATATGACCAAATTTAGTAGCAGTCAGCAGATACTATGCACAGCTCCACAAACAGTACGTAATTGTTAAATTACAATATATGCATGGTATGTTACCACGACTTATACAACTTTTACATAGAACCCTTCACAGCCTTCACATCTCACTTTAAATAGTGGAAAATTTGACACAGGAACCCTAAAGAAAGGGAAGAAGGGAAAGTTACCGGATGTGTGGAAGGAGAGGAGCTCGGAAATCTGGGCAGGTCTTCCGGAATGCCAGGAGATGTATGGAGAGATTGGACCCTTGCGGAGGATGGAGACCATGTTCTTCACTCGATCCGCGTTCTCCGGGTGCTTCTCCAACACCTCCAGGAAGCCAGGATCCTGGCCAGTGTCAAAGATTCCGGTGCCGGCGTCATGGCTAAGCATGCCCTCGTGCCAGAAAACGTGCAATAGTTCACGAGAAAAAGCAGCTGAAGCAGGATCCATGGTGAAGTTGGTTAAGTGGAGAAAACAATCTCGCTTTTGAGTATATGTTGCTCAGACTCAACTTAAAGTGAGCCGGGCTGGTTTGAGCTCGATTTATTTATGAACATGAGCTAAATTTATCAAGCTCATAAGTCAAGTTTGAGTTTGATGAGGCTCAGCTCACGAGCCAACTAGATTCACTAATAATATTTTTATTTTTATTTTATTTATTGAATTTGAACATGCCTAAAAATTAATTCTAAATATTTTAATCCTGATTCCCGCACAGTCCCGCTCGAATTTGAGGCAGACAGAGCTCGAGGCGATCGCGTCTACTCATGTCGCGTGCCCATGGGACGAGCGTGAAAGGCGATGACGGGTCTGGACCGCATGCTGAAAACAACAGGCCGCGGAAGACGCCGGACTGTCGGAGGCTCGCCAGTTCGAACGGCGGGCAAATTCGAGCGACTCGACGAGCCCGTTTCAGTGTCGCGAGTCGAACTCGACTAGAGTTTGAGCTCGGTATTTGACTCGCGAGTCGAGCTCGAACACCCCCTGACTTGAGCTCGACTCGAGTCGTTTACACCCCTAGACGCAACTCACATGTATGGGTTGGATTCTAATCTTGTGTATATGATATGTATGTAAATTCATTTTAATTGATCTAAATATTCAAAAAAAAAGTATATCTAGCTTAGAACATGAGACACTACTTGATAATCACCCGGATCCTACGGATACAATTGACTACTTCAATAGACAATTATATTTTTCTACATGATTAATTTTCAAATCGTATTCGAGTCGAACCACGTACACCAACCCAAAAATATTTGATTTGACCCACGAAGTGAGAATTAGAAAGGCAAAATCTTTAAAAGGAGATTGGCCATAATTAAAATAAGCTAGAGGATCTTATAAAAAATACTAGGGAAGGCAAATACCATAAAATATCAAATTCAGTGGTTGCATATTCACAAATAGGATAAATTTTTCATGTATTCAAAGGAATACGAGAGAATATTTTCTGGTATTCAGTTGAATACAATAGAACATTTTCATATTCAACTAAATACGGAAAACATCCTCTCGTTTTCTCTTGATTATTGCATTCGGGGTGAGATTCACAACAAAAATCATCATGCAATGGCCAACAAATTGAGACAATAATTTTTAAGGGATTCTAATTGGTCATTAATTTCCATTTAGCAATGTTGAGTCACCATTTAACCAACAAGAATATCAAGATCAGTATAGTATTTCAACAAATGTTTCTAAGCTTTTTATTGTCAACTTATAATGATTCTATAGCATCATGATGACGAAGAAGAGCAACAAAAAATAAAAAAATGCATAGACTTCATCGAATATCTTCTCTAGAGGAAAAGTTCACTCATCCTTGGCTAAATTTTTAAAAGTAGCTAAAGGTTAGTTCACTCGCTAGCGCATCTATGGCTGAATGGTAAAAGCGCCCAACTCATAACTGGCAAATTTATAGGTTCAATTCCTTCTGGATGCACGTCAATGGGAACAGAAGTCTATTGGAATTGGCTCTGTATCAATGGAATATTATCATCATTCATCCATACATAATGAATTGTATGGTATATTCATAGCATAGGCAACTAGCTGCCTTCTTTCCTAAGTCTGTAGCTCAAGTTTACCTTAGCAGTAGTAAACTTTACTTAGCTAGCGCTACCTTTAGCAAGCGAGTTACACACTCTTTATCTCTTTGGTTTTTCCGTTATTTTTTCCGAAAAGTCTTTGTTTTTTATTTGGAACGACTTTCATATTGCTTTTTAAATTAACTTTTTAGTACAAAAAATTTAATTTTTTTACTAAAAAGCTGTTTTAAGAAGCAGTACGAAAGTCATCCAAGACGAAAGATAAGACTAAATAAAATTTGAAAACGGAGTAAATAAAATGAAATTTGAAAAAGAGCAAATGCATTAATACAGACTACATATCTATACTTCTATACTACTACATAAAAGTGGCTTGAGATTCCTCCCAAATGCAATCCTAGCCTTCCATTTAATTTATCAAAGATGAATCTCAACCTTTCATTTTATTTATAGATTTAATTAACTTATTTATTAATTTCATTTATTCATTTAAATGCATGATATTTTTCATTTTATTTACATTAATTGCATTTATGTAAGAGTCAATTGGTGCATTTAATTATATTTATTTTTACATTTAATTAGGATTAATTAATATTTTTTTTTTATTTCTTAATTAAAACATACTCTAGAAATTAATAATAGAATTCATTAATTAATATTCATTATATATACTATTATAAAACAGATTTATAAATCTTCTCATATTGAATTCTAGCCCCTAAATTTATGATGAATATCAAATTCTAAATTTTAAATGTATAATTATTATATAAAAAATTAAATTAAATTCTATCTTTTTAATACTCTCATTTTTAAATCTTTATTAATTAATATTATTATTTGCTTATTATGCATGTTATCATTTAACTGCATAAATTCGACTCATGAGCTTATTAACGAGTAAAGTTCAAGCGACAACTCACTTATACAAAAAATTATTCTATGCGGAAGCCGAATGTCATCCGGATGCCTAAGCTCGTAGCTCGGTACCGCTCGGTACCGTGATATCAAGGCTCGGTACCGTGACTCGGTATCGCTGAGTCACTTATTCTGATTGATATCTGGATGTAGAGCTGCGTTTAGCGTCCACACAGTATAATCTCTGTGGAGACATATTGACTTCAATGCTATAGATAGGACATTGTACAATTACAAAAAATGCCAGAAACATATGAAGCACATCACAAACCATACTATGGAAAGGACATTGTACAAGTACAAATCTTTGGCCATGCTTGATGCTTAAACAATACTATTCGACCACCAAAGGTCCAAAACTTCAGGCAAATTACAAAATGAACCTCACAAATTTCAAAAAAGATGACCGTTTTCTGCTATGTTTCTTTCAATCATAAATTTATAAAAATCCCTCCTTTCCGCTGTTGAAATCATAAAAAGAACAAAAAAAAAATTGAAGAAGGGAGAAAGAAGGAACAGTTCGAAATCAACTAAGAAGAACTATTCAAATAAAAATTTGAAGAACAAATTTTCTAACCGACTTCATCACTTCCTCTGAAAAAAGAAACCCCTTTCTGTTTCCTGCACAATTCAAGTCTTCCCGCCACTGCGTTCTTGAAATTGAGGCTATCTTTTCCCTCAGAGCTAGACCTCTGAATTCCATGGCAGCTCAAACTAGCTCTTGCTTGCTCTTGGTCAACCATTAGCTCCCCGAGAGGAACTCGCTTTCTTGACGGCTCTGATCTCTGTTTCGGCGCCTTCTGTGATGGAACCTTCGCCTCCAATGCTTGAGTTTTCAACATGTAATGGGGGTGATCGGTAGAAGGAGAGGGCGGTAGGAAGCCGCTGAGTGAGTTCATGAACCTTGGAGTGCTTTGGGCTGTTAAGGAGCAGCGGCATTGATCTAGATGAAGGTTCCAATCGGGCGTCAATGGCCTCCTCTGTATTTGACGGGGGAGAGGGGAGGTTTTGAAGATTTTCGGGCTCTAAGCTGCTGTTGTGGAATGAAGATGCCTTCTCAGTTCTGATTTCATCAATTCTTTCCTGCAAGTGATTAGAAGACAATAGAGGATTCACGCTTACGATTTTAGAACTTTTTTTTTTTAATTTTCATGTGGGAACCATACCAAGGATTTATGGAAAATACGAGATTTAGATTTCTGAGCTCGAACGGTTTGTTGAACTCTGATTAGAGCCTCCATACTGTGAAGAGTAGCAGCAGCTTTTTTCCTAATGAGATAACCTCGAACTAAAGCTTGCAGTTTGACCGGAGCTTTGAGAGCTCGCAGAGCTCTCCTTGCCTGAAAAAAAATTAGAGATTCCAATCAAAATGGTAAGGAGAAATGATTTTTCACCCGAAATAAACTGTAAGCTTACTAGATAACCGCGGAAGAAAGTTTGGATCTTGATGGCGGCGAGCCGTTCATAAACGCCGCGAAAGACTACCCCGCCGCCATTGCTGGTGAGACGGACCACTGCAACGGCCGCCGGAGCAGCAGCATCCGCCGCCGCAGCGGTTGCGGCTGCTATGGCAATAGCATGTTTGCTTTGCTCTTCTTCTGTTTTTCCGTATAGTGGCCGGAGCCACGCCACCTCCGCCGGTGGGATCCTCCTGCTGTATCGAAGGAGTCTCTCCCAGATTTAAAGCTCCATCTCTTCTCTTTTCGTTCTTCATTGCAGCCTTTCGTTCTCCGGTTTCTCTTCTCTTTGGCTTCTGAATAATCTTTATCCTGTACTACCTATCTGTAGGTTCATCACTTCATCAATTCAGTTAACAATGGGACGAGATACAAAATGGCTGAGAAGATTATTCGGAAGCGAAAGAGAAACCAGAGAACGAAAGATTTTCTGCAATGAAGAACGAAAAGAGAAGAAGAGATGGAGCTTTAAATCAAGGAGAGACTCCTTCGATACAGCAGGGAGGATTCCACCGGCGGATGCGGCAAGGCTCCGGCCACTATACCGAGAAACAGAAGAAGAGCAAAGCAAACATGCTATTGCCATAGCAGCCGCAACCGCTGCGGGAGCCGTTGCAGTGGTCCGTCTCACCAGAGAACCAAAGGTTTTCTGCAATGAAGAACGAAAAGAGAAGAAGAGACGGAGCTTTAAAAAGATGAGATGGAAAAATTATTCTCTGTAGAAGCTGAACGCCTATTAATATCAGTTACCACAAATTAATGCGCCTTATATCTATATTACTATTTTAAAAACGGCTTGAATTTCCCTCCATACCAAATTCTGCATGATTTACGTTCGAATTTCCAAGTTTCGCAATTGGCTATTCACGATTTGATTCACTTCAACTTAAATAGATAGTAATTAATTTTCATTTAATCCAATTAATAGTCGTTAACCTTCGTCACATATTCGCAAATCATTTCAATATTCTTTAACTCTACGGGGTATTTACTGGTTTTATCCAATACATCCCAAACTCTTTATCTACTGTGATCATGGGAAGCTGAAACATCAGGCATGCTGAACTCTTAAATTGTAATGTACACCTTAAACGACCTGTAAAATAGCGAAAAGTTCATTTCAATATTCTTGACGGTTCCCTAAATCCTTTTTGGCAGGATATAACATAAGTTATGCTCAAATCTAGGGGTGTCAATATTGGACCCGACCTGAAAACCAAAATCGAAAATTTTGGGTTTAGGTTGACCCGTTTTGACCCGGCAACCTGAGATTGACCCGATTTTGACCCGAAAAGCGGAGATTGACCCATTTTGACCCGAAAACTAGCAAATTTTTGTTGGCACTGGGTTATTCGGGTCGGGTCGGGTTGACCCGGACCCGAAGCGGGTCATGTTCCCGTTTGCAAAAATAGGTCGGATTCGGGTTGACCCGAATAGTGTCGGGTCAGTTTCGGGCCCGACCCAAACTTGACCTGTGACCCGAAATTGACACCCCTATACTCAAATCTTGCATAAATCCTGCATCCAAACAGCCCCTAATCGAGAAAGTCACGATAGCTCACTGGCAAAGTCATTAAAACTTCTTCTCTTACGATCATTCCAGCGGCAAAATCAGCAGCCCTTATTACTTGGATTAGTTATCATTCTACTGGTTGCAATTAATTATAAGCTAAATTTGACAAAGCACGTTTTTTTCAAAGGAAACTATGCAGGGTAGAATGAAAGTTCCATAGTATGTCCTGATAATGATAAGAATGTCTTATGTAATTAACTTCTTTCATATTTCATTTTGGTTTTAATGAATGATATTGATAGCCTCAACAATCCAAAATTGTCATATAGTGGTAAAGTGAATATGAGGGATGGAAGCAATAAGATCTCTATATTAAGTGTAGTTGTTGGTCTATCAGTATGCTCTTTTCATATGATTCAATTACCACCAAAGTTTATTAAAGATCTAAAACATTTATGTTGATGAAAATTTTGAATATTTGGAATGTTGGTCCTCATTTTGATACCTATAATACTAGGATTCTTAGTCCAGTGATCCTAAGCGGCCTCAATGAAGGAAACTGAGACCTTTATTGTCAACAATGGACATATTAGGTCATTTATTATCTTGTTCATTCTCCAATTAGTACCATCAACATTGAAAATTTCTGATTGATAATTCGATTTAGGTTTGTGTGAACGGTGAACACATAAGTCTTCATTGACTAGATGGAAGTCCCTCTTGTGTTCCCTAAGCAACCTTTGACATGGTACTAGGTGAGAAATGAAAGTTTTGTTTTCATTGTTAACACTAAAGAAACAAGAAAATGAAATTTCTGAAACTTGCTTAATTTCTTTCAAGCTTTCTTCAATGCTCCAGGTGTTGATTTCTTGCATAGACAGGAATCCAATTTACCAAACAAGATTGAAGATGAAGCGCCATGAGAGGCATTGCTGACAGCTTGAGAGGCCCTTCAATTGCTTGTTTTGGACCTACGTTTGCCCTTCATGTATTTGTTTTTGCCTTGGAAACTATAAACAATGCAACTCTTCTAATAATTTGTTATGAGAGGTGTAGTTCACAAAGTTCCATGGATTGTACTGGAAAATATTTATTTATTTATTTTTGCTAGAGGCATAAATATTATGTTTAAATCTTGAGTAACATTTACTATAACTTACATCATATATAATATTTATTTGATCAGATTCTATTTAAGTTTCTATTGCTTGTAGTTCACAAAAATCATGCTTCCAAAGTCTATGAAGATGATGGTTAAAAGATAATAAGATAATATAAAAGTTTATTCATTTTATTTTGAAACTTCATTTTATTTCATGTTAGTTGTGAAATTTTCTTCATGCAGATTTGTTTTTTTTTTTTTATCTATAGCTTTATGGTTTTATTTATTAATTTTTTATTGTTTTATTATTTATCAAGAATGAAAAGTATTTTATCTTATGAAATTAAGTTTTTGAAAATATGTAACTTTCAATTCAAAACATATTTTCTTCAAAACATATATAGTCGCCCTTCATGTATTTGTTTTAGCCTAATCATTCAAATTTTCTTCATGTTGTTTGATAATCAATTTATATTTTGAATTTTTTTATTCTGAGATAGAGTTGGCATTTCTCTCACTTTGATTCATTTCTTGTTTTAGTTGCCTAAGGATTAAAATACTTTAAAATTAATTATAATGATAAATTTATTAATTTATCAAAATTTTAATAAAATAAAAATTAAATAAAATTTTAAATTTTTTTCATGTGCACTTGGTGCACATACAATGATATTATATAAATATATTTTTTTTTTTTATTGGTGTGCATCATGTGCACATATATTTATACTAGTTATGGAATAATTTCTATATTTGTAAGAAAATGGGAAACATTTCAAGTTCGAAATTATAGGTTAGAATTCTAACATTTTTTTATTTCTTTAGGTTTCTTTTTTACATTATTTTGAAGCTTTATTTTATTTTATTTTTCAGTTTCATAGGTGTAGTAATTTTAAGTTTTTTTAGTAATAATCTCACTTGAATAGTTGTAATGATTTAAGTTTATGAATGATAATTTAATAAGCTTTAGAATTGTATTTAAATTTTTTACTTCACTTATTTTTTTCAGTTTATGCAATTATCTTAATATTTTATAATTTAAATAAAAATGATCATTATAATTGATATATCATCAAAAATGGACTTGTATCAGCACGAATATCAAGGCATATATTCAAGTTGAAAAATTTCAAAATTAAATTCGAGATTTTCTGAACTTTAATTTCAACAAACGTATAGTAAAATTGAATGTCTCGAAGAGACGAACCCAACAATACAAAATCGGTCCAATCCGAGCACAAATGGGTGCAAATCAGGGGCCCGAAACTTATTTGGAAGGTTCAAAGCATAAATTAAATGACCAAACGATATTCAATAATGGCATGATTATAATCAAATCAAGCGGCTCGACGAGAAAAATCCAATGAGCCCAAGATCGCTTAATTCTGACATCATACATAAATGCTTGGCAAACGTTTTATGATTAAGGGGATCAATAAGGGTCATCCGATGGAACACTCCGAATTTGCCCCAGATCTTATCTTCTCCATTTTTAGGGCGCGCTTTGAGACTTCAAGAGCTCCAATACCACCCCCAGCGAACCTCTGTCGATTATCGCCAGACCATCGCATGGCCGCCGACTACAGCCAGACTTCCACACGGCCGCCAACCGCCGCAAAACTTCCAGCCATCGTTGACCGCTACCAAACTTCCACCTAGCTGTCGACCTTCGATGGACTTTGCTCACCATCGTCAGACCACTACTGGTCGCCGACCGACACCAGGTTTCTAGCAAACCATCATCAGACCACCACCCGATCAATGACCACCATCGGACTTCCATCTAACAGCCAACCGTCTTCCACCCGGCAGCACATAGCTGTCGAACTACCACCCGACCGTCGGCCACCACCGGACTTTCGCCTGACCATCTTTGGACAACCACCTAGTCGCCGATCACTGCCGGACCATCGTCTAGCCACAGATCGCCGCCAGACCATCTCATAGTCGCACCGACCACTGTTGTCCGCCAACTACGGTCCCTTTAACCATTGTCGCCCACCAACAACGATCCCAAAAACCACCTTCGCCGCCAACTATGGTCCTTCCGACCACCAGCACCCGTTGACTACAGTCCCTCTGATTTCTCTTGGCTCGCCAACTACGGTCGTCCGACCACTGTCGTTTGTCACTACGATCTCGCCGACCACTGTTGCCACTAACTACGGTCCTTTTGACCACCATTGCCACTGACTATAGTCCTTCTGACCACTGTCATCCACCGAATAAGATCCCTTCGACCACTGTCAGCCATCAACGAAAGTTCCTTTGACCTCCCATCGACGGCCAACTAATATCCCTCTTACCACTATCGCCCACTGACTATGGTTCCTACGACCTCTGCCATCTGCCGACTACTATCCCTCGGACCACCGTCGCCTGCCGATTACAGTCACTCCGACCAACCTCGTCAGCCAACTATAGTCCCTACAACCTCTGCCACTTGTTGATTATGGTCCCTAGTACCACAGTCGCCCGTCGACTATGTGTTGACCTCATCTCTATATGAGGTCACCATGACCTACCTAGGCTCCCTCCTGTTGACCTGAGGGTTGGAAAGTGTCCACTTGTCAATCACAAAGGTCCCAGTTAAATTCCAATCCAGTCCCGAATCAAATTGCAGTCCATTTTCTAATTCAACTCCTAGTTCAATTTTTAACTCCATACTCCAGCCTAACCTTCAATCAAACTTTGAGACTTCAAGAGATCCAATACCTCCCCCAATAAACCTCCATCGACTGTCGCCAGACCAATGCCTTGCCACCGACTATCGCGAGACTTCCACTCGGTCGCTGACCACCTCAGAACTTCCACCCGCCACTGACCGCTACCAAACTTCCACCTGACTGTCGATCACCGATGGACTTTCGCTCACTATCGTCGGACCACCACCTTGTCACCGACCGACTCTAGGTTTCTGCCAGACTATCATCAGACCACCCCCTGACCGATGACCACAATCAGACTTCCATCTAAACGCCGATCATCATTGGACTTCCACCCAGCAGCAAACAATTATCGAACTACCACCCGATCGTCAACCATCATCGAACTTTTTCCCGGCCATATTTGGACCACCACCTAGTCACCGATCGCTACCAGACCACCGTCGAGCAATTGATCATCGCCAGACCACCTTATAGTCCCACCGAACACTATTGCCTGCTGACTACTGTCCCTTTAACCACTATCGCCCGCCAACTAGGTATCGAAGACCACCTTCGCTGCTAACTACAGTCCTTCCGACTACTATCACCCTTTAACTATAGTCCCTCTGACCTCTCTTGGCCAGCTGATTATGGTCTCTCCGACCACTGTCATCTACCGAATATGATCTCGCCGACCACCATCGTCGCTAACTACGGTCCTTTCGACCACCATCACCACAGATTATGATCCTTTCAACCACTGTCGCTCATCGACTACGATCGCTCTATTCTCCGTCACCCGCCTACTACGGTCCCTTTGACCAATATCAGCCACCAACTAGGGTTCCTTTGAGCTCCCATCGACTGCTAACTAATATCCCTCTTACCACTGTCATCTGCTGACTATGGTCCCTGCGACCTCTGCCACCTGCCGACTACGGTCCCTCGGACCATCATCGCCCACCGATTAGAGTCCCTCCGACCAACCTCATCCGCCAACTATAGTTCATATAACCTTCTCCACTTACCCATTATGGTCCCTAGTTACCACTATTGTCCGTCGACTATGTGTTGACCTCATCTCTGTATGAGGTCATCAGTACCTACCTAGTGACCTGAGGGCTGAAAAGTATCCACTTATCAATCACAAAGGTCCCACTTAAATTCCAATCCAATCCCGAATCAAATTTTAGTCTTTTCTCCAATTCAATTCCTAGTTCAATTTTTAACTCCATACTCCAGCCCAACCTTTAATCAAACTTTTAGACTTCAAGAGCTCCAATACCTCCCCCAACGAACCTCCGTTAACTATCACCAGACCATCGCCTTACCACCAACTACCGCGAGACTTCCACTCGGTCCCTGACCACCTCAGAACTTCCACCCACCGCTGACCGCTGCCAAACTTCCACCCGGCTGTCGACCGCCTATTTAATTGAAAATATATGGTTTTGAAAAAAGGATTTTTTTTTGGAAAAGTTTAATTTTTGAAATTTTAATTTTAAAATCGAATGCTTATTATGAATGATATATCACCTTAAAAGATGAATATATCGTTCCCTAATAGGTTCAGATTATAAAACTTTGAATTTATCTCGATTATCATAGTCAAACTCAATGAGCGATAACATATGATCTTGAAGGATCAAAATAATGTTTAATCAAATATTTAACTATAATGATCTAGATAAGAGATCATTAATTTCATGATCAAAATTATGATAATGGTATGATATATCTTTTTGAGAAAAGAGGATATCGTATGTTATCGATCATTTGAAAATAGCGATAATGATCGTTGACTTTTGAATTTCCCAAAGAAAGTTAATTGAAGTTTTCAAATTTTGATTTTTGAAAATTTGATCTATATTTTTTAATCTCCTATGAGCATAAGCCCTCGTAGTTAATTACATCGTAAGAAATCAAAAATTTTCTATGAATACTCTCGATTAAAATAGCTATACAAATTTCATTTAAGATTTTTAAAGATTGATGTGAAAGGAAGATGAGGTTTGGAATTTTTAATAGGAAATGGATCAAATTTGAACACTTATTTCTGAAGTCAAAGGAGGAAGGGTAGGAGGTGCTTGGGATTCTAAATTACTTCAGAAGTACCCCAACATATCCTTAGTGTTAGGCTTGAATTTGATAGAAAAAAATTTAAGTTTTGAATGATCAATTTTATTAGAAAGTTAGGATTCAAGTCTCAGAGGTTAAGATCTTAAGATTAAAAATCTTCCTTAGAACCTAAGTCTAATCAGTGACCCAGAACCTAGCCAACGTAATGTAAGATCTGAACTTACCCCGGCCTAGATTAGGGAGCCAACTAAACAACCTAAACACTTTAAAATCATATATCATGTCTTTAATGTAGAGTGATTAGGGATGTTATTTAAGATAAATTTAAGAAGTTAGGATTGACATCTAGAGCAGATTTCTAATTGATCCCTTAACATATATTGGATATTATAAAACTTAAAATAAAATGCATTTAAATTTTAAACTTGATTTAATTTGTTACTAATACAATGCATGCAAATTGACTCGATGAAATGATTAAAATTTGAAAGAAGCAATTTCTAAAAAAATTTAAAAATAGGTTTTATCCTAAAAATTACACAGATCCCTTGATAGAATTGCACCTTCATAAGTCAGGTAGTCTTCTAGAACCCACAGGCGGGGAGGTGCCTAACAAATGAAAAGAGAATGCATCAAAAATGCAATGAGAACTCCCAGTGGTCCCGGGCTTACTTTTTAAAATGTTAGAGTTGTTATGTTGACTTAAATATTTTAAATTTAATTATAGTAGAAAAATTTTGATGATCCCTCATGAGCCTCTGATCAAATTTTAGGCTAAATCAAAATTGACATGCAATAATCACCAAAAAAACTACTGAAAGTATACAATCCTATATCACAATTAATACATCAATCAAAATTAATTAAATAATCAAATAAATTAAATTTAAAATTCAAATTGAAAGTCTGTGCGGTAAGTGCCACTTAATTGTATAACTCATGGTCTGCAAGAAAAATTAAGTGGCTGGGTACCATTGTCTAAAATTTGGATTCTACTTCTAAGACTCAAGTGACTTTGAGAATTGAGATTCTTCTCGTTCTTCACTTCTTCTCCCTCCTACGAGCTCCTTGGATCATCAGGTCTAGATATCTAAATGAAAAAAACTCCCCCTCAAAAGGGGTGTTATCTTTTTTCCTTGAATACTTAAAAGTTATCCTAATTTAAATTGCCAAATGGAGAGGGACTCTCCCCTAAAGGATGTCCCTTCCTCTTCGGTTTTCAAATTAGATGTTTAAATCCCATCTCAAATCACTTAACATTTATAACTCAACTCATATCAAAATACATTTGAATAAAAATTTAAAATTTAGACTCAATAACCGGTAGGGTTATCCTAATAATCAGCAGTTTATTTAACATCCCAAGCAGTTATATATTTAAAATTTAAAAATTCTCAATCGCAACCATACTTGGTTATGCTCTTTTTAATTTAAAGGGGATCCTAACATGCTTAGCACCTGCACAAAATATGTCAATTTTAAAGCTTAATTTTATTGTCCACTTCTATTCAATTTTCCTGTACGAGTATAACCACATGCATAAGATTATGTTAGTATAAATAGCTCCTAACCTAGGGGTAAATCTATTACATAATCAAATCAAAATATAGAGTGCAAGAATTTTAATGAACAATCATATCAATCAGTTTACTACTAGCAAACAGCATGCAGTGAAAACCATAAAAAATCTGGCACACAACTGCAGTAAGATAAAATACTGGCCTAGCCTAAGACTAGACTAGGTTGTCCTAGCAAACCATCTAAAGTGTGTGAAAAGGTCGTGTGTGTTTGATATGTCCTAAGTAGGATCAAAAGGATAAGAGGACAAGCCACATGGAAAGTGGGCTTTGTCCTCATGTAAGTAAGTGGGGTTGATAGGGACCATTGGATATTGATCTAAGGGTTGGGATAGGCACTAAGAAGCTTCTAGAGCCTGATCAAATAGTTGGGATGGCTTGGATTAAAGGGGATTAAGCTTAAGGGTTCATTTGACCACCTTTGACCACCCTAAAGACTTGATTTGACCATTTAACTGGTCCCCATGCCACATGGCAGCTGAGGTGGCATGGGAGAGGGCTTTGGGTGCTGGGTTAATGGCTTAAAGGGTATTTAAAGCTTAAGGATCTAGAGTTTGAATGAGTGGGAGAAGGTTTAAGGGTGTTTGACCATGTGTTGACTGGTCAAATGATAATGTTGACTGCTGAGGTGGTAGCCAAGTGTCAATGTCAGCTGGTTGGAGTAGTTTAGATGGGCTTGAGGCTAGAGGATTTAAGCTTGAGTGAAAATGTGAGGATTTAAGGTATATTGACTAGGTTTTGTTCAGTTGATCAAGTCAAACTCAATGTGATTTGACTTCAAACTCATTTAGGTGTGAATGGAACACTCATTGATGTGTGCTTGAAGGTTTGTAGATTTAAAGAACTTGAGTGGAATGGTTGAGGTGGTTTTGAACCAAATAGGTCAAGTTTGGCCAAATATGGACTCAGTTGACCAAGTTAATTTATGGTTGGGTCATAGTGACCAATCCAACCACAATCACCAAGGGCATGTTCAAGGAGGTTTGAATGAAATTTGAATAGATTTCGGGTAAGGCTGAGTGTTAAGGAGCTTAAGGGTTGATTTGATCAACCTAGGTTGACTTGGTCAGCCAGGTTGACCCAGGCTCAAGGATTGAGCTCAACAGGTTTGAAATGATCTTTGAAGTCTGTTGGGAGTGGTCCCAAGGTCTTGAAAGTTTAATTTGGTCAAAATGATCATTTAGACCCTTAAGGGCCTGTTTGGTCAACCCAGGTTGACTTGGTCAACTAGGTTGATCCAGGGTCTGGGTTTGGGTCTAATAGGTTGGGTTTGATATTTGAAACTTGCTGAAAGTGGTTGCATTCATTTTGGAGGTCATTTGGATTGAAATGTGTATTCAAACCCTTAAGGGGTATTTTGGTCATTTTGACCCTTGGTCAACTGGGGGTCAAAATGAGTCCAAAAAAATACAGTTTAATGCTCAATATATCATGATTGAGGGTCTGGAAGTGATTAGAGGGTTTGGAGAAGGCTCCAAGGTTAGGATCCACTAGAGGGAAAATCTAGTAGCATAAGCCATAAATATTTGAAGGTTTTATAGCCTTTGGATTTTAATTCAATTTCTGGGGTTAGAGACCTCAGAGTGAGCTCAAATTTTGAGGGTTACCTTTAGAGACATGTCCCATCTATATGCAATTGATAGACTCTGAATCAACGATCATTTGACTGGGATTTGAGGTGTTTGAAAATCTACTGGAAAAGGCTTTCAGGACTTAGACATTTGGCCTTGAATTTCAACCTGGATTTTTGAATTTGAACTAAACTTTGTGTTTGAATGCTTGAGCTTGGGTTATCCAAATCATTTATGATCATTTTGGATGATCATAAGTGATAGGATAAGATTGAAGTTTGATAGAAAGCTGAATCAAGTATTAAGGTTTGGATTAAGCTAAAGATTGATTAAAGGTCAGGATTTTGAAGTCTGGATTGATCAGGAGTTTGGATTAATTGGAATCTGGATCGGTCCTTCAATCTGGAGGGACTCTAGGGTCTAAAATCTAAAAGAATTCTAGGGTCTGAAGTCTAGGAGAATCCTAGAGTCCAGAAGTCCTAGGGTCTGGGGTCTAGAATGATCCTAGGATCTAGAAATCCTAATGTCTAGGATCTAGAAGGATCCTAGGACCTAAGTAGATCATAAGGTCAAGATTAAAAGGATCCTAGTATCTGGAATAAATCCTAAGGTCCTTGATAGGTTTGGAGATTGGATTGATCCTAAGATTTGACTGGATCCTATGGCCTAGATTGATTTAGAACCTGGGTTGGATCATAATGACCACATACAAAAATGAGGTCAACACCACTGATGGACTTTCGCTCACCATCGTCAGAATACCACCTTGCTACCGACAGATGTTGAGTTTCTACTAAACCATCATCAGACCATCCCCCGACCGATGAGCACCATCAAACTTCCATCTAACCACCGATCGTTGCTGGACTTCCACCCAGCAACAAATAGCTGTCGAACTACCATCCAATCTTCGATCGCCGTTAAACTTTTGCCTAACCATATTTGGACCACCACCTAGTCATCGATCACTATCGGACCATCATCCAGCAACTGATCGCTGCCAGACCACCTCATAGTCCCACCGACCACTATCGCCCGCTGACTACTGTCCCTTTAACCACTATCGCCCGCCAACTACGATCTCAAAGACTAACTTCACCTCTAACTATAGTCCTTCTGACTACCATCACCCTTTGACTACGATCCCTCTGAAATCTCTTGGCCCGCTAACTACGGTCCCTCTAACCACTGTCGTCTACCGACTACGATCTCGCCGACCACCATCGTCACTAACCACGGTCCTTTTGACCACCATCACCACTGACTAAGATCCTTCCAACCACTGTCTCCCATCAACTACGATCACTCTGTTCTTTGTCACCCACCAACTACGGTCCCTTCGACCATTGTTAGCCACCGACTAGGGTTCGTTTGAGCTCCCGTCGATCGCCAACTAATATCCCTCTTACTACTATCACTCACTGACTATGGTCCCTACGACCTCTGTCACCTGCTTACTACGGTCCCTCGGACCATCGTTGCCTATTGATTAGAGTCCCTCTGACCAACCTCGTCCGCCAATTATAATCCCTATAACCTCCGCCACATACTGATTATGGTCCCCAGTACCACCATCGCCCGTCGACTATTCATTAACCTCATCTCTGTATGAGGTCATCAGGACCTACCTAAGTTCCCTCCTGGTGACCTGAGGGTTGGAAAGTGTCCACTTGTCAATCACAAAGGTCCCAGTTAAATTCCAATCCAGTCCCTAATCAAATTTCAGTTTATTTTCTAATTTAATTCCCACTTCAATTTTTAACTCCATACTCTAGTCTAACCTTCAATCAAACTTTAAACCCTATCCAATCAATCTTAATCATTTATTTGATGGTGAAACCATTCAAATTCAAAAATCAAATCAAAATCAAGAATCATAGGTCAAAATCCTAAGGTTAAGGACCCATGTCTTGAAATCCTTTCTATATGATTTTTCAGTCCCCTTGAAATCCAATCAAATGACCTCTAATTCATGATATATCAGTTGCATATTGATAAGACATGTCCCTAGGGTCAACTCTCCAAATGTGAGCTCAATCTGACACTTCTAACCCTAGAAACTAAATTGATTTCCAGAGGCTGCAAAACCTTTAAATATTTACGGCTTATACCACTAGACCCTCCACCTTGTGGAATTTGACCTTGGAGCCTTCCCCAAAACCTTTGACCCTACCAATGACCTTTAATATGACATGTTGACTAGAAAACTATATTTTTTATCCCTAGTTTGACCCAGAGTTGACTAGGGGTCAAAATGACCAAAATGCCCTTTAAGGGCAAATTTGGACTTTTCTCCAAAACTCAACATGGCATTATCAAATCAATCTTTAAAACCTCCTCCAATGCTTTCTCAACATCATTAGGAGTGCATTAGACATAAACCAAGGTTTTGGTTTGACCTGGTTGACCAAGTCAGCCATGGTTGACCGAAATGCCCCTTAAGGGTCCAAATGGTCATTTTGGACCAATTGGCCCTCCCAGTGCATGGGACCATCTCCAATGGTTTTAAGTGGTCTAATCAAATTTGTTGAGCCCAACTCCTAGTCTGACCAGGTTGATTAAGTCAATCATGGTTGACTAGATTAACCATAGCCCTATTTATATCCAATTAAATATCAAATCAACCTTGAATCCCTTCAAACTCCACTAACCATCCCTCCTAATGGTTTGGACCTGATTGAACATCTTGACCCAATCAACAGTTAATTTGGTCAACTGAACTGAAGTTTGGTCAAATCTGACATATTTGGGTCAAATCATTGCCCCTACCTAAATCAATATATCTAAATATTCAATTATATTCTAACGCATAGTTCAAGTACCTTCAAACCTAGCATAAGTCAAACCACATTAAATTTGACCTCGTCAAATTTTCTATAGTGGTTAAACCCAAGCCATACACTCATTCCATGTTTAAATCTTAAGGACATTACATTCATACCATATTAAACCTTCAAAGTCACTCCAATACATGGTTAAAACCTTTTTTAGCTCCTCATAAGTTAAACCATAGTAAAGTTGACCAAGTTAACTTGTTATATTTGGTCTAATCTTATATATATTGGACTTAAACCCTTTGGTCCCTCCCACTCTAGCTCAAAATCACACACACACCACCCCTTATCCACCTCATCAATCAACAAACCTAGTTGACTGGTCAAACTAGTTAACACAAGAATTTAAGGCTTCCAAATAGTTAACCCTCCCTTTAAATCTCAAGTGTATTGCTTCAAATCACTTGAAGTCTACCCAACCAACTTCAAACTACCACTTGAATTCCACCCCAGCTGTTGTTGGCTGTTTGACTAGTCAAACAGTCAACTTTTGCTTCAAATAAGCTCATATAGTCAAAACCCTTCAACCCCTTCGAATCCCTTTTAAACCTGCTGACTTGGCCATTCCAAATGAAGCCAAAGCCCTCCTAAATCTCATTTAACTAGGCTAAAGGATTGGTTTAACCTAGAATAGGAAATGTGGTCCCCCTCATGCCCAAGCCACCCAATGGGGGTTGAGCTCGACCTAGGCTTTGGCCCAGCTTTCCAACTGCTTGGGACACATGTCCTCCTTCAAGACAACAACCCTGATCAATCTAAGACATTGGTTCTAAACCCTTAGGCTAAAGGTAATGAAAGAGTTTCATTTAAAATCATCATCAATACTTAGCCTCCACAGCTTCTCCACTCAAACTCTCTTTTTGTTTTAACTCCCCACGAGTTCCTCCCCATTTACACTATAGAATCTAAGTGGTTGCACGTTGTCGGCGACAAGTTCTCTGGCCAATCGCTCACAAAGTATGTCCAACTCATCTAGCTGTCAATCCAGGCATTTTTAGCAATTGATTTCTTCTAGAGAAATATTCATGGACAATCTACAAGCTCAACAAGTCCAAGAATGTCCAAATCCACTGGTTAGAACTTGGTAAAAGCTCAACCCTAGCTTTAAACACTTTTGGTTAAAATAGCTTTATGTAAAGCAATTTTTGAACGAAATAAACACGTCCCCATGAATGATCTTCACATATGCATGATTTGTTTAAAATTTCAAGTGAAAGGATTGGATATTTTGAGAGAACGAACTAGTTTTTCCATTTCTAGGGTTTCCATTTGTGTTTTACGTTTGTACATTTTTCTATCTGTTGATCTTATGATTAATGGCTTAGATTCTAGTGTTTTATCATTCAGTTCGATCATGGATCTGATCCCGTGGTCTCACTTTTGGTATGGCATGATCTTGACCGTCTAACCCAAACCACAGAAGATCCGACAACGGCCAACCTCTGCTGACTCGGATAAGTGATGCGTGACGCCGCGTCTCCGCATTCTACAAAAATTGCCAATGATTGTCACTATGCAATCAATGGAAATGATTGCCCACTAATATCGCGGTTTTGATTTAGCGGCAAGAGCATGCGCCGTGGCCACTCCATCTTCACGGTTTCGATTCGACGACCTAGATGCCGCCACGTAGCTCGTCATCACCGCCTTTTTTTAAATTGAGTTGTCTTTAATTATTTTTAATAGTTTTAAATCCATAAAACTTCAAAATTTTGTATAAAATTGAGTTTTTCTCCAAAACTTATGTATAAATATTCATTCTCTTTAGAATTAAATCCTCTTTTATTTAAGATTAAGATTAAGTAAAGATATTTTATGAATTTTAAGTAATTTTAGTTATTATATATTTGGCTTTTAATTAATATTTTATTCAATTTAAATCTAAATATTTTAAAATTTGGCAGTGTGTTTCCTCATACCACCTACTGTTTACAGTCATTTTTCGGGAATTTTTAGACTTATATTTTGAGCTTAACTTTTTTATAATTAGTATAAATCATATTTAAGTATATCCATCCTTGTTTTTTGTTTTAAAAAAAATCCCTTGGAATTTGACATTGATTTGTTTTCACTCAATCACTTAATTAGGCTCTTTAAATAGAGCTATATCATGAGTGAAGTCATATCCATCAAATCAAATGCAAACTTTAGATTAATTGCATGTGTTCATCCTCTTTAGCATACTTAATTATTGCTTAATTTCTTTATGAATTGCATTTGGTTTTGATTGTTGAATGTTGTGGTAAATACTTCATGTACCATAGCATTTTTTATGGCATTTGATGTGGAAGACATCTTTATTGGTGAATTCCCAAATGCTTGAGTTATGGGTTAACCCAAGTATTTGGAAACTCATCTTTATTGTGCACCTAGGCTTAGGTCACTTGTTTATTCTTAATTGGTGTGATGTGGTTGATTGTGTACATATGACAAGGGTTAGCAAAACTTTGATTTCAAGCCCATATAATCTAGTGACACCTAAGGACAAAATTTTTAAAATTTTAGGAAGATCATAGGAATTGACCATACATCCAATAGGAGTAAAACTTTTAAACCTTTAACCTCGTAACACCACTCATCTTAAGTCAGGAGATTGCTGGTTTTAAAAGTTATTATGTTGCAAATTTAATTAACCAAGATTAGACCCTTAACTAAGCCTAAAAATTTAAAAGAAAATCATAGTAAATCTAATTTAAATTTAAAAAATACAAATAATATATCAAACTAACCAAGATTTTTAATTAATCAATTTAAAAATTCATTTAAATAACCAAACTTTAAAAAATCATAAGTAATTCCAAAAAATTTTAAATTGACCAAACTCAAAGCCATTCAACTCTATTTAAGGTCTAGTATTTTTTAAAAATATCAAACCACCATAAATAAGTCAAACTCCAAAAGTCAACTTTCCAGTCAATTGTAATTCAAATTTAGGTTAAAACTTCAAAAATTCATAACTTAATGTAGAAAATTTCAAATCTAGCAAACTTAGAGTCTAATTACTAATCTTAAAGTATACTATTTAGAAAAAAAATATTAAAATTCTAGAAATCACTCTAATTTAAAAAGTTAAATTTTGACCCCTTTAATTAATGTGATTAAATAATTCTAAAAATTCCTAAAATTTAATAATTAACTAAAATTTCAAAAATTATTAACTTGATTAATAAAATTAATTAAAATACCCTTAATAAATAATAAGCACTTCAAAGATGAAGTTTTTAGGATGGACTACCTTGAGTTGCAGGGCTAAGTGTCCTAAGGAGGCCTTATTCCTTGAGCCCACTCTGACAACACCACGAACTGATTGATGGCAAACTTAAATTAATTTGACCCTTAAAATTAAAAACTAATCAAGTTAATTAAAATTTATTAATCCTTTAATTTTTAATAATTAAATTAAATTTGTTACCACTAGGTAACCTGGGCCCACGAGGCTATTAGCTTAGCCGACCTTAGTATAAAAAAAGGTGTTAATCATTTAACACTCAAAATATATCATAAAATTAATATTAAAATCACTAATACATAAATTCAAATTAAAATCCCTTAAGCCTTTAACAAATTTAAATATTATACAACGTTAACAAATTTTGCAATTTAAGACATATACAAGCCACATAACCTTCTGCACATACTTTAGATGGTTTGTTAGAACAACTGACACTAGATCTAGGCTAGGCCAGTGTTTACTTTCCTGCTACTTATGTGTCAGGTTTTTCGTGGTTTTCACTGCATGTTATTTGTTAAATTAATTGATTGATATAAGCGTTTATTTAATTTTCCAATCTATAAATTGATGTGATAGGTGATAAATTATCCTTAGGTTAGGAACAATCTGGATGCTCACAGAATTTTCTGCAGATGGCCACGCTCATAAAGGACTATAAATGAAGGGGGCAAATTCAAAAGCTTTTAAGTTAACATGTTTTGTATAGGTACAAAAAATGGAAAGTCCCTCTTTAAAATTAAAAGAGCGTGGCAAAGTGTGATGTTATTTTAATTTGAGCATATGTGTATATAACTGTTTGGGATATTATTATTGATTTTATTTGCTTAAGATAACCGTGCAGTGTGTCTAAATTTTTTTTTTATTTAATATAATTTAATTGAGTTGTAAATGTGAAAGTATAATTTTGAGGTGGGATACACATCCAACATAAAATCTAAAGAGGAGGGAACATCCCTTAAGGGAGAGTTCCCTTCCATTTAGATATCTAAGTTAGGATGATTTTAAATATCCTAAGAGCAAAAAAATACCCATTTGATGAGCAGTTTTTTTTCATTTGGATATTCGAATCTGACAAATCCAAGGAGCTCATAAAAGGATGAAGAAGTGAAGACAGAGAGTATCCCACTCAAAGTCACTTACGTCAGTCATAGGATTAGAATCTGGGTTGTTATCAGTGGTACCCGACCACTTTTAAATTCTACAGATCCTGAGTTATAATATTAAATCATGCTTGTCACATGGAGATTTTAATTTATTTAATTGATTGATTGATTTACTTTGATTGTGCAATAGAACTTATATATTTTTCTAGGTTTCTTTCTCGCATGCTAATTTTATTTTAGCCTGGATATGATCGGAGGCTCGTGAGGGTATAAACAAAATATTTTTTACTTAAAATTAAATTAAAATTTTAAGTTCACATAAAAACTCTAATGTTCTAAGAAGTAAGCTTGGGATTGTCGAGAGTCTGCATAAGCATATTACTACTTTCTCCTCCTATTTAGGCACCTCCCCACCTACGGATTATGGCAGATCACCTGACCTATTAGAGTGTAGTTCTGTCAATGGGACATTATGCAGTCTCTAGGAAAAAAATATTTTTAAGCCTTTTTAAAACTGCTTCATATTTTTATTATGTATTTATAGAGTCAATCAGCATGCATTGCATTAGAAAAAAATTTAAAAGTGTCTAAACTTTTAATTACATTTTCTTTAAGCATAATTATCCTACATAAGTTAAGGGGCCACTTAAGATCCTCTCTATATGTTGGCCTCAGCTCCTAAAAACTTAATTAACAGCCCAATTATCTTTCATAAAGAGATTAGATACATGGATTTTAAAGCGCCTAGGTGGTTAGCTGGCTCCCTAATCCAGGCCGGGATAAGTCCAGATTTTGCAATGTATTAGCTAGGTGAGGGCTACTATTGTCCAATGCCCAAATTAGATTTAGGATCCAGGGCAGACTCAAAATTATAAGTCTCCACCTTCCAGGAATATAATCCCAACATTCTAATAAATTGATCAACTCAAATCAAAATATCTCTTCAAATAAAAATTTAAAGTCCAACATATAAGATAGGCCGGGGTGTTTCTGAAGTATTTTAAAATCCCAAATCACCCCTACCCTTCATCCTTCGATATTCAAAATAGGTGTTCAAACTTAATCCAATCCCAGTTGAGATTTCTTCCTCACTTTCTTTGATATCATTCCTTAAAAAATCTCTGAATAAAATTTTTGTCATTATTTTAATCAAGAGCTTTCATTGGAAACTCCAGTTTCCTAAGATGTAATTAACTACAAGGGCTTACACTAGAACCTAAATCTAGTTTTTAAATTAATTTTCAAAACTCAATTAATTTCTTTTGTGAAAGTAAAATCAATGATGATCATTATCGTCATATTCGTATGATTAATAGTAAATAATATTTTTCCCTTGGGAAGATATATCCTTTATCATTATGACTCTGATTATGTAATTAATGATCTATTATCCAGATTATAATAATTAAATACTGATAAAATGTCATTTTGACCCTTCGGGGTCAGATGTATTTTTTCCCTGAATTTAACTGTTACAATTAGGATTAAACTTTTAGTTTCATTATCTGAACCCATTAGGGAATGATATATTTGCCTCCCAAGGCAATTTATCATTCATATGACGTGTTCGATTTCAAAACTAAAATTCTAAAAAATTAGCTTTTTCCAAAGAAAATAAAATTTTCAAAACCTCTTTTTTAAACTCAACTTTTCAACATAAACACTATGGTCCGTCTGACCACCGTTGCCTTCCAACTAATATCTCTTCGATACAGTTGCCCACCGACTATGGTCCCTCCGACCACCATCGCCCGACTACAATCCTGCTGGTTGAATGAATAAGCCCGCACTCTCTTGAGAATAACTCTCATATCGCTAAATTCTCCCAACCACCACCATGTAATGTGCTCTATATGATATATATTTATTGCATCAAGACAAGGCTTTTCCCACATAGAAGGGCATCATTTGTAATCAACAATAAACACTAGTGGAAATATTTTAATTGGGCCAAGGCCCATGGTTTTTTCCCTTTTCAGAGTTTTTCAAATAAAAATTTAAGTTTCTTTTATGACTCTTGCACCCCTCTCTCTTTATCTATATGTGTGCTGGATTTTCATTCAAAGATAAGACATTAAGCTCTTTCTCTCTACCGCCGTGAATGTTCTAGTCTGCAATAATAATCTCATTAAATTAAAAATAAACAAAATTTGATCATTCTTACCCTTCATTAAATCATTGCTTCATCAGACTAATAAAATTGACCCTATTTAATTTTATTTATCTATTTAAGTTCCCATTTTTTTCATTAAAATCAAGAAAATTATTTTTGTAAATTAAGAAATAATAAAATTTTATTTACAAAATATTGTCCTAGATAATAATGATGTTAATAAGAGGAGTCATATTTATTTTGATTACCTTTGTTATTAATGTTTATGAGTTAAGCATACACTTTATATATTGCTTGATAATTTAAGATCAAGCATATATGTTATACATCATCAAAGTCTCTAAGGTTTGTCAATGTGAAAAGTAGCATGACGATCTCGCCTACAACCACGGCACAACTGCTTAACTATTGCCAACAACCAAGAGATCATTATTTTTTTTTGGACATTTGAGCAAATTAAGAAAAACTCACATATACATCACAAAAGGGTGTCAATATTTGATATGATCCGAAAATCAGACCAGAATCCAACCCAAAAAAAATTGGTGGGTCAAGTTTGAGTTCCATATTATGACCCGATTGCCCCAGCCCCTATGCACGAATGTATGCTCACCCACCCACTACATGTACTCCAACCAGGTCAATGGGTTGGGTTAGGTTGAATCGGTTTAGAGGCAGTTTAGGTTCGAGTTTGGGTTTGTGAACCGTTTAGCTAATCTAGTCAGGATAGTTCAAGGCCGGTCCGCTGAAAGTTAGACCCGATCCCGACCCGAAAACCTATTTTTACACCCCCAAACATGACATATGTAAACTTCGAACACAATATCTCTTAGTTGGTAGCCAAATCTCTCAACCAACAGATCAAGTTAAGCTATTTTAAGGCATCATTATTATTCACTATTGATATCTAACGTAATTCTAACTTCATTGTTGACAACCAAAGCTTAACAAACATACATCTATTGAGTACCAAAAATAGAAAATTATTATTGATAATCAAAGCATAACATCACTATTTTAAACTTAGGCATAACTAAACAGACAATAAATTAGGAACTAAATGCCAAAAGAAGTTCTTTGCTCTATCATTTTCTCTAAATTTGAAGTACCATAACAAGGTTAAAATTAAAGGCCCTAAAAATATGAATAAAGAAGGTTAATGAAGTACTTTTTTTAATATATCAAGCATGTCAAAAAACTTGTTTTTTTCACCCTCCAAAAAAATTTTTATGGTAATATCCTGGTATTAGTAGTCCTGAACATAAACCCCTATAACTTTTTCTTTGGATAAATTTGCAAAAACTTTTTTGAAATATCTACACATAAAATTGAGTGACACTGAAAATTTTTGCTAATTTTTTTATAAGTTTATAAATTGTAGTGATATTTTAAAGTTAGTAAATAACAAAGAATGACTTTCCAAAACTAAATTTGACTATTTTTCCCCCAAGCTAATAGTGAAATTTTTCTAAGAAAATATTGAAGTAGCCCAAAATGTCCCCATCAATCGAAGTTTTTTTTTCTTTTTTTTTTTTAAATTTCATTTTAAATCTAATCATGAGACTCTCGAAATTCAATAATGTCATAGTTTCACCCATCTATATGTAAAGTAAACAAATCTTTGAAAAATAAAATTGATAGTATCCTACTTTATAATTTTTTTTTGGAGAAGTTAACATACTAAGAAGAATTTATAATTTAAACATTAGGTCTAAAAGAAATTAAGAACCACAAGAAAATGTAAAAAAAATTATCCTAATCTCAATCTTCTCTAACGACTCTCCTTTCTTTGAAATTTCAACAATGTCTTTTTGTGTGTGTTCTATTGGAAAGATCTCCACCTTTGTTCTTTTGGGCAACTTATTTATGATGGGCAACCTACTTTTCAAAGAATGGAAAAGCCATAAAATAGGGCCACCAAATAGGATTACAATCCAAATCTAACCATACTAGGCAAATTCTATTCTAAAGGAAGATCGAATCAAAAATATAGGGGGTCATAAACCTTTGTATTCACCTACAATTATAATTTTCACATGACATCTTTCTTATCTATTATTAACGTAAAATTAGAGCTTTAGGAGCAAATTATGGTATTCCCCACAACCCTAGGGCTTTTCCATATATATATATACACCACTAAAGAAAAGTGACAAGGCATGAGTAGTAACTTGCATCATCATCATAGTCACATATCTTTCAGAGTATTTTGGGCTTATTAGAGATTGAGCAAGGTATTTAGAATCCCCAATATAATTTTTTAATATTTTAGATTCAATTTAGGCACTTTTGGGCCTCATTAAAGACATGTAACAAATTAAAATAATTTTGAATGATTTAGGGCAAAACTTTTTAAAAAAAGGTTAACTAAAAAAACATGTTTATGGCATTGGAGGTATTGCACATGTATGAATTCAACTAAGGGAAACTCTTGTTTTACAACCAATGAGAGGAGATCCATATTGACGTCCACAAAGTGCTTATGCCTTAAGATATCCTATTAAGCATGAATTTTTGCATTATTTCACATATAAAAAAGCTGTGAAAATCAGAATTCAAAAACATAAAAACTATGTTCCTCATATGTGCATAATTATCGGCATAAACATAAACTTCATTGTATATTGAATATTCAAACACACTAAACATAACTTTCAACATTTTTTGTCTCGAATTTTCTAACATGGAACAATTCAATGCCAATATTACGCAAAGTAGTAGCTATTTTAAATGAATCTAAATCCACGTTTATTGTAATTGTTGGTAATTCTTGAACTAAAGTGGACATTTAAATAAAAACTAGCCAATTCAATACTTCTAACATCACATGATCCTCACTCCAATCCCCATCAAACTTTTTGTTTAATCATTCTAAAGCCACATGTTGCCCCTCTTTGATAAACATCCATAACCATTAGCATTATCTTTGTCATCAATTCTCATCCGTAGTATCCCATCTTAAATAGAAATTATTTGGCGTTGACAGGGGGGCGAGCGGGGCACGTGTCCCCCTTAAAAAAAAACTTATATTAATTTAAGCATTAAGTCACTACCAAAAAATAGGGCAATCACAACATAATTTTAGACCTATCCCAGCAGTTATAACCGCCACAATTTTATTTGCAGCGGTTTTAAAACTGCTACACTTCCGTCGTAATTGCAATGCGTTGCAATGGCATTCCGCGGTGGTTTAACGACTGGTGGGGTAGATTTTACGAAGTGCTTGATTTTGTAGCGGTTATAAATGGTGCAAATTGCCAGAATTTTGCTGGTTATAACCGCCACAAATACCTCCCAGAAGAAATTATTTCCAGTATGGTGGAAGTTTTTACCGGCACAATTCTGGACACTAGTGGCGGTTATAACCGCCACAAAAGTCCATAATTTTTTTTAAAAAAAATATGAAACCTGAATATCCACACACAGCAACACTGCAGCACCAAATTTCTTTGCATGGGTCCTTAATTTTGCTTTGATCATCATAATCATCACTAGCATTTAGCCTTCATAATCATGAGTAGGGTGTGAAAAAAAATTATTAAACATAACAATAATAAGTCAATACAAAATACATTGGAAAATTTTTATCCGAATGCAACCCTCGGCTATATTGTTGTCAATCAGTACTTTAACAATTGCCACCCGATAGCTTATAGCATTACCATGAAATCTTCTCCTATCAAAATCTTCCTCAAGCACCACCAAGCCCTTAAAAAATTTATAAAAATTCCTTTAAGTAGGAAATGATAGATCACCAAACCATGGGTTTTAAACATATTTGCAATCATTATGGTCATAAAAAATACTTCTCACATGACTTCATATAAATCATGACAATTATCATCATAGAAATGATAATTTTATTTTCTCATCTCATACCGCATCACAAAAATCATGTTAACAAACATGATTGAAATGATAATTTTATTTTAACTTATTTAATGAATCAAAATATAACCACATCAATTCTTTCTAAATAAAATAAGTGTTGATCATTGATACTTCTTAACAAACATAAAGGTTTTGTTTGGGGCAAATCTTAATAAAATAATATTTCTTTTCTGCTAAATTCCACCAACCATACATAGCCAAAAGAAACTCCTGAAAGGAGAAAGGAAAAGGGCAAGAAGAAGAGAACTAGAACAAGAAGAATAATAAAATAGTAAAATCTATGAAATAAGATCAGTAAAGCTTGTTATATTGCAAATTGTGTAGCACCTAAAACCCAAAAGGACTATTCCAAAAAGAAAAGAAGAATCAAACACCA
Organism: Dendrobium chrysotoxum; assembly: GCA_019925795.1. Taxonomy (NCBI): domain Eukaryota; kingdom Viridiplantae; phylum Streptophyta; class Magnoliopsida; order Asparagales; family Orchidaceae; genus Dendrobium; species Dendrobium chrysotoxum. The sequence goes on along the minus strand of CM034297.1, from coordinate 47,635,091 downwards.
ATAAGTAGAAGAATAAGAAGATGACTCAGATGATAGTGGAAGTCAAGAACTAAGACAAATACCATAGCTTACACCAGTACCATAGAAAAGATAAAGTTATTCCATAGCAGCAAAACATACACTCAACACATTAAATTGGGATTTATATTATTTTACAATTATACGACGGGCTAATTTTGAATCAATTTTACATTATTGAGGGATAAAAATGGAGCAAAGTGATATTGTAAGACAAAAAATCTTGATCTAAATGAGGTGTAGATAACATTGAAACTAAAAAGAAAAATTATGAGTAGTTATCAAACCTGGAAAAAGTCAGAAAAAAAATTAACAAACCAAATGATTTATAGATACTTACAGTCGGCAGCAAAGTTAAGAAACAAAAAATCATAATATATAAAATTAGATACCATAACTCACAAAAAGGGCAAAAAAAAAGTACAAAAGAGTAATAGGATCCAACTAACAAGAATAATCTTTAAAGGATGAATCAGACTTGTCATTAGACATATACAAAATTCTCTGTTTAGCACCTCCATAATGGCAATAATTATTCATGATCTCAGAATCCGATCAAATGACCACACAAACAATCTGAGTCAAGTTGTTATTACCCATAGCTAGAAATAAGTCACAGTAATTTCTTGTATATTATAGCCATTGCATCTCAAGCCAAAGGAAAATGAAACAAAGTAAATTACACTTTCTTAACACCAGAGGCGAAGAAGTTGGATGACATGTTAGACCATGTTCAAGGAATTAAAGATTCTATTAGAATAGGGTTCTTGAACTGTTTCCTGGACTTTGTTGGTATGACGATACAACAAATTTGACTAACTTTGACTTCATATGTTTTATTAGCTTTCATTTTAAATATTATATGGTTGTGCAAGCCATCAGGTTATCTTGAACGAATTGGAATTGAAGTATGTCAAACGAGTTCAAATAAAGAAGATGGTCATTTCCAGAATGGCTTTTTGTATGGATATGAAGGAGAATTACATGGGCTTCATTCGGGTGTTGCTATTACTGATTCCCATAGAAGGTTGTTAGTAGTTTTAAATAACATTGGGTATTGCAAAGATGAACTTGCTCGTGGGTTATATACAAAATACATGCACATATGGATGACATACATGTATATTTTTTTTTTCTATAGTTAATCTAATAGGCTATAGAGTAATCAGAATGAAATGCACTGCTTGTTCTTCGATGTAAACATGCGCACTATAGGATCTCAGAAACAGGATTTAGCACCAAAAGGTGAAAATTTTAGTTTTTGGTGGCTTTCATTTGCTGTTAGATTTGGTTTTGCATTTTAGGCTGTTTGGCTGGATTTCGCTCAAAACTGCCTCAAATTTGGCCTAAATCCTACTACCGAACAACCCCTTGCATGCTGATTCTTTTCTGATTTTAGGGATTGCATTAACAAAATAATAAGAAGAATGAGAAGAAGAGGGAGAAGAAGATGAAGAAGAAGATTGAGAAGAAGAAGAAGAGGAAGAAGGGGAAGCAATTCACACTGACGAACGGCTGGCCGGATGTGTCTTTGCATGAGGAGAATAGCGAGCAAGATGCGAGCGGGATGTGTGGTGTGCTCCTCTACGACAGCAGTTTTGATGCTCCGTTCGCTCCGCTCAAGTCGCATAAAGGAAAGAAGAGGGGAAGACAGAGAGTAGCCGAGATTCAGTTCGCGCACATAAATTGGGAATTAGGGATTCTGGCGGAGCATCACCGGTGGTTAAAATAGGTGCTAATTGCATCAATTCAAATTAGTACAATTTAAAATCGATGCTAAAATAGTGTTTTGGCAGCTGTTCTGAAATTGCTACTAACAACTGCTGTGAAAAATGCAGTTTTTTAGTAGTGAGTAACTGGTTCACTATTTTTTACTCTCACCCGACTCCTCTTCCGCTCTTATCATTTTGCGACATTCCACAGCCCGCCCTCAAGCATGCGATTGCGTGGATAAAAGACGACATCGCAAGGCCCAGACCATAGCCGACGATGTCAAACGTGCCTGCAGGCAGTAGAAAATAAATGTTCCACATATGGATGATAAATGGGTTGCTAATGGCTTGCCTTGTTGTAGAGCTCAAGATATAACAAATTTATATCATTTTCGGGTAAAAATTTTTTACACAATGCTTGATATACAGCTTCAGGAGTTGAACAATCGTTTTACAGAAATAAATACCGAGCTGCGTTTGAATATGGCTTGTTTGAATCCTAATAACAGATTTCATGCATTTAACAAAGACAAGTTGATTATAATGACACAATTTTATCCAACTGATTTTGGTTTTCTTGATCAGGTGGTTCTTGAAAATCAATTGGATACTTATATGATAGAAATGCGATCTGAGGATCAGTTCTTCTCAGTAAAAGATATAGGAAGTAGGAAAGATATTACATATCATGTATCTTTGCTAAGAAAATGATCCAAAGTAAGAAAGATATTATATATCTTGCTATTTTTAGACTACTAGAACTGTCATTAGTATTACCCATTGCTACAACAGTCGTCGAAATAGTATTTTCTACCATGAACATTATAAAAAATCTACTGCGAAATAGGATTGGAGATAAATGGATAACTGATTTATTAATTGCTTATATTGAGAAAGAAATTTTAGATTCTATGGATAATGAAGTAATCATTCAATTCTTTCAGAATATGAAGATTAGATTTTATAAATTATAAGTTATTTACTATATTATATTTAATATTATATATTTTTGAATAATAATTAAACAAAAAATTTTAAAACTACATATGCTAGTCCCAAGCCCGAATAAAAAAAGTTGAGAAAAATTTTTAATTAAATAAATTACAACCCACCCCCTGAATAAATTTTCTGGCTCCACCACTGGGTGTTGAACTTACATTTGTTGCCTCAAACGTGTGGAATATATAGTTTTGACAATCAAGTGTGTATTCTACACAATTAGCTTTTTTTTTTTACCAAGGCCACACGCAACTATGTACAACTAATAATTTTTCTATTGTAAAGGGAATATTTTTGGAATATAATATTGTTACATCCTGAAATATTGGCGGATATAGAGATATATAAAGTTTAGCTTTCTAACTTTATATGAAGATCTAATACACAAAGAAATAAAAGAGTATAGTGCAATATTCATAAGAGACATCAAGATTTTTACGTGGAAACCCCTAAAAAGGGAAAAAATTATGGAGCCTAACCTAATTTGAATGAATCCACTAGTATTGATGGTTGATTACAAATGATGCCCCCCCTTGGAGGAAGGTGTTGAGTCAATGTAGCAAATACATATTTTATAGAATGCATTATATGACAGCAGTTCTTAAGATAGTGTTATAATTTCAATTTGGTCAGTAGGATCGTAGTCAGCGGCGGACGGTGGTCGTATAAACCGTAGTCTACAAGCGACGGTGGTCGGAAGGACCGTAGTCAGCGGACGATAGTGGTCGAAAGGAGTGTAGTCGATCGGCGATACTGGTTGGAAGAACCGTAGTTGACAGGCAACGGTGGTTGGAAGAACCGTAGTTATACGGCGATAATATTTGGGAGGAGATCTGACGTAGATAGCATCCAGGAAGAGTTCTGATGATAGTCGGAGGCTGGACAGAAGTCCAGCCATGATCGGTGGTCAGGAAGAACTCTTGTGATGGTATTCCTGAATGGAGAATGAAAGAGAGTTCACAAGCTTTCTTTCCTCCTCCCCCTAATGTGAAGAATGGGGGGTTATTTATAATTTTTTTTAGAGCGGCCTGGCTAGTAAATATGGAGAAGATCAAGGAAATGTTGTAAGTGCTCCATCGCACGACTTATGGTGATCCCCTTGATCTTATTTCTTTTTTAAAGCGGCCTGGCTCGGATTTGACCGAATTGGGTGTTGTTGGGTTCGTCTCCTTGAGATGATCAATTTGACTATAAGTTTGTAAAAATCGGAGTTCAGATGAACCCAAATTTAATTTTGGAATATTTTGAGTTATATTTGTATCGAGATTCGTTCTAGATCAAGGTGATTTTGGTGACATATCAATTATATATAATTGATGTAGAGATGAACAAGCTTTTTTATTTGTACACCATATTTTAATACATGAAGAGGATCTCATAAATAGAGAAAATGGTTTTGAACACCCAAAGACCAATGAATTTGAGGGTACAATAGCTTCACCTTATGCTCAAACAAATGAAATAGAAGAATGTGTAGAGCTCATCTAAGAACATAAAAATGTAGAATAATATAATTACAAAAGTAATTTTTATCAAATTAATAAAAGATGCAAGCATATAATACATCCAACCTTCAAGGAATTCTCCATTTTTTTTAGATTCAATTAAAAAATCCAATGATTTTGAATTGAATTAGGTTCCATTTCGGACAACTTTCTTAATGTATTCTAAATCAGCTTTTTAATACAAAAAATTATAGTTCAAGAAATTTTTATACTAAAAATTTGCTTAAGCAGTAAGAAAACTATCTCAAACGGAGCCTTTATTTGACTTAAAATAGTATTTTTTAAATTATTTTGATTAAATATAAATGTGAGAGGTAAGAAGAGATTTATACATTTCATATCAAAAAGCTATCTTTCCTTAGATAAATCATGTAATTCTTATATCAATTTGATTTGTTTTTTGTTTTGTTTTTTGTTTTTTTTTCTTTTTTCTAAATTTAACTAAACCAAATCAGTCTATTTAACAAGAACTTCAAAATTAAATGAATCCATACTCAAATCAAACCTATCATTTCTTTTAGCTTGGTTTCTTTCTTTTTTTAAAATGGGAAGATTTTGCACAGCTAAATGGATACAATCTAATAGTTCCCACAAGGAAACTATGGGCCTAAATTTTACTTTTTAAAAAGCATTCTAGGCCCACTTGTTTTGGTGTACGCTGGTGCTACAGCTTGGGCTACTCAGAATACTCCAGCCCATAAGCCCATTACTCCTCGTAGAGCACAAACCGGTTGGCCCACGGCGCCTACATCAAACGACAATTAAGACTTCGTTTGGGATGGCTTTATTCCTGCTTCTTAAAGCGGCTTTTTAGTAAAAAATTAAAAATTTTGTATCAGAAAACTGCTTTATGAAGCAGTAAGAAAGCTGTCCCAAACAAAACCTAAATCAGAAATAAAAATCTTAGATTTATTTCTTCCCAACTCACAAATATAATTTTATTAAATTCAATTATCACTTCCATATTATATTTAGATTTTTACATTTTCAAAATAATTAATTATTAATAATAGATAAATATAATTATTTACACGACTAATCAATAATAGATCACTTTTGGACCCATTTAACTGATCAAATCCCAATAGTAAAATCAGTTCAATGGTTGATCAAATTTCAAAATATTGACTGATATATGAATTATAATTCATGTAAATATATTGAAAAGTTTATTTTTATAATATATAATTATTAGCATTATTGATTATATCCGTTGTGTGGGAGTGAGGGGGTTGTGGCGGGAGCACAAGCCTTGTGGGCACAGGCACGGGAGTCCAGGACTACGGCGTGCACAAGATACAGGGGATCCGGGTTGATTTCGGATTTTCAGGTCAACTCGAACCTGAACTGATTTTAGAAATGGGTCAAGAAATCAAACTTAAACCCGACCCGTCTGACAAACAGGTTGATTTGAACTCAAAATTTTCGGATCAGATCAAATATTGACACCCCTACTTGAGCCTCAAATTAGTTCAATGATGAATCTAAATTTTAAAATATTGACTAATAAAATATTATACTAATTTATATGCATTTATAATTATTTAAATAAATCAAAGTTACTTTAGCCAAAGAATGGAAATGTGGTAATTCCATTTTGAAAGAAGGCAATGTGCCAGTGGGTTAAGGAAATTATTTTCTTCAGTGAAAAGGAAGACGGTGATCTTTCGGCCTTTTGGTTGAATAAAACTTTGGAGATATGGACATCCAATATTGACCAAACAGCACTAATTAAGGCTTCGTTATACAATAAAATAAAAATAAAAATAAAAATAAAAAAGTTGTATTTGTGATAATTTTTTTATTACTTTTAAATAAATTTTTTAATACAAAATTTGTTTGAACTAAAAATTTCGGTATTAAAAAACTGGTTAAAAAACAGTAACAGAATTATCTCAAAAGGAAGCCTAAATGAATTGTTATTTCTATGAATAACTTCTATTTAAATTTATAAGTATCACAATAACCATAATTAGTTTATAGTAGTTGGATGTTAAAAATAATGCTACAGACATCAAAGAGTGAAAAAATTATTACGTGCAGATTCCGGATGCATCCGGTGGCCAGTTCGGAAGCGCTATGTCACCCAATGCACAATGTATTGAGTAATGTAGTGCGTCTAGATTAACCTACAGACGCATCAAGACTCCACATGTAATAATCTTTAGTGCGGTTGAAGCTTTATTGTTCCTATCATATGTAGCTGACATGATATATTATTTTCATACAACTAAAAGTTTGGGAATTCACATGATGATCACAAAATTCTTTATATATTTTTATAATTAATATCTAAGTTTTGATATTTATTTATGCAAAAAAAAATTTAAAATAATATCCAGACTATTTGTACATGACCAATTTAATTCAAGAGTATCGTGTTGCTCTAATGCAGCTCCAAAATAATCCCTTATGTTGTAATTGTGATATAAAATTGATCCCAATTTAGTCTTAAATTTACAAAATTGATTCAAATTTAATCTCAAAAGGACAATTTTTGATCAGTTTCGTATAGCCGAATAACTAAATTAGAACAACATTATACCCTGGGACTAAAATGACATATAAGAATACTCGAGAGGCTGTTTCAGATGCCAGTCGCAACATCAACAATGGATAAGAATGATAGGAAACCGTTAATGATAGGAAATCTACTATCATCAATGAACAACTTCTTTAGATTCCATCGCTCTTTACACCAAGCATTGAAACAAAGAAGTTAAACTATTTTGTAAAATTGCTGTAGATAAAGTTAACTTTTTAAAGTTGTTACAGAAAATAGCTTTCATGTACAAATTTTTTTAAAAAAATCAACTATTAAATCGAAATTATGATTATTATCTGAAAAATAAAATAGTAAAAAAAATTATTCCAAACAAAACCTCGATAATTTAATAATGAACCATTAGTTTTTTTTTTTTTGGTAATAATGAATTTGATTCGAATAAATGTTCTCATCAGCACTTTATAGTATAGTAGTTGTTGAAACAAGATTGGCATACCCCTTTGATAAAGAAAGTAAGTAGCCACCTGCTACAAATGATTGAATCATGATGTGGTTAGTTCAAAGCAGTTTCAGAAATAGCACAACTCTTCAATTCAGCTGACGTGCGTCCATATGACTAAGAGGTGCACAAAATTAATTGAAATTATGATTCTTCTCCCTTATGACATCAGTCTCAAACATCACAGCTACTTTGAATTAGGTTGATCAAGTCACACAAAAGATTCGAGTCGGATTCAAGACGTGAATCAACAAGAATTTTGATCGGGTATCGAAGATTAGTATAAGATCGGCGACGTTGTTCGTTATATGAAGTGGGCCTTAAGAAAGGTGCAGCTCAATATCTCGTCCCCAAGGGCACGACTCCAGTCGAGCTCATCATCTCGCTCATATGTAAAAGATGAGTTTAACAAAACTCATCTTCTCGCTAGAGGAAGGTGACACCCATGCAATTTAGGATAAGTTGGATGCAACTAGGAAATATTTTGATCAATATTCTTTTCATTTATGGCGAATCTTAGAATCATTAATATATTAATACACATTCTATTAAAATTTAAATTGGGCAACAAAAATATCTATAATTACCATATTCTATTAAATCTCATTATGAAAAAATGCTTCTAATTATAAAATTCAAAATAATAATAAAAAATATCAAAAAAGTTTTAAAAAACATTACAATATTCTATTACATCAACTCTATGGAAAACATAAAAAAATGATAAAAAAAAAACAAAAAAGTTCCTAAGGCTTCATTTGGGAGAGCTTTCTTACTGCTTTTAAAGTACTCTTTTAATACATTTTTTTTTCAAAGAATATTTGTACTAAAAAACTGCTTTATAAAGCAGTATGAAAGCAATCCCAAATGAAACCTAAGTTGTTATCAATTTAACTTCATTGCTTTATATTATTAGATATCGCAATTTGATGATCATTTATGTCCCAAAAATTAAAGAAATATCTACTTTACTCTATCTTAATATGTTTAAAAATAAGATGAAGGTGGGCATCATTATCATCAATAAACATAGAGATCTAACCCCACTAGAAAGGGTGGAGAGCACACTAGCTTACTTTGGCTCATTGATCTCTTTCATCCAGAAATAATAAACTAAATATACTGACCTCTCCAACAAGGCAACAAGCCAACAATGGTGGGACATAAATTTTGAAAAGAGAAATTAGTGGTATTGATCACAATAGCTATCTTGTGCCAATGGAGTTTATGTCTCTATCTTGAATTTAAGGTTTCCAAAGTTCTATTGGAAAGATTTGCTTGTTGAAAAGGTGTTGAAAAAATAAAATAATAAAAATAATAAAAGAGAATTTACATATATATCATGAAATTCTTATAAATTTTCATAGGTAACATCTTAACTTCTATATTTATTGATATAATATTTTGGTATCACAATTACCTCAAAACTTAAGCATGAAAAGATGTATCACAGTTACCATTAGTTATACTTTTGATATAATTTAAAGATTTGGGTGTTATGTGTAAATTCATAAGAAATTTATGGTATGTATATAAATTCCATAATAAAAAAAAATTAGTGTTGAAACCTAAGGATTGTCTATAGAAAGGATCTTTGATGATCAAGCCAGTCACTGTGTTATATAAAGTTAATATTCATGTAATTTAGGTTGATTCTAAAAGAGTTATCCTCACCTCTAAGACTTGATTGATGAGGCTTCAATAGTCTTGGGAGACTTGATTGATGAGGCTTCAATAGTCTTGGGATAATGTTTTAAGAGATTGGAATTTATAATCTAGTAAAATGGGTGAAATTGATATCAGGAACTTGCAGTTATAATCATGCTCGAGAGTTTCTCCTTGTAAAAAAGCTTGGACATTGGAGATAAAGATCAACCAATTAAGGTTGCACCGTGCCACTTAGGCTCAATAAGCATTCTAAGAGAGGCCTCAAGCAATGTACCTTTTGCTAGAAGTTCCTCATTATAAAATATCATCTAACATTTAACCAAAATAGATTTTAAAAAAAATGTTGGTTGTCTTAGGGTTTTTTTTATGAGAAAATTTTAGTGTCCTCTAATTCACCTGTTAGGTTTTTTAGCATGTTAATTTAATTGTGCTAAAATCTTTTCATCTTTCTTCATTTCATATCCTACATCAAAAGGAAGCTTATGCTATCTTAGAGATTGAGTTTTCCTTATTGTATCCACTCTCTTATCTCTAAATATTTGACATAGTTCCGAATGATTTGCTTGATGAATTACTTCCGATGAGGCAAATTCAACATGTAATATATTTTATCCCAGGACCTCAATTGCCTAATCTTGAATATTATAATATGAATCATGTAGACTTGTCAAGAATAAAAAATAAATAGACGACTTGTTAAGAAAATGATTCCTATGACAGAGTCGAAGTATACATGATGCCCCTTGTTTTATTGGCTTTAAAAAAGATGATTCTTGAAGGATGTGTGCTAATAGTTGGGCCATCAATAAAATTACCATTAATCACATGTTTCATATACCTTGATTTGATGATATGTTTGATTAGATTTCTGGAGTCGCTTAGTTCTCTAAGATAAATCCCATAAGTGGTTACTGCTAAATAAGGATTAGATTAAGCGGATGAGTGGAAGATCATTTTCAAAATCATTGATGGTTTGTATGAGTGGTTAGTGATGCTTTCTGACCTTTCATATACACTTAACTCTTAGATGAGATTAATGAACACTATGTTGAAACCTTCAATGAAAAGTTTCTTGTGATGTACTTTAATGACATACTTGTATTTAGTAGTAATCAAGACCAATTTTACATCATCTAAGGCATATCTATTACAAATTAAGAGAAGAGAAACTTTGTATAAGTGGTGCTTATTTTGAATCACAAAAAAATTACCTTCTTAGATTTTGTGGTACTTTTTCAAAGACTTAAGATTGATCTTTAAAAAATCTAAGTTATTCTTGATTGTCTATACATACTCCTTTTGCTAAGGTTAGAAGCTTATGGAAGAATCATAAAAAATTTTAGTTCTATTGTTTTTACTTCAACAAATATTCTAAAAAAAATTATTGATACCTGGAGCACAAAAAGATTTAACCAAATTAAACTTTTAATAACTTCTAATGAGCCTATAAAATTATCTCATTTCTTATAAGTTTTTGTGCTCACATGTGATACATTTGGGGTAGGAATAAGGAGTCCTAACTCAAAAGAAACATTAAGAAGTTTTTTTTTTTAGTTAGGAATTAAATCTTGCTTATGCCATAATCATCTCCTTCAAACCTATGCCAAAACATCATATATTCTAAATTCCTTGATAAGACTTTTGCTACAATCTCACATGTTTTATGGACATTTATTTTATACTTACAGTACAATCTTTCTTACACCATGGACATCTTCATCATAGAACATGTATCATAACATTCACTATGATATAACTATCCCTTAAGACTTAACCCACAAACTATGTTATATTATGATCATCACCCTCAAGATATGTGCTGTAATTTTGCTTGAAATATATTAATAGTCAATAAGACTTATGCTGCAATCTCATTTACTACATTATAATCACCCTCAACGCCTACATAATCTCATTTATGCCACAAGTTTTGCAACAATAATAAGTACATCACAATATGGCCTATATTATAATTATCTCCCTCAAGGCCTATATTGTAATCTTGCTTGTAGCACAACTATCTTTCTAAGGACCCATGCATCTTTAGTAAGATTTGAACCATAGCTATGTCTAGTACGTCAAAACCCAACTACTATACAGTCTTATAATATTTACAACTAAAATGTGAATACTAACATCAATGCCATTTGTGTCACTTTTGTTGATTGCAGTAAGACCTTCTGCAAAAAAGTCCCTCATTTGAATAAAGGGCAATGATTTTTTTTATAAATAGTAACTAGACATAATCATACAAATTTCACCAATCCAAGAGTTTTTAATGTAAAAATGTGTGTTATACTCTTATCTTATACGACCATTTGTGTTTGAGATAAAAAATGTTATGACAATCAAGATTAATTTTCATTTTTTTGAGTTGATTTCAATCATATTATAATTATACAAAAATTATTATCTTATAACATTAACTAAACCACTGATTAGATATAATATTTAATGTAACTTCAAAAGCATACTGCATGATGATCATTTAATGTAACTTTAAAAAAATTATTATCTAATTTTTTTCAAAAATAAAATAAAATATACTCAATTTATCATACATAAAAATTTATCAATAAAAAATATTATTTTATTTTAGATATAAATATATCCCATAATGCAACATCTTTTTAATGACACCTTCATTATATTGAGCAATTATTATTTTTCTTGATATTTTCTCAATAATGAAAATTTCAAATAATAATAAAAAAAACCTAAAAGCTTAAAAATTCATTCAATAAAATAAAAATATATGTAATTCTCCTGCTCATTAGGCCACCTAAAATTTTTCAAAATAAAATTTTTAAATAAAATTATCTAAAATATTAACAACACTCAATAAAAAAATTATAAAATTATAAAAATAATTAAGCATAGCTGCTGGCAGGCATTAAAGAAAGCAAACCTCTATGTTAGAGCCATCTAAACGTTTTAATAGCCCTAAAAATTGAAGACAACACCAACTTCTTGTCAGACACCTCCTTTAAATAACCAAAATAATAAATAAAATTTTGGTCATGAAAAGAATAGAGAAGTGTAAATTAAATAATTATTAAAACAACCCAGTGGTGTTCCCGTAATTTCATCCAAATGCAGGGCCAAAGTAGTCCCACCTGCCACTTCCACTCACTTCCCTGGAAGCTCGGGGGAATATGGACAATTTTTCCGAGCCGGAAGTCGACAAAAGGAATCGCTATTGGTATTGAGCCGTTCATTATGACTGAGTTGAATCTCATCATCTTTTTTTTTTTCACTTTATATTTATTAAATAGATAGAAATGAATAAAAATAATTTATTTTATATGTAGTTTTACTTATTTATTTTGTTATTAAATATTTTTAAATATATTTTAAATTATGATTATTATGCATTTAAATTTTATAATTATACATTTTATTTATACAATTAGAGCAATCATTAAAAAAAATTTTATGTTCATAATTAGAAATAACTAAAAAATTGAGGTAAGAATAAGGGTCCCACCACTATTTACAAAAGATAAAAATGATTTCTGGTTATTTAAATATTTTATTTTAATATGTGACTCTTTAAGATTTTATTTGGGAGGACTTTTTTACTTTTTTTCTACAGAAGTTTTTTGGTGTAAAAATTTTTTGAACAAAAAATTTTTGTACTATAAAGCTTCTTTAGAAAACATCAAAAAAGCTGTCCCAAACGAAGTCTAAATATGAGTTTAAGGCTTCGTTTGTGATTGCTTTCTTATTATTTTTTAAAGTGACTTTTAAGTTCACAAATTTTTAATTTGAAAAATTTTAAATTAAAAAATTGCTTTAAGAAACAATAAAAAAATCACCCCGAATGAAGCCCAAGACTTCGTTTGGGACGGCTTTCTTACTACTTTTTAAAGTAACTTTTTAGTAAAATATTTTACTTATTATACTAAAAAATTATTTTAAGACGGAGTAAAAAAAGTTATCTCGAATAAAATTTAAATGATCCTAATTTGCTCTATATTTTTAAGGTCAAGAGAGTAAATTATTACTGTTATGTAAAAGTGAATTATTTTGATCCTCAAAAGGAACCTATTCGAACATTTTCTCTTCAAAAATGATAATTTAGCTTTTATGCGATATTATATATATAATTTAAATTAAATGTAACTAAAATCTTATAATATTCCTGAATATAAATAAAAGGAGAGGCCTTATCATGCTCCGGCGGGGCACGTAACGACAATTCCGGTGGAGGGCGACCCGGCGAGACCGCCGGATGTTTTTCTCTCTATTATTAAATTTTCCCTCTCTTTCTCTTTCTCTCTCAGTCTCTCTCACGCACTTGTTGTGTTGAATAGAATATTTCCTCGATTTGCGATTCAGCACCGGATGAAGAGAATGATGGCAGGCCACGGGAGTAGAGCCATCGCCACCGATGTGGAGTAGGCCGTTCGTCGATATAGGATTCAAAGGTCTCGCCTTTCTAAGATATTCTTCTCTTTCTAGTCCTTGATCACTCTTCGCGGTTCTCTAGGAGTACATGGGTCGCCGACGGGCGACGAGGAAGCGACGAGAGGGGCTCAGGGCGAAGCAGGCGGGAAGGGGCTGCTGCAGGGAGAGTTAGTTGTTGACAGAGACAAAAGGCATTGCCGGATTCTTGCGCTCTGAAGAAATATAAGAGGCTCAGGGTTTCAAGGGAGCTTACGGTGATGGGGCTTGTACTCGGAGAGGCGTTGGAGCGCCTCTGCGTCGAGATTGGGTGGTCTTATGCTGTTTTCTGGAGGGCGGTTGGTCTGCAGGAGCAAAGGTACGTTTGGATTTTTAGGGTTTACGGTTTGAAGCTTGGGGGTGAGATTTTTTACCTTTGTTCCTTCTTTTGTTTTTTTACGGAGGTTCCTTAATTCAGCATGATTGTTACTTTTATGCGTGTGATTGATTAGTAGAGTATGCGCCTTTTAGGAACTGTCACTGTGGTTTGAGTTCTTCGGTTTTGATATGCTGTTATTTATCAAATAAATATATATTTGGGAAAGTCTTCTTATGAGAAAGCGGTGAAGTTTATTATTATTTGGGAAATTTTCTAGGTTTTTGATCTGGGAGGATGGCTTTTGTGGACGAATGCATGGTGGATTATCCGGTTTTGAAGCCATGGATTTACTCATTAAGGAGAAGGCTCTTCTTCGTGGTTCTCGATGCGAGGAACGCTTTGCTGAGCTCGGACGCCCGACCGAGGACAGAATCTACATGCTGGTTCATAAGAGAATGGCCAGCCAAGTACATGCTGTGGGGGACGGGTATGTATGATTTTTTTCTTCTGAAGAACTAGAATCTGTCTGCTTGGGATTCTTCTAGACTTGTATTTTTATCCCCTTCTTGGATGTTTTGTGGAGGCCACTTATCCTTATATGTGACGTCTAACACTTGTTGTATTGGTTTGACAGGGTAGTTGGGAAAGCTGCTTCGACAGGGAATCATCAGTGGATTCTGAAAGGCAACCTAAACCCACAATATACAGCAACCAAAGTATATTTACTAGTTAACTTTTATGGATTTTCTTGCAGTTTGTGGCTTCATGCAGATTTATAAAAATTGTTGGACTAATAATGAAAATTAGATTCCTTGAAATAATTCATGATCCTAATTTTGGAAAATGGATGTCATTTTTATTGTGTTTTTATTTTTATTTTTATTTTTTATTGTGGAAAGCTATAGATTTTGTTGGTCTGAACATTTTACACGGTGATATTTGTCATAGCTGGTCATGAATTATTTAGTAGTAGTAGTCTGGAATGAGTGATTAAATTAGGAATGGAATTTGATAAATATTCATCCAAGAGAAACTGGCAAGGAAAGGTAAACGAGTTCTAAGAAGACAACTAAATTATAACCAAAACCATAGGCATCCCAAGATGTGATTTAATGACGAGGAAGATTGCTCGTGATGGTATGTTGATTATGAAGAGCAAGTTCTAATATGGTTCTTGTTGGATGCACTTGCGGAACTGTGAGTTAAGGCATTTATCTGCTAGTGGTATACCTTTAACAATTTGCTTAAGATTTTAAGTTGGCTAGTGATTCTTGTAATGAGCTCAACGTGGTCCATTTGTGTTCTGCCCTCAGCAAGGGGTTTCATAACTAATATGTTGGGATTGATTAATCTACATGGTAAGAGGCTCCTATTTTATTTGAATCTTTCTATTTTGATTAAGGTTCAAGATGATGTGACTCATGTGTAGACCATGTGATTGGGTGTGCTCTTAATAGTGCTTAGTACTCAATAGTGTGTGAAAATCTCCCATTTGAGGGAGAGTGATGAGGATGTGACCATTTTCACGAGAAGGCATGGGTTTTAGATTCAAATGAGAGGGATTGCTGACCCCATCTTTGTTTCCTTGTGTTTAACCCCAGAATTATCCTTGTATATTTTCTTGAATTCAACAACCATAGTGAAAATATCTTGCTACCTTTGCTCTGCATGCTTTCTTGGTTCAGCAATCATGATGAAGATATGTTTTAAGTGTGAATAAAATCTTCTTTCATAATTCTTTACTCTTCGTAGTGAAGTTTAATGATATAATATCTTACAATTCCTTCTTGCAACAAACCTGGAACTATATATTTTGATATTTTAGCAAATTTCATGTTGGGTTTCTATTATTTCTACAGGATTTGGTTGAGATAAATCAACAATTACTGGCAGGCATACAGGTTTGTATTTTTAAGAAGATTGTGTTTTCATTTGTGTGGAATGTTGCTGTTCTGCTCATTTACATAATACTCTTTTTCATGGCCATCTTTGAACTTGATATTGTTTGTTTGTTAGACAATAGCTGTTATTCCTGTCCTTCCACAAGGTGTTCTTCAGCTTGGTTCCACCCAAATGGTAAGTTCTTTCCTCACTCTCTCTTTTCCTAAAACTCTCTTCAGGGTGAAAATTTGAGAACTTTATAAAATATGTCTACCCACAAGTATTAATGACTGATATCATGCTTTTTGTTGGTGTTGGTCATATAATTATTATATTTCTGAAGTTGAGCATTTCTGATATTTCCCACGTCTTTGCACCTACAAGCATACTAAGAGTTGCAAATTGTCTAGTATCACTTAAACTAAATGTTAGGGAATCTGTTCATCGTTTAAAATTATGCAATTCGAGGCTTGCCTTGAGGCCGGTCTTAATGCAATTCCAGTGGAAAATGCCTCAAGGCTTACGCCTCAAATTTTTTTATGAGGCTTGCGCCTCAGTTTGGCTGAGGGCTTCCTTGAGGCATGCCTTGCCTCGCTGGAGTGAGGTATATGCTTCACTCTATTTATATATATTTTTTATTAACATTTATCTAAATCCTAAACTAAAGCCCGAACAAATCACACATTCAGACAACCCTAAGCCGCAACCTCCAGCAGACAGCTTGTATCGCAACAACCACCATCGAAGCCGCTGTCGGGGATTGAAAACTGCACACCACCACCACCTCCTCTAAAAATTTGAAGTATTAATCTCATATTTATGTTGATAATAAACTTCTATGAAAAAGGAAGATGATTGAAATAAATGAAGAAGCAGATTGAAAAACATTAAACCTCCACAGGATGAGGCAGGGTAGAGACCAATTTGTTATGACGATGACTCAAATAAAGACTTCTTCAGTGATGATAATGCATATGATTTTTGAGTTGTTGCTAACTATTTCAACTTTCTTTATAAATTAAATGTGGATGAATAGGGAACTGCGAAAGAAGGAATTTGAAGTTGATGTTATGCTATACTTTTATGCAATTTCTATATTTTATGTTGTTTACTCTTATAATATTTGGATTTTAATTCTATTTCACATAATTTATCACTTGTTATCTTACGTATTGTGCAATTTTTTATTTCATATGTATGCCAATTTATTACTTCATAGTTCAATTGAAAATTAATGTCATATTTTAACATATTATTCGGTATTATATAAAAATCACTTTTAACCTTTATTTTCACTTACCCAATTTTTGGATTTTAAGGCTTACGCCTCGCCTCACGAACAAAAAACGTCTCAATATCCAATTGTGCAATTTCAAACCTTGGTGCTACTTATTATGAGTAATATTTTATTTTTAACCCTTCAAAAGCATTTTTAGTGGTAGAAATAAAAAAGTTGAATGTATTTGCTCAATTTCACATGATGGCTAGTTACATTGAAATTTTGGATAATCCGGCTAACCTCTTTTTTGGGATTGGTCATAAGTATTTTCAAAAGTTATTTTCATGTATATATATATATAGGGGGAATTTTCTCTTGTTAAAACTTAAATTAAATAAATATAATAAATACATTTTTTTTTCAAATTAAAATATAAAATATAAAAATTAAAAATATAAAATAAATAAAAAGTAAAGAAAAGAAAAGAAATAAATAACAAAATTTTACTTGATTTCATTTAAAATAAAATTTAAATCAACTTTAAAATCCTATAAAAATCTAAAATGAATTATCATCAACAGATCAAGACATAAAACTTTAATAAATGAAATCCATAAATTAAAACACACACGCACATATATAATAATAATAATAATAATAATAATAATAATAATAATAATAATATAAAACTAAAGAAAAGAAAAGAAAAGAAGATTATATATGCATAAATAAAATAAAAATTCTACATAAATTCATCTCAAATTAATCTCAAATTAAGCTCAAATTTAAACCTACTTTAGCCATCAAATAATTTTTAAATCAAGCAAACCATCCTAGCCATCCATTCAATATGGCTAAGGGTAGATCGTCTTTCTACTCCTCATGGCTAATAGAGTTTGTCATCCAAATCAACCATCTTTTTAATCCAATGATTCAAAATGCATGCAATGACACTACTTTTTCATCAAGCCTCCAAGGGTAGCAAGAGATATCATCCTATAGCTAGGTTTTTCAATATTTGAAACAACCCGAAAACCTGACCTGAACCCGATCTGAAAATTCCGGATTAGGGTCAACCCAGAAGGCAAACTGGTTGGGTTCGGGTTCCAAAATTTGACCTATTTGAAAAATCGGGTCCGGGTCAGCTTGCTTCCTTTCTAGTCTAGTCTAGCTTGCATTTTTTCTCTCTTCTTCCCATGAAAGAGAGATGCTGTTCTCTCACACATTATAATAGTTTTTGGACAAAGAGAAGAAAGAAAAAGCACGATGAAGTTGTTGCTCTCTCTTTCTCTCTTGAAGATTTCGGCTAGCTCTCCCTATCTTGAAGATTTTGGCCAAAAAAAGTGAAGAAGAGTTTATGTGAGTTTCTTTCTCAAGTTTGAAAGAAGAGAGCAGAAATGTGAGCTAGATTAGACTAGAAAGGAAGCTAGCTAAAATTTTTCATAGAGGAGAAGTTTTGGCCAAAATTTTTTCATGGAGGAGGAGCTTCTCACTTCTTTTCTTGCCATTGAATTTGTTGTAGATGTGAGAGAGAATGCCCATAAGAACACTAAAAATCAGCCCTCTTTTCCTCTCTTTGTCCTATTGGAGTGACATGGAATGTTGGAGGATCCAAAGACCATCCAACCCCTCATAAAGTTTGAAATCAATGGCTTGGATGAGTGCCTTACAATACCCTTTAAAAATGAATGAAAATATTGTCACTAAACAACAAAAATTGTCCCCTTCATGCATGGATTCAAACCCTAAAAGTTTTAGCCATAAAAGAACCATCCTACCCCGAGTGACTTTGAAATGGATGGTTGGAATGATATCTTTTACTACCTGGGAGGCTTGATGAAGAAGTAGTGTCATTGCATGCATTTTGAACCATTGGATTAAAAAGATATTTGATTGGGATGACAAATCCTATTTTTAGCCATGAGGAGTAAAATGATCATCCTACTCTTAGCCATATTGAATGGATAGTTAGGATGGTTTGCTTGATTTAAAAATTATTTGATGGCTAAAGTGGGTAAATTTGAGTTTAATTTGAGATGAATTTATGTAGAATTTTGTATTTTATTTATGCATATATATTCTTCTTTTCTTTTCTTTATTTTTATATTTTTAATATATATATATATATATCTAATATATGGATTTTGTTTATTAAAATTTTGTCTTGTTTTGTTAATGATAATTCATTTTAGATTTTTATAGGATTTTAAACTTGATTTAAAATTTATTTTAAATGAAATCAAGTAGGATTTGGTTATTTATTTATTTTATTTTCTTTAATTTTTATTTATTTTATATTTTCATTTGAAGAAATTTTATTTATTATATTTATTTAATTTAAGTTTTAACAAGAGAGAATATATATATATATATATATATTTGAAAAGAACTTTTGAAAATACTCGTGGCCAATTCCAAAATGAAGGTCGACAAACCCCATCATCCTAACCTACATTTGTTTGAGCTTCATGCACTGGGTATTCCTTTTCATAACCCCATTATCTTGTTCAACTCTAGTTCCTGTGCTGTAATGAAAAAACAGAAAACAATGCACGATAGTCTTATGCTAGGTACTTTATTCTTAGGAATCTGCTAATATGCAATCATTGGTCTACTATTGCAGATTTTTGAGGAAATTGGGTTTGTAAATTATGTTCAACATTTATTCATGCAGTCAGGAAGCATGACTAGAGCACCTAAGCCCCAGCTATCAGCTAGCTTGCAACCGTCCATTAGTCACTTTGGAGATGTCAGTAGTAATGTAAATGCCTTACACTCCCACTCTATTCATGACAGAGATCAACTTTTCAGAGGCCATGACTCGACATTTATTACCAAAGGTTCATCTGTATGTACGTCTTCACTTAATAAGGTGTCTGCCCCTCAACAAATGTTGCTTGACAGCAACGTCAGCACAAATAGCACGTTGCCCTTTAGCAGCTTTTCCCAATCAGCTGGCCATGTTGCTAATTCTAACCTTTATCCAAATAACCAACTAAAAAGTGAATGTCTAGGGCATCTTGGGACATCCTCAGCTTCTAATTCTAGGATAACCGAAAATGCCTTGCCATATCATTCAGTCTATGAGAATCATTGTCAATATGCAGATGTGAATTGCAGTTTGTTTCCTGGTCACTTGCAATCCCTTGAAAACCAATTCAGTGCATATCATGAGACAACACAAGAATCTGCTGACAAACATGAAGCTATGTCTGATAGCTCCAAATTACTTCACCTGAGAACTCATGAATCTAAACTCTCCAATTCCCTTAAATATTCTGACTCAGCTTCATCATTTGGTAGAGAGAATATTGGAAATACCCATTCACTTTCTAGTGGTATAATGGAATGCATCGAAAGTCAAATATCTTCCAACAGCGAAGTATCACAAATACTGAGCCTAGCAGATGATTTAGATAGGGTTCATATGCTTTCTTGTGGCTTTAGCCGGACTCAATCTACCTCCACTGGTGAAAAATCTAGGGCTATGTCTTCTCTGGACAAAGACATGGATGGAAACGTAATGTATCAAGCACTTGATGGGTCAATGACTGAAGCTGATGGACATCGATCTGGAAATGGATTGAAACGTAGTTCTAACCAAGATGTTTGGTGTGATTCATGTCTAGTTTCGGCAAACGAACAGGTTTCTAACAGCATCAGTGCACTGGCTAATGGTCGGAATAATAACACGGAAATATTGCCTCTTTCAAGCATAAAAACAACTTTTGATCCGCAACAGCAAAATTCTGATGTCACTTTATTTCAGCAACAAAATTCTGATAGCACTCTATTTGATTTGTTTGACCTTGATCAGGTATCTAAGGCCAATTACAGTCTTTCGGATAATTCTTTTGTTAATTTGAATAGTTTGGAAGTTTGTGAATTGAGCACAGATGTTTCTACTTGCATACGACAGAGAGATGCAGGTACATTTGGTGATATATTAAATGATGAAATTTCTTGTAGTGGTGGGCTGTTTTCTGAAAGTGGTAGTGACCAACTATTGGATGCTATAGTTTCACAGATGAAGCCAACTAGAAAGCTCATCTCAGATGATAATGTTTCTTGTAATACTGCATCAACAAACATAAGCAATAATTCACTCCACAGCAGTTCTGCACAATGTAATGTGGTGGCTATATCGGAGCAGTTGCATGGAAAGTTTGTAGGGCAGTCACAGATAGCTGGGACAAATTTCCTTAATTCTGAGTGCAGCATAGACAGATCTGAAGGGGTAAGCTCCCTTGGGGATGACAAATTTAAATCTCAAATCAGTTTATGGGTTGGAAAAGCTAGGAATATGAATTGTGATGGAATATCTGCTGCAAATTGTAAAAGAGTTGACGAGGTAGGTAAGTTGAATAGAAAAAGGTCTAGAACAGGAGAAAATCCCCGACCAAGGCCTAAAGATCGCCAGATGATTCAGGATCGTGTCAAGGAGCTACGGGAAATTGTACCCAATGCAGCTAAGGTGATCGTTAATTGTTGGTCTTATACTTGAAGTTCTTAGCTGCATTTCATAATCCTGAGATGAAATAATATGGTTAAATCTCTAAACTACAAACTTGTCTTCTGTTTAATTGCTGGATTCAGATGAGTATTGATGCTTTACTGGAAAAAACCATCAAACACATGCTTTTTCTGCAAAGTGTCACAAAACATGCTGATAAGCTCAAGGAAACCGGGAAGCCTAAGGTATGTTGTTCATTCTTTTCCTTTGGAATAAACCTAAAAAATCTTCTTTTATTTGGCTGCTGTTGTAGGTAATTTTGCTCTTCTAGAGTTTCAATACATGAAGCTTTTGTATTATTTTTGTTTCTGTTGGTGGGTTTGAACCAAAGGGAAATTGGCATTAAGCTAGATACACCAGTGCTCTAATCTATTTTCAACCTAAGAACTTAAACCTATGGGTAAGAGCCAACCATTTAGTATTTTTACATCAATATATTTCTCGACTATTTGTTGTGAGACAAAATCCAACTCAGACATCTTAACAATCTCACCCTCATGTGAGAGCTCTATATATTGATCATCACTTTCCCTCATTCAAATAAAAGATTTTTGGCATCATCTAGTATCATGCACCAAGAGCCCATTCAACCATGTGGCAGCACCATGAGAATCACCCACTTTTTAACATTGCTCAACCATGGATGAAAGGGCCAGATACCTATGGGACTACAAATCACTTAATCCAACTTTAATTGATGGCTTTGATACCATTTGTTGCACGTTTGTGGATCCATGGAAAACCAAAATTGTAATTGAAGATGTCTGCACGGTGCCAATTATACATATAGCTTATTTTTACAAGCTTTAAGGCTGGACATGATCAAATTTCCTGCCCAAGCTGTCATGCTGGGAGGTGTGAGCTAAACTACGGTTAAACAGTTCTAGGACATTTAAGGAATCTGCTTGATGGCATGTTAAGCACGCAATAACTTTTATCTTCCCTTCTCCTGCCTATTTAACAAGATACATCTTTAGTTCCAGTTTACTAAGACCCATGATTAAGTTTTTTATTTTATTTTATCCAGGGAAAAGGAGGAGATGAACTCCGATAGTTAAGTTTAACAATGTTTTTTTCAGCCCTTCCCAGTTCTGAAACTTCTTTGACTTATTTTCAGGCATCATAGTTTGGTTATGAACTATTCTGAAGGATTCTTACATGGTGATTGGAGAAGAATTTGTAAGACCATTGCCAAGTTGTTTAAGGATGAGAGACATGTTGATGATTTAATTATTTAGGCCCATCAAATGCTTAGGGATTATGGTTTAAGGAAAGTAAACTAATTGTTGTGTATTGGTCTGGTTTTAGATTAGGTTGTTCTTGTATAACATCACACCAGTGTAAATCCCTATAAATAGAGATTGTATAGGATGACGTAATGAACGCCTAGTAAGCCCATGATGATGAATAAAGCAGCTCTTCCTTTCCCTGACTCTCTCCCTCTCTCTATCTCTACCCAGAAGCTCAAGAAGAGCTCTTCTTCCTCAAGCAAGAATCATAACACTAAATCTATTCTGTATGGCAAAATCTGTCAAAATAGAGAAAATTATATATTAGATGTTGAACTGTCTCTCTTGATTGACGATAATGAGGAGTAATCAATATAGAAGTACAAAGATGTAAGATTTGCATCAACAATATTATACTTCTTACGGTGAAGAGATTGTAGATGATTTTGTTTCTCTATTGTTCTCCTGTTATATATTGCTCTGTAGAGCCTGTCTGCATACTTTTCTAGTTGAAGTTGGCTCTCTGCTAGGATTGACCGATAAGCTGTTCACTCTATCCTTTTCACTTCTTATTCTTTTTTGTTAATATTTTCTAACACAGAATCTAGTTTTCATTTTATATGTTGAGATGTAAAGTTTTTCCTTTGTTTCTTATGGATCACATACAATATGCTCTATCTATTTCTTTTTTAGCCAATGAGTTTATGTTTTTTTGACAATAGAGACAAATTTCTTAATAAGTTACAGTGTGTTTCTTATGACCCATTGGAGTAATATATCTAGAGTTGCCTGCTGATTCTTTATTGTACCTGCTCAAACGCAATAGAAACACTTTATTAAGGATTAGTTCACTCTTTATTGAAAACATCCTGAAAATTTTTGTTATACTTCATTTCATAATCTTCTCATTGCAAACCTCTAAAACTATGACAAATAAGTTTTAATACTAAATGTTATATTAATTTGCAAACTAAAATTATGAGGAGAGAACAAAGAGACGATTTGGACCTTCTTTGATGGCTTAGGAGTAGCCAAACGAAGTGAGAGAAATTCCAAGTTTTCTGAGTTTCTTAAAAATAATTATAGTGTTATATTCTTACGGCAGTACCTTTATGGTGTATCTATGAAGAAGGTAAGTCTTGGTTAAATAATTTTACCATCATATTTATATGATTTTCAGAGTTGTTGTTGGTCTTAAAGTTATTTCCTTTCTCAATCTTTGCTTATATCATCTTTTTCTCATAGCCTTCATCTTCCTGTTAGTGCTCTATTTTAATGTTTGTATTTAGTCGATTCCATTGTTAGAATTTTTATTTGTACTGCGGCACTAGGATTGCACGCAACATGTTTGACAAATTGTGTGGCTGAAATGGTTGTAGAAGTTTATGAAACAACTACAACAACATCAAGCCTTTATTCCACTATGTGGGGTCGGCTGCATGAATCTTTTTTTTTTCTATTGTGTCCTATTAATAGTCAAATTCTCATTTAAATATAATAAAAATATCATTTCTAATACTTTCTAACCAATTTTTCTAGTTCTAGCTCTACCTTTCTTAATATAGGTCAGATCTAATATATTTACTCTCCTAATTGGGTCAGTGGAAGACTGACATTTTATGTGACCAAACCATCTAAGACGATTCTCTCTAATCTTATTTGCCATTGGAAGCTACTATGCTTTTCACATATATACTTGTTTTGCATTCTATCTCTAAGTGTAAAACCACTCTTCCACCTGAGCATCCTCATCTCTGCAATACTTAATTTTATGCTTCTCTTTTAATGGCTAATATTCTGAGCTATAAAGTATTGTAGGTCTAACCACCGTCTTATAATATTTCCCTTAAATTTGAGGGATATTTTTCTATCACACAATAGGCTCAATGCATTCCTCCACTTCAACCATGCAACTTGAATTCTACTAATAATATTCCCATCTATTTTACCATCGTTTTGAACAATGGATTTGAGATATCTAAAACGTGCACTCTTAGTATAACAAAATGATTGCATTATTATTATTGTAAATAAATAGAGGATATTCATTACAACAACAATAACAACATCAAGCCTTTATCCCACTACGTGGGGTCGGCTACATGAATCCTTTTTCTCCATTGTGTTCTGTTAAAAGTCAAATTCTCGTTTAAATCTAATAAAGAAAGATCATCTCTAATATTTTCTAACCAAGTCTTTTTAGGTCTACCTCTACGTTTCTTAATATAAGTCAAATCTAAGATCTCTACTTTCCTAACCGGGTCATCGGGAGGCCGCCGTTTTATGTGACCAAACCATCTAAGGCGACTCTCTCTAATCTTATCTTCCACTGGAGCTACTCCAACCTTTTCACGAATATGCTCATTTCGTATCCTATCTCTAAGGGTAAAGCCACTCATCCACCTGAGCATCCTCATCTCTGCAACACTTAACTTAGAATTATGCTTCTCTTTTAATGGCCAACATTCGGCACCATAAAGCATTGCAGGTCTCACCACCATCTTATAGAAGTTTCCCTTAAGTTTTGAGGGGTACTTTTCTATCACACAATAAGCCCGATGCATTCCTCCATTTCAACCATCCAACTTGGATTATGCTGATAATATCCCCATCTATTTCACCATCACTCTGAACAATAGATCCAAGATATCTAAAACGCGTACTCTTATTAATGACTTGATCGCCCAAAGTCACAATCCCCTCACTAGGTCTATTATTACTAAAATTACACTCCATATATTCTGTTTTAGATCTACTCAAGCGAAAACCTTTAGACTCTAAGGTTGACCTCCACAATTCTAATTTACCTTCAACTCCCTCTCTAGTCTTATCAACAAGAAGAATATCATCAGCAAAAAGCATACACCAAGGTACATTCTTTTGCAAATGTCTAGTGAGAACATCCATGACTAAAGCAAAAAGATACGGGCTTAAGGCTGATCCTTGATGTAATCCAACCGAAATAGGGAAATACTTGGTCAAACCACCTTGTGTTTGAACACAAGTAATAGCTCCTACATACATATCTTTAATGATTTGAATATAAGCGTTATTAACTCCTTTCTTTTCAAGAACTCTCCATAGCACTTCTCTTGGAACTTTATCATATGCTTTTTTTAAATCAATAAATATCATATGTAAATCCTCCTTATTCTCTCTATATTTCTCCATCAAACCTCTTAATAAGTGTATGGCTTCCATAGTAGACCTACCCGGCATGAATCCAAATTGATTTTGAGAACATTAGTATCACGCCGCAACCTATGCTCCATAACTCGTTCCCATAATTTTAAAGTATGACACATTAACTTAATTCCTCTATAATTCGCATAATCTTGTGCATCACCTTTATTCTTAAAAATAGGGATTAACACGCTCATTCTCCACTCATCTGGCATCTTTTTAGTCTTCAAAACAGTATTAAAAGTTTAGTAAGCCAAGAAATTCTTCTTCTCCTAAGCATTTCCACACCTCTATTAGAATATCATCAGGTCCAACAGCTTTTCCACCCTTCATTTTCTTTAAAGCCTCTCTAACTTCAGTTTTACTAATACGCCAATAAGAATAAAAATCTTTATTTTTATTTAGAGTGCTAAGGTCACTACAATCAATTTTATTTTTACATTCTTCATTAAAAAGTTTAGCAAAATATCTCATCCACCTTTCTTGAATATCATCTTCTAAAAAAAATATTTTTTGATCTTCATCCTTAATACACTTCACTTGAACTAAATCCTTACTACTCCTATCTCTTTGTTTGACTAACTTATACATATATCTTTCTCCCTCCTTAGTATCTAATCTATTATATAAATCACTAAAAGCTAAACTCTTTGCATCGCATATTACTTTCTTAGATTCCTTACGTGCCTCTTTATATATTTTCCAATTATTAGAATTTTTACAATTAAACTAATTTTTATAACAAATCTTCTTATTTTTAATCTTTTCTTGCACATTTGGATTCTACCACCAACTATTTTTACTATTAGGAGTTTTTCCCTTTGAAACTCCAAGCACATTTTTGCAATATTCTTAATATCACTAGCCACTTTTTCCCACATAACATTAACATCCTCATGCACAGACAAAATCTTAAGATCTAAAATCTTACTCTCAAAAATATTTTTATTAATATTCTTTAAATACCCCCATCTAATCCTAGAATATCGTTTTACTTTATTTTTTATTTTCTGCCCCATTATCTTCAAGTCCAAAACTAATAAACGATGTTGGGTACATAAATCTTCACTCGGAATAACTTTACAATCTTTGCAATCTAAACGATCTATTTTTCTTATAAGAAAATAATCAATTTGAGTTGTACTAAATTTTATTTTTATAAGTAATGAGATGCTCATTCCTTTTCTTAAATAAGGTATTAGCAATTAAAAAATCATAAGCTAAACAAAAATCTAATATGGACTTACCACTTTCATTTGTCGTTTCAAACCCATGGCCACCATGAATGTTTTTAAAATCATCTACCTCTCTACCAACATATCCATTTAAATCTCCTCCAATAAAAACTCTTTCTTCAAGCAGTATCTTTTGTATTAATTCTTCTAAGTCATTCCAAAATTTTAATTTTGAATCCATATCCAAACCCACTTGAGGAGCATAAGCACTTATAATGTTAACAATTTTAGCATCAACAACAATATTTAAAGCTATAATTCTATCTCCAATTCTATTAATATTTATAACATTATTCTTCAAACTCTTATCTAAAATCACGCCTACACCATTTCTAGTACGACTCCTACCCGAATACCAAAGTTTAAATCCTAAACTATCAATCTCCTTAGCCTTCTCTCCAACCCATTTAGTTTCCTGAATGCACAGAATATTTATCTTCCTATGAATCATAATATCTATTAATTCCATTAATTTTCCTGTAAGAGAACCTATATTCCAAGTTCATATCCTAATTTTAGTTTCATGGACTAGCTTCTTTGCCCACATCCGTCCTTGATGTGGGAACCCTTGCCTATTTAACACTGCACCCGAGCGGCAGTGCAGCGGCCCTTGCACACTTGTCACTGTATTCAGGCCATACAGTGCGTCGTTTCCAGGGGACGCCCTAGCATTAACACATTTTTTTAAAGGATTCATGTCATTATTATTCGACAAGTTTTACGCTGGCTGTCGACTACCTAACGCAACCCTTCATTTTTCTCATCCAGGACTTGGGACCTGGCAACGGCAGTGTTAAATAGAGACATTCATTGATTGAAAAATATTAAGTATATTTTCAGAAGCATATTATGACTGTGGTAATAATTAAACAATCAATTCTATTCCAAATATGCTTTATTTCCATTATAAATAAATGAATTCTTCTCTCATCAGAAATTTGCGGCAACACATCTCTAAATTGAATATAACATCCCTTACTTTTCTTAAAAATTTTATCTTAGATTGATTTTAGTTGTCCTTGAAGCCTTTTCCTTCCAATTTAAGGGGGTTGTAGATAACTTCATATGCGATTTGCTGGTAAACTTCTCCCATAGCATGACTGAGTAGGGAACCAATTTATGCTTTAGTCTGGACAAATGTATATTTTCTTCTTTAGATGCTGTGCTTGATATTTAAATGATCAAAGATGCATGGACACAAGTCATTGGTACATAACTCTGCACATTTTCATTTTTGTTAGTTTAGAATGATTGAACATCAGGCTTTAACACGTGACATTATTGGCTACAATTCTGTTTGATAGTTAAAGTTCAGCTGAAAATTTTGGTCTGCTTTGGTTTGGCTACTCCTTTTTTTTAATGAGATTAAGAAGGCAATTTTAGGATTCCATTTTAAAAGAGACTTTTCAAAGCCTCTTTCTAGGTTGAGTACCATAGCAAAAATTAAACACACATATATGCCAAATCTTGAACCTTAGATCTCCCTGATGGGGATAAACCTCAACCAACCTACCTTCAGATGAGTGGTTTCAAAATAAGTTTTCAAAAGCAACGGTCTTTCTTTAACCAAATGAGGTATACTAATAGGAAGTTGATGTAATTTTCTCGAAATCAGCGAACGACAATAATAAATTAGAAAGAAAAACACACCAAAACTATTTTTATTACAAGATATATGAAAGAAAATAGCAAGATACAGTTAAATCTTCAATTAGAGAGGAAGATTCGGCTCTCCCAAATCCCTAGCCGCCGGTTAGAGCCCAAATAACTTAAGAATAAAATAAATTCAGCAAACTCCCAAAAAATAATCTGAAATCACCCTATTGTTAGCCTTATATAGGCTCCCATAATTCTCTCCCAAATCAGCCCCTTTTCCCTAAACAATTCCCTTTCAGATTTGAATTCAAATTAGATTTATTTCTCTAATTAATTTCCTCCTAATTGTAATTAAAATTTTCCTAAACAATCCCCTCTTAATTCCTCCTCCTTTTCCTTAAATAAATTTCTCTTATATTTTGAATTCAAATTAGATCTCTTGCTTAAATAATTCCCTCCCAATTGTAATATAAACATTCCTATATAATTCCCCTTTGATTAAGAACCTTCCTAAGCAGCTCCCTCTTGATTAGAAAACTTTCTGATTCTCTCACAATCAAATCGGTCGGTCCATCGATACTCCCCTCCCAAAGTGCCACCTTATCCTCAAGGTGGAATGAAGCAATCTGCTACCGAAGCACTTGACTAATAGCATTGGACTGAAAAATGGATTGACACTGGGTTGAATGATCCCTTTCTCCAGCATCTCCCTAATCAATCTCTCGATCTCATCCTTCTGGATTTGGGGATGACAGTACAGACGAACACTGATAGGTGAGACTCCTTCCTTCAAGATGATAGCATACTCGCATCCCTGTGGATGAGGCAACCCTTGAACTGGATGGAACACCTCTCAATACTACTGTAGGAGTGGCTGAACCATGTCTGATGCTTCTATCTTCTCCCCATCTTTTTCTTCTTTCAAACTTTTTAGCTCCATAAAAAATCCCACTCTTTCACCCTTTCCCCTCCTTGGAAGTGGCTCCAAAGATGGCATCTCCTCTTCTTCCCCTAAAACTTCTACCTCTCGATCCTCCCTCATCGTCCCTATATTAGAGTTTTACCCACTTCCCAATTCAATCAACGGTGCTCTCGCCTCCGATGTTGTCGGTTGGGTGTGAAGCTCTAATAGTTTCCTTATTATTCCTTGTAGGTTGGAAAAATTTTCTTCCATTAATGTCATTCTATTCTCAAACGCTGATTTGAATTGACCAACTTTTTCTTTAAGGCGCTCTTCCAAGGCATCAACTTTCTTTGCCGCCATAGGTCCCAAAAAAGTGCCCTGATATCACTTTGATAGGAAGTGGATGCAATTTTCTCGAAATCAGCGAACGACAATAAGAAATTAGGAAGAAAAACACCCAAAATTATTTTTATTACAACATATATGAAAGAAAATAGCAAGATACATTTGGATCTTCAATTGGAGAGGAAGACCCGGCTCTCCCAAATCTCTAGCTGCCGGCTAGAGCCTAAATAACCTAAGAATAAACTAAATTCAACAAACTCCAAAAACATAATATGAAATCACTTTATTGTTAGCCTTAAATAGGCTCCTATAATTCCCTCCCAAATTAGCCCCCTTTCTCTAAATATTCGCTTTCAGATTTGAATTCAAATTAGATTTATTTTCCTAATTAATTCCCTCCAAATTATAATTAAAACTTTCCTAAACAATCTCCCCTTAATTCCTCCTGCTTTTCCATAAATAATTCCATTTTAGATTTTGAATTCAAATTATATCTCTTGCTTAAATAATTTCCTCTCAATTGTAATTTAAATATTTCTAAATAATTCCCCTTTGATTAAGAACCTTCCTAAATAGCTCCGTCTTGATTAGAAAACTTTCTTATTCCCTCTCAATCAAATCGGCCAGTCCATCATATACATGCTTTGTGATGGCTTTTTGTTGTTGCGAGGTAGGTGAAAATCCCTGCTAAATGAGCCCTAGCTATGTTCTCTTGAGACTTGCATTACAATGCTTTATTAGATGTTAAAGTGGTAGCGTATTAAGAATTAGAGTAAAATATTATTATATGAGGAGATTATTTATTTAGGGATGGTTTATGTGATTCTCCCTTTTATTACAATTATTCTCTTTCATTTCCTTTAGATTGTATCCATTATGTATTTGTATAAATAGATATTATTATTCAATGAATATCATTTTCAAAATTCCCGAAGCCAAGTTTTCCTTAACCACCACTCCTCTCACCCCCATCGTCAATCTTGATCCTATAGGTCCGTACTCACTCTCCCTTTTGCATTACCCCGTATCCATTCCCTCTTAACGCTTGTGTTCACCCTCTATGTACACTAGGTCTCTTTGTTTGCTTGTTACTTTTATTATTAGCATCTTCTCTATTTCCTTAGCCCCCATCCACATGTTGCTTGCTCTGCCTGCTCGTCTAGTCCCTCTTTCTATTTGACTGCTTGTTTCACCTGCTTTGTTGTCTACTCTCCCTACTTGCTATTAGCTCGGCCTGCTTTGCCCCTCGCTGCCCATTTTACATGATTTGCCAACCTTCTCTGCTAGCCTGCTACCCACTAGTTGCTCGCTTGTTGCCGGCTTCACACTTGTTGCTGCTACTCTCGTGCTACTGTACCTCTTCAAGTACATGCAACACCAGCTCTTTTGTCACCCCCACGAACATATCCACTCCATCCTTGTTTGCCTTCTCCTCCGTGAGTACCTCGGTAATAAAGTTTGTGAGGCATTGCTCAATCTTGAATCCTTCCATGCTTTCTTCTCCCTCATATTTTATGTGTTTATGCGCTGCAATGCTTGGTAGCGTTCCCTTTGCTTCTCCAACCAAGTTTGATCAATTATTCCTAGCACAAGTTTCTTGAGTCCTTATGATTGCCCACAATATCGTTCCTTCCGCTCTAATCTACCTCTCACATGAACTTTAGCAGGAAATCCGCTTTTGTTGATGATAACTTAAGGCTACTCTATGCTTTTGGTTGCATATGAAACGAGACCAAGAACGAGAGCAGAGAAGGAATGACAGAAGAAACAGAGAAAGAGAAATATTTCATTCCATGATCAATCAATTCAATACAGCGAGTATTTATAGCCAAGACAGGTAGCGAGAGCTAATAGTAACGTTACACGTGTCAGAGATTAAGCTTAATATAACCAGTATATCTTAACAGGCCCCCTCAAACTGGTGCATCGGAGGAGGCGACCAGTTTGCGTGAGAGAAGATTGAATCGCGGTGTAGATAGAGGCTTAGTTAATACGTCGGCGATTTGATCAGTTGTGGAGATATGCTGAATTTGTATAACTTTGTCTTTAACATAGTTGCGGATGTAGTGACAGTCCACCTCTATGTGTTTTGTCCGAGCGTGAAACACCGGATTATGAGCTAAGGCAATAGCAGAGGTATTGTCGCATAGAAGTGGGGTGGCGGTAGACTGAGAGCAGCTGAATTCTTGAAGGAGTCGACGGAGCCAAATGACCTCAGCGGCGGCCGTGGCTAAGGCACGGTACTCCGCTTCGGTGGATGAGCGAGCGACGGCGTTCTGTTTCTTGACACTCCAGGAGACGAGAGACGAGCCGAGGAAAGTACAGTATCCAGCAGTTGATTTCCTATCAGTGGAATCTCCAGCCCAGTCGGAGTCCACGTAAGCACGTAGATGGAGCGGTGATTTGCAAAACAAGGAAATACCAAAATGAGTCGTGCCTTTTATATAACGTAAGAGCCTTTTAAGTGCATCAAAATGAGTAATGAGCGGATTTTGCATATGTTGACATACCTTATTGACGGCGAACGAGATGTCGGGGCGAGTTAAGGCGAGGTATTGAAGAGAACCTGCAAGTTGGTGGTATAGGGTGACATTTGGAAATGCAGCAGAATTGAGAGGATTGGAGTGGGTTTTGAGTTGTGAGGGAGTGGTAACAGGTTTGCAGTTTGACATGCCCGCTCTAGAGAGAATCGTTTGAGCAAACCGGTGTTGATTCAGGTGAAGGCCATACTCGGTATGCTGAACTTGGATGCCGAGAAATTGGGACAGAGAGCCTAGATCGCGCATGGTAAATTTGGAGTGAAGATTTTTGAGAAGCGTTTGAATGGATTTAGTGCAATTGCCGATCAAAAGAATATCATCAACATACACAAGAAAATACATGACTATACCGTTGGTATTATAGATTAGGAGAGAAGGGTCAGAAGAGCTGAAGTGAAAACCGAGAGTTTGGAGATAACCCGAGAGGGTAGAGTACCATTCGCGTGGCGATTGCTTAAGGCCATAGATAGCCTTGTTCAGCCGACATACGTATGTGGGATGGATGGTATCTTTGAATCCTATGGGTTGTTTCATGTAGACGGTGTGATTTAAGGTGCCATGAAGAAACGCGTTAGAGACATCGAGCTGATGGATTGGCCAACGGTGATGAAGAGCG
Organism: Dendrobium chrysotoxum; assembly: GCA_019925795.1. Taxonomy (NCBI): domain Eukaryota; kingdom Viridiplantae; phylum Streptophyta; class Magnoliopsida; order Asparagales; family Orchidaceae; genus Dendrobium; species Dendrobium chrysotoxum. Next base: position 47,602,158 of record CM034297.1, on the reverse strand, counting down.
ACAATGAGAAGAACCCGAACAGTGGGAATTTTTGCAACGGGGCTAAACGTTTCGTTGTAATCCAGCCCATATTCTTGATTGAATCCTTGGGCGACAAGACATGCTTTATAACGAGCCACCGTGCCGTCGGCAAGATATTTAGTGCGATACGTCCATTTAGAGCCGAGGATAATTTGAGTTAACGGAGGAGGAACAAGGTCCCAAGTACCTTGAGATTGCAGAGCTTGGAACTCCTGAGACATAGCCTGACGCCAGTGTGGTTCTTTAGCTGCTTCGGCATAAGAGGTGGGATCGGAAGGATGCTCCTGATGGAAGAGATTGAAAATCGGTTTAGGCTTTAAGTGACCGGTTTTGAAACGAGTTTGCATCGAATGTGTGGAAGTAGGTGCCGCAGGAAGCTGAGGAGTATCAGAGTAATTAATGGAGCTTGGGCTATGAGAATCTTCTGAATTGGAGATATTGCCCGTCCGAGATGCCGGTTGAGAAGAAGAACCAGGTGAATTGTTATTTGGTGGGGTAATTGAAGTCTTGTTGACAGCAGCCGAAGGAGGGAGAGTAGAAGTAGGGACAAGAGTAAGAGGCGGAACAAATGTTTGAGCGGAATTATGCTGAGTGGTATCAGACCCGAGATGATATGGGAACACCATTTCGTTGAATATAACGTGACGAGAGGTGTAGATTTGGCCTGTTTTGGGATTAAAGCAACGATAGCCTTTTTGTTGAGTGGCATATCCGATAAAGATACAAGGTGTTGACAGAGGGGAGAGCTTGTTGGTGGCGTAAGGGCGGAGCCACGGGTAGCATAAACAACCGAAGATTTTGAGATGCTTATACGTAGGTTGTTTGCGGTAGAGCATGTAGTAGGGGCTGTTGTGATTAATAGAAGTGGTGGGTAATCTATTTATAAGGTAGACGGCAGTGTTAAGAGTGTCATCCCAGAAGGATTGGGGAAGATGAGCGTCGATGAGGAGACTTCGAATAGTTTCGAGAAGATGTCTGTGCTTACGTTCGGCGACTCCATTTTGGGCAGGAGTGTAAGGGCAAGAGTATTGATGAATAATACCCTGTTGTTTGCAGAATAATTGAAAGTGATGATTTATGAATTCGCCACCGCCGTCAGAACGGAGGATTTTAATGTGTTTATTAAACTGCCGAGTAATCATGTTATGAAATTCGATGAATTTGTAAATCACGTCAGATTTATGAGTAAGGGTATAGACCCAGCAGTATTTAGAAAAATCGTCTATAAACGACACGTAGTATTTACATCCATTTGTGGAGAAAGTGGGGGACGGACCCCAGACGTCGGAATGAACAAGTTCAAAGCAGGAGCTAGTAGATTGAGTAGATTTATTAAATGGCAACCGATGGCTTTTAGCTAATCGGCAAGAATTACAAGTAGAGCTATGATTAGTAGTCCACAGAGAGGAGTTCTGCTTTGAGAGCTGATGAAGAGTTGAAGCAGTCGGGTGACCGAGCCTCCTGTGCCAAAGATAAGGGATCGCCTGAGTGGAGAGAAGGGCGAGATGCCGATTGGTGGATGATGATTGAATAGGATAGAGACCGTTAATGCAAGGTCCCTTGAGAAGAAGACGACCCGTCGTCGAATCCTGTATATGAAATTCATGAGGAAAGAACTTGACAGTGCAGTTGTTATCAGAAGTTAGCCGGTGAATGGAAATGAGATTGAATGATAGGTCAGGAACATGATAAAGATTGTATAGAGTGAGATTACCTTGAGGTATTGGAAGAAGACCTTTACCTGAATGCTGAATAGGAACTTGATGGCCATTTTCGAGAGTAACCTGGTGAGAGCCGGTATACGGTTTTGTGGACTGAAATTGAGACGAGTCCGAGGTAAGATGAGTGGAGGCACCGCTGTCAAGATACCACTCAGCAGAGCTGTTGGAATCAGAAGGAGAGAAAAGAGCCGTTTTCTGCGATTGTGATTCTTCTGTGTAGGCATCATCATGACGATACCAACACTTTAATGCGGAATGGCCCGGTTTGGAGCAGATTTGGCAAGTAATCGAATTTGGTGGGGCTTTGTCAGGGCGACGAGAAGAGTTGCGAGAAGAGCGATTGGAGGAAGAGGCTCGGCCACGATGGAAATTTGCTCGTCCGCGACCACGCCCACGGTAAGCAAGAAGAGCCGTTGAAGGATCGAAAATTTGAAGGTGTTGGAGATCCTTGGCGGTTTCTTGTGCAAGATTCTGTTCCTCACTGCAAAGAAGGGTGTAAATATTATCGATGCTGAGAGGTTGAAGGTTGGTTCTAATCGCAGTCTTGAACGCTTGGTATTGAGCTGGAAGGCCATTGAGCGTGTAAAAAATGACTTCTTCTGAGTTAAGCGGTGAACCAGTCGCTGCAATGGCGTCCACCTTGGATTTAACGGATAGAAGATACTCAGACATGGTTTGGGTTTTCATAGATAGTGTATTAAGCTCGTTGCGAAGTTGAATGGTGCGAGAGCGAGTAGATGATTGGAGGCGTTGAGACAGGGTTTCCCAAATGTCAAAGCAGTGATCTAAAGAAAGAACATAGGGGAGAATACTAGGCAAGATAACAGAGTATAATGCAGCGGCCAGGTTTTGATCAAGAAGGTTCCAAGATTGAACCGCATCCGAGGAGGAGGAGTCAGGGGAAGACGGACTGGTCCAGCTGCCATCAAGAAAACCTTCGAAACCATTTGCCCGAAAAATTTTGTACACCTGCGAACGCCACATTGGGTAGTTTTCTGCGGTGAGGTGAAGGGAGATAATGGATTTGATATTACTCATAAGAAATTTGAGTTGAGGCGGGATGGGTGGGAATTTGGACGAAGTGATGGGATCTTGAATTTCGTCTGGTTCATTTGCAGCGAGCGAAGCTGTAGATGCCTCCATGGTGACGTAGAGAGAAACTTAGACGAGAGGAGCAGGATCGTCTGCTCTGATACCATGAAACGAGACCAAGAACGAGAGCAGAGAAGGAACGACAGAAGAAACAGAGAAAGAGAAATATTTCATTCCATGATCAATCAATTCAATACAACGAGTATTTATAGCCAAGACAGGTAGCGAGAGTTAATAGTAACGTTACACGTGTCAGAGATTAAGCTTAATATAACCAGTATATCTTAACAGCATAGTTGTGCGCCTTTTCTTCTACAAACTCTCAATCAATAACAATGATGTGTTTAATCTCTCCACAAACAATGCCATTCAGCATGACCCCTTTACCTTGTTAGTGATAAACATGCTTTAAATTATCAAGTTGCTCGTTTATCTATCTGAAGATAAGAAATTTGCCATATCATGTCCAACCACCTTAATTATGACCACCTCACTATAAATGGCCCCACCAAAAAATTTATTATGTATTTGGTCTTCAAGTATATCCAGAGCACCAACAGCCTTAGTTGATGCACTTTATTGATGTCCTCATTCAATGCCTTGATTGACTTTGATACCCTTAGTCGTGCCTTTTTCACACTTTTGCACGGTTTAGATCTTTTCTCTTCTTGAGAAAACTGACCTTTGTTCATTTTTGGCCTTGTTACTATTCCTTGGGATGAATACCATTAACTGCTTCAACAAACGAAGGCCCCTCCCCCAGCTTCTCAATTCATTTGTTCCTCAGGCCCTGTTATTAAGACCTCTATTATTACGCGATTGGTTTTAGATTCATAAGCATCTTCTTAGATGACAAGTAAACGATAATTTTTTCCTCATTGCACATGCTTCCTTTTCCATCTACTATTGTTGTTGATTGTTCCTCAACTTTACTTTCTTAGTTGTCTTATATGTTCCTCTGTTTCCATTTAAATTTATCAAATATACATTGCCTTGTTACAGCTCATAATTGCTTCGTAACCTTTATCCTACTCACTATGTCATATAGGATCTCCACTTGAAGAAGGTAATTGGTAGGGGGTGTTGAATCTAGAGGTATCTTACATCCACAATTACTTCTTACAATGGAACTATCTTACATGCTCCTAGTCGACTTTAGAACTTTATCAACTTGTGAGTTAGGTAAACATTAGCATATGTCATTATTGTGATCCACTACTAGTTGTTATCTTCATCCTTTTAAGTTAGTTCATTTTGATATTTTGTATATAAGTACTGTTGTGACTAACTTAAGGTTTCATTATTTTGTTTCCTTTATTAATTATCATACCCAAGTCATTTGAGTATATTTATTGAAATGTTGGCCATAAGTCCTTGATGTTTTTTGTAAATTTTATAAAATAATTAAAATTCAATTTAAATACAAATACTATTTCACTTAATGTTTTAGATATAGATGTTATAATCCCAAAATTTCAATAAACTCTCTTCCTGTGCCTCTTATATATCTTGTGGTGCTGTCAAACTTAATATATGTTATGATCCCTTTGCCAAATATTATACACCTCAATTGACATCACTTTTTATGAGTATACCCTTTTCTTTTCTATCACCACTTCTGCATCATCACATCAATTCCTCATCCTCTCATTATTTTGCTTCCGCCTTTCCAATTTTGTACTCCAGAAAACCTCGACTCTCATTATTTGGCTTCTGCCTTTCCTCTTTTGTACTCCAGAAAACCTTGACTCTGTCCACCCACGACACCTCCTATCATTTTGTTCACTTTTACAAAGGATCTAGCTAAGATTGTGTTCGTAGAAGTTAGATCTACACCTTATTGCAAAGCTTCAAGGTAAATGCAAAATAATTATTAAAATATCCACTCTTTAATGACTTTTGACCATTTAACCCTATTCTATTGCCATTTTATTATGTCTTTGTCTCTTATCTCTGTATCCATTTCTAGGACCATTTCCGCATCTTTTATGGATACGAGCTATGGATGGTGAGATGGATGCTTTGCATAATAACAAATATGTGAATTGGTTGGCTTTACCTCTATGGGTCAAACCATTCACTTGCATATGAGTTTTCACTCTCAAGTTTTGTCTTGAAGGCTTAATTTATTGGTATAAAGCTTGGCCAGTTGCCAAAGTTTTTTGTCAAGTTTATAGGATAAGTTACTTCGATACTTTCTCTCGAATCGACAAACTCAACTTTGTCAGAATTTTCTTCTTTGTAACTATCAATTAAGGTTGGTCGGGCTACAGATGTATGTTAGTAATGCCTTCTGGTGATTTGAATAAGATTATCTTTATGGAGCAATCTCCTGGATATATTCCTCAAGTGAAGAAATATAATGCTTACTTAGGAGGGCGATTTGTGGGTTCAAGAAGCAGCTATAATCTTGGTTTGAATTTCATTAAGTTCTTGCAAAAGTTGACTTTTGAAGTATTTTCTCCGATCATTCTATCTTTATCAAACATGCAACAACTGGTTTAGTTGTTCTAGCTATTTATGTAGATGATATATTATTTGGTAATAATTAATAAAGTATATCTATAGTAAAACATTAAGGAGACCTAAATGTTTTATTGGGATTGAATTTGCTTATAATAAGAAAGTTGGTTGTCTATCTCAAATAAAATATGGTAATGATTTTCTTGAAGTAAGTAGACTTTTTGGATTCAACCTAGCTGACACCCCGTGGACAATTGAAACATAACTGATGGGTATGTACCATTTGATGACGGACAAATTTTTAAAATGTTGTATGTTGCTAATTATTTTGATGAAAACAAAATAAAAAAAATAAAAATTTAGAAATAATGCTAGTCGTTTGGTATCCCAATGATGACTCTGATGGGGCAAATCCACATGGTAGATGGTCTAGTTGGTCGGGAGTTTGTATTTGGGTGCACGTGGGGCGGGTTTGGTCCTGGGCTCGGATGGATGGGTCTGGCTCGGATGGATGGGTCTAGTCGCGACGAGAGGGATGGGTCGATTGCAAAAGTTTACGCAAGTCGTTACCTTTCTTAACTACAGTCATTAACAAATCATTTAAAAAGGAAACGAGTTGCCTATTAATATATTAAAATAATAAATTAAATTAGTAAATTATATTTTAGTAAAATTAACAAATTAGATTAATCTATTAAATTAGTAAATTATATTTTAGTAAAAGTAATAAATTAAATTAGTAAATTATATTTTAGTAAAATTAGCAAATTAGATTAATCTATTAAATTAGTATATTATATTTTAGTAAAAGTAAAAAATTAAATTAGTAAATTATTTTTTAGTAAAATTAACAAATTAAATTAATAAATTAAATTAGTAAATTATATTTTAGTAAAATTAATAAATTAGATTAGTAAATTATATTTTAGTAAAATTAATAAATTAAATTAGTACAATTTATTATAGTAAAATTAATAAATTAAATTAGTATATTATATTTTAGTAAAATTAATAAATTAAACTAATAAATTAAATTAGTAAATTATATTTTAGTAAAATTAATAAATTAGATTACTAAATTATATTTTAGGAAAATTAATAAATTAAATTAGTACATTTTATTATAGGAAAATTAAAAAATTAAATTAACATATTATATGAGAAGGGGTCGTTTAAATAGTAAATGACTTTCCATATAATATATTAATTTAATTTATAAATTTTATTATAATAAAATTTACTAATTTAATTTAATAATTTTAGTAAAATATAATTTACTAATATAATTTATTAATTTCACTAAATTAATATTTTAGTTTAATTTATTAGTTTTACTAGATATAATTTATTAATTGTACTAAAATATTATTTACTAATTTAATTTATTAATTTTGCTAAAGTATAATTTACTAATTAAATTTATTAATTTAATTTGTTAATTTTATTGTAATATAATTTACTAATTTTATTTTTTAATGGGCAAGTTGTTTAAATAGGCAAGTTTTGTCCTTTTTAAGCTTTTTCCTTGGAACCAATCGGTAAGAAAGGCAACGACTTGCCTTAACCCGACCTGAGATCAATCCCATCCCTCCCGTGTCATGACCAGATTCATCCATCCAAGACCAGGACCCGACCCATCCCGCCTGCGCCCGAACGCAAACTCCTGACTGTGTCATGACCAGATCAATCCATGCAAGCCCAGGACCCGACCCGACCTGACCCGCCCCACCTGGGCCTGAACGCAAACTCTCGACTAGCTATACCCTCTGCCACGTGGATTTGTCCTGTTAGAGCCAGTCGTTGAGTTACCAAACGACTGACATCATTCTAAATTTTTATTTTTTGATTTTGTTTTAGCTAAAATAATTAACAACGGGCATCATTTTAAAAATTTATCCTTTGATGACCTACCTCAAAGTTGAAGATTAGATAGAAATTTGATTTATCTGACAATTATGCAACCCTTGATGTTGGGGTTATTTTGGAAAAGGTTTGATGTGTAATGTGATTGGACACTTAATTATTGAAAGATTCACCGATGTTGACTAGGTTGTATTAGAAAGCGAACTTTATTGTACTGTATTTTTGTCCGAGGTTGTATGTTTACTTGAAACAGTAAGAAGCTAACTATTGTAGTCATATTTAGTGTTGAAGGTGAACATAAGGTCATGCTCTAGATATGCACTAATGTGGGACATGGCATTGTTAGAAGGTTTTGGTTTCCTTGTAACTTAGCTTATGTTTCTAAATTGTGACAATGGTTTAAATCATTGACATTGCTTGTAATCTAGTATTTCAAGGAAGGACTGAACACATTGAGATGATTATCTTTTCATACAAGTTTTGAGAAAATTGTTATAATGTTTATTGTTCATAACAAATGGTAGGTATCATCACCAAAGCTCGCTTCTCCCCCATTTTCTTGCTTATGGAATAGGTTAAAGCTAGCAACCAACATATTATAAGGAGAGTATATATTTTGGGATGATTTGTGTGATTCTACATCTTATTATATTTACTCTTTTTATTCCCTTCTTATTGTATTCATCATGTCTGCCTATAAATAGCCATCATTGTTCAATGAATATCATCATCAAAATTCCATTCCATAGCAAAAGCATCTGTTGAAAAGAAATTATTTCTTCACGGCCATTATTAAATGTTAAAGCCCATAATTTTTCATTGATATCTTGGGTTAATTGGAGCAACTTGGAGATGTTATAAAGATGATACTGATTTTATTGATGAGTAAATCTAATGTTGTGGATAAAATTTAGGGTGTGTATTCAAAATGCCCTCTAATGTATTATTAGTGCATCAATTTGTAATTTTTTGTGAACTGGGCATGTTATATATATATATATATATATATATGTCTCATGCCCCTTGTGACTCTGTCCGACCTTTTCTTTACTGGTTGATCTGTCTAAAGCCTTTTCAGTCCCTAGCCATTGTTTGTTATCAGCATTATAGGAATGCATTTATACGCACATTATGTGCCCTAAGTTTTTTGTAATTGACAAGTCTAGATCATCAGTGAGGATGAGGGCTTGCTTCTCAAGGACAACTTCGATGGCGGTGCAACATGGGCATTTGAGGTTGGCAGCCAATCTGTCATCTGCCCGATTGTAGTCGAAGATCTCAGCACTCCTCGACACATGCTTGTCGAGGTGATAGTTTATATTTTCCATCCTTGCTTTACATTATACATCAGTAGAACTAGCTTTTAAAACACAAGTAATTTTCTGCAGATGCTCTGTGAGAAAAGGGGTCTCTTTCTGGAGATAGCTGATTTGATTAGAGGTTTAGGATTGACTATCTTGAAAGGAGTCATGGAAGCTCGTGATGATAAAGTGTGGGCTCGGTTTGCAGTCGAGGTATTTATCTGACATAAATTTATATAAAATTCAATATTCTTTATAAGGGTGTTTACATAGATTCCATAAATTTTTTATGTACATATAAAGATTTAGATGTTAGACATGTTAGTACTTGCTAATCTTGTTTATTTATTTTCTACTGGAAATTTCATATATGGTGTCTGAATTCCCCATGGCACAGGCAAACAGGGATGTGACAAGAATGGATGTTTTTCTTTCTTTAGTGCATCTGTTAGAGCCTACAGCAGGAAAAGCTGTACTTGAAGGCATTCGTAACTGTAAGAAGCCACATAATGTGTTCAAAATGTCTTCCATTCCTGTAACTGGAGCAGCTGACTGCCTATGATATGCTACTGGTCTCAACTCCTTTTTGTTCTGAGAATGCTGAGAGTGAGGTTGTTTCCCCGCCATGACTAGCATTCTGCTTACTGCAACTGAATGACTTGGAAGGGCCTGTGAATTGAAGTTGAATTGCCATACATCCTCTTCTTCAAGCTCTTTGCAGTTACTGACTGTAAATCAATCCAAGTGTCCAAGTCCATACAGCCTGGGTAGTTTTTGTTGCCTCTTGGGTGTACAAATAGCTGCTTTTTATAGCTTAATTTCTTCCTTGAGAGCCTACCATGCATCTGACTAGTGAATGATATTCCTATTGCTTCTTCTTCTTTTGTTATAGTTTTATGTTGTAGATCCAATCATTCACATGGTTTCTTTCAAGATCAAGTCTGCCTAGACTAAATTTCTCCCTGCTTTGCTTTTAAGATCGCAATCCCGCTTCAATTAATCATTATATTTTTGTTACTTTCTCGTTACTTACTAAATTTTTATAGTGAAAAGCTACCTTTCATAATTGGAAGTTTTATTTTTGGGAAAAATAGATTATATTTATAAGTCATGATGGATTTAAAAAAAAATATTTATGATTGTGGGAATGGAGCTTTTAGTGAATGTTTTGCAAAAGAAAAGCCAAATGGCACTTACATCAATTACATGTCATGAGTATTTGATAAGTTTTATGTTAATTTTTGATTGCCTAATACAATTCTTTATTTTTTTTATTCAGGATCTGAGACCTGATAATGACAGTGTTATTTATATCAATCACATAATCAGTCAAAATAATTGATCAAAATGAATATTAAAATTAGTAAATTAATTTGAGATATATAAGATTTATAATTAGTTAATTTTAATTTGTGTTATATTTATTTTAAATAACTTATAATTTTTTGATTGGACATGTTTGACTATATTGTTCAAAATGATTTCAAATATGGCTGTTTGATTTTTCTCTAAGATTGGAGATTTTACTCTCGAAAAAAGAAGAAATTATTACGTGCGGAGTTCAGATGTTGAGCTACGTTTGGACTCAAATCAAATGGCGTCATTTGTTTAGTACATACTGTGTAGTGGTTGTGCATTGGCTAATATGCATCGTGTATTATAATAAGTATATTAATGTATACTAATATGTATTAATTGTGTATTGTAATATATAGTGTGTACTGGTTAATACATAATTAATACATATTAATATATAATTAATATATAATTAATACATATTATCATCATTTGATTAGATATGAATATAACTCTTCGTTCGAACTCCATACGTAATAATTTTCTTGAAAAGAGACGGTCAACTAATAGTTCTATACTTATTTCGTTAATACATAAGTCAACTTTGTAAGGTAGTTGATAGCTTTAAAAAATGTGCAGTGTTCCATGGGCTGAGGAGGAGTCATTCGCCTAGTTGTGGAGATTTTCTATTGGTTCGCGCGTTTTGTGTGGGCCCATAGCAATATGAAAAAAATTATCAAGATTTTTAAAATTTTTATTATCAGGATTTTTAAATTTTTTGAATTTATTTTAAGATAAAAATAACACAAATTAATTATATATTATATTTATTTTAAAATAAATTTAAGAATTTTAAAGTTAAATCTGAATATTTTTTAAAAGAATATCTTAACATAAAATTTTTTTTTCATAGCAATGCATTAAATACTAAGTCATTTTTATATTTGGAGCTCAATAAGACAAAGTGTATTAGAATATTATGTTATATTAGAATAAATTTGATGGAAAGATTTGAAAGTCATTTGATTTATTTCGAGCTTAGTCATATGAAGAGTTTGCATTTATTTTTGATATTAGTATTGTTGCGGGCTAGAATATACGCGGCGATGGAGTTAAAAAATTTTCGTCTCAGCATTGTACGGATATTCAACACACAAATAGAAGAAAAATGAACATCAGAATTTTACGTGAAAAATTCTGAAAAAGGAAAAAACCACGGGGCCATGCTCAGTTGAAATGATTCCACTAGTGTTTGATTGGATTACAAGTGACTGACCCGTCCCCAAAATTGAGGACGATCATATTACAATAATCAGCCAGGCAGAAATCTGGTTTTAATCGACGGTTGGGCAGAAATCCGGCGTTAGTCAGCGGTCGGGCAGAACTCCGGCGTCGATCGGCTGCCGGGTGGAAGTACGGCGGTGGTCGAGGAGGAGTTTTGTGGCAAGAAAGCTCTCTTCATTCACTTCTTGGTTCCTTGCTTGGGTCCCCCTTCATGAGAAATGAGGGGTCTATTTATAATTTTCTGAGAGTGACATGGCTAGTAAATAGGAGGAAGATCAAGGGTAAATTGAGAGTGGTTTGAATGGACGGCAGATATTGAATCCCTTGATCATGGACCGTTTATTGAGCATTTGAATGTCTTAATGATATCAAAATTCGACGATCTTAGGCTCGTTGGATTTGTCTCGCTGAGCCGCTCGATTTGACTAGAAGCATGTTACGTTTGGAAACTGTTTAGTAATCCAAATTATGCTTTTAACCTTTCAAACGTGCTTCGGGTCTTTAATTTGGATTCATTTGGGCTCGGATTGAGTCGAATTTGGTGTCGTTGGGTTCGTATTACCGAGACGTTCAATTCGACTATAAGTTTGCTGAAATTGGAGTTCAGATAATCTCCAATTTAATTTTTAAAGTTTCCAAATTGATTTTGCTTCGAGATTCGTGTCCGATCAAGAAAATTCTTTAATGATATATCAAGTATAATACAAAATTTTTATATATACTGCATAATACCATCCTATATTGTCCTATTTACATATCTAACACCCTAAATTATAATATTACATATATACCACCCTATATTACTTTAATATCAAATATGTGACTCATATTTTATTCCCATAACTCATATATTTCATTCCTACCACTCATATTTGATATGAAAGTGATCTATGGATGACATATATATATATATATATATATATATATATATATATAATATTAAAGTTTTAGGTGTTAGATATGTAAATAAGATGATATAGAGTGATACATATGTAAATCTCCCTATTTTAAATTGTCCGATCTCTCATCATATAAAGAGAAGGATCGATTCAAACCACTCAATATCATCCGACCTATAAATTTTCTTATTTATCAGTGCCTAACACATATCAACGATCAATGCCCAATGTTGATTAGATTGAATTGAATGTTTAATTTTTTTGTGTCAAATGATGATAATGAATTGAATTAAATAATAATATTGAGGTGATCCAAATAATATAAGCCCATAAAATCTTTGCAGTAGGTTAATATTGTGATTAAACATATAAAGTTGATGTGAGCAACTACTATCCTTCTCCCACTGTCTCCCACGTCGTGGACATGGGATGTGCTTGCACTGTTATGTAGGTGACCCAATTGCTTAAGAAACATTTATATATATAAAGAATTTGATCACTTTTCTAAAAAATATATATTCACCATAGACAGATAGATCCTATATATTTAAATTGAAAAAATGCACAGCTCACTTTGGTCTGTTGGTTGAGAGTTTAGACTATCAATTAAGAAGTTTTGGGTTCGAGTCTTATGTATGAGATGCGTGTGTGAGTCTGCCTAAATTGGCCTAAATGTTCCAAAAAAAATTGAAAAAATGATCAAACTGATTTAATGATTCATTACGAAGGATCATCATGATCCTCAATTATATTAAAGGATCATTTAATTTTGATCTCTCAAATCTTTAAAAAAAATCAAAATAACCTAATTCAGGTTGTTTGAGTCTGACTCGAAACTTGTATGACCTATATAAACTTGACCCAAAGCCAACCCATTTATCGTATGGGTGAAAATGTTTGACTCACACTTGACTCAACCTAAACATGACCTGTTTGGCCCATTTATCATATCATCCAATTTTTTAGATTAATATGACCCATCTAACCCAAAAATGATCCGTTTAACTTGAACCAAACCCGAATAATAATCAGGTTTGTTGCAGACTCAAATATACGCGGCGATAGAGTTTAAATTTCCGTCTCAGCGTTGGACGTATATCCAGCACACAAACAGAAGAATGAAAGAACACCAGGTTTTTACGTGGAAAGCCCTGAAAAAGGGAAAAACCACGGGGCCACGCCCAGTTGAAATAATTCCACTAGTGTTGTATGAAATACACGAGACTGATTCGTCCTTTAGATTCAGGACGATCAGATTACAATGAGTGTCGGTTATAAGGCCAAGCAGAGTTCCGACGTCACTTGGGTGTCCGGCAGAATTCCGGCGTCACTTGGAAAGAAGTCTGGCGTCACTCGGGCGTCGGGTAGAATTCTGGCGTCGGGCAGAATTCCGATGTTGCTCCGGCTTCGGGCAGAGCTCCGGCGTCCCTCGAGCGCCTGGTGGTGCCTCAGTGGTGTTCCGGCGGAGTTCCGGCGAAGTTCCGGCGGTGTTCCGGCGGTGGTCGAGGAGGAGCTGTTCCCTCCTAGACTTCTCTTCTCTTCTTCTTCTCTTCTTGGCTTGGGTCCCCTCTTAAGAGAAATGAGGGGCTATTTATAGTTTTTCTGGAGTGGCATAGCCCGTAAATATGTGAGGGATCAGGGGCAAATAGGGAGTGATCCGAATGAACGGCTCATATTGAATCCCTTGATCATGAGCCGTTTATTGAGCATCTTAGGGTCTTAATGGTATCAGAATTCTGCGATCTTAGGCTCGTTTGATTCGTCTCGTCGAGCCGCTCGATTCGACTATAAGCTTGTCAAAATCGGAGACCGTTTGGTAACTCAAATTGCTGTTCGATGCTTCCAACAGCACTTCGGGTACTTGATTTGGACTCGTTTGGGCTCGGATTGAGTCGAATTTGGTGTTGTTGGATTCGTATTTCCGAGACGCTCAGTTCGACTATAAGCTTGCTGAAATCGGAGTTTAAATGGTTTCCGAATTAATTTTTGAAGTTTCCAACTTGAGTTTTTCCTCGAGATTCGTGCCCGATCAAGATAATTTTTTGGAGATATATCAGTTGCCCCCCTATTTTCGGACATCGAAGCTCCAGGAGTCCGAAAATACTTGTTCCGGCATTTTACATTGGCCGAATCGCAAAAAATTACGTTCAAAAAGATATAATTTTCCTCAAACTCAATTGTAGAGGCCTCGTTGAGCTCCGAAAGTGTCAAAATTGAGTCAGGAATGTCGAAAAACGTGTTCAGGGACCCCAAAAACGTCGAATTTGGACCGTCCGGGCCCAAAATCGGAGCCCGGGAACGCATAGGCGGCCGAACCGGCCGGCGGCGCCCGTGCAGGCGGGAGGGCAAGGGGCGCGCCCCTTGGGCGCGGGCAGTAGTTGAGCCCAAAAAATTGCGAAAAAATTCTGAAAAATTCAGAAAAAATTCGAAAACCTTCTAGAAACTCTCTCCCTCCAAATTTCAAACATTTTCCCCCTCTTTCTTCAATATTTCCCTCTCTTTTTCTCCCCTTTTCATCCTATAAATACCCCCCTTGGGGTAGGGGACAAAATGCCCATTTCTTCCTCTTCTCTTCTCCCTCTATCTTCTGGCATTTTGAGGCATTCCGCCGTTTTTAAGTAGGTGACTTTCCCTACTTGACTCGGCGCCCCTCCTTTTGCGCAGAAGTTAACGACTTTCTCTCTTCTCCCCTCTAGCTTCTGGCATTTTGAGGCCTTCCGCTGTTTTTGAGTAGGTGACTTTCCCCACTCGACTCGGCGCCCCTCTCTTTGCGCAGAAGTTAGCGGCTTTCTCTCTTCTCCCCTCTAGCTTCTGGCATTTTGAGGCCTTCCGCTATTTTTGAGTAGGTGACTTTCCCCACTCAACTAGGCGCCCCTCTCTTTGCGCATGAGTTAGCCGCTTCCCCTTTTTAGGAAGGGAAGTGGAATGAGAGTTAGAATTTCTCTTCTTTAAGAGATCATCTGGAGGTGAGATGTTAGTCGGAGGGAGTCTGAAGATGGTCGGAAGTCAGACGTCGGGAAGAAGTACAGCGTCGGGTAGAACTCCGACGAAAATCCGTTAGCGGGGAGAAGTCCCACGACGGGTAGAAATATGGTGTCGGGTAGAAGCCCGACAAACATCCGACGACGGGCAGAAGTCTGACCAAGTGGGGAGCAGAAGGAGAGAGTTCAAGGGTGCTGCTACCAGTAGTTGAACGAGAAGCCGATGATGGCTGATATGAAGTAAAGAGCCGCCGATAAACATCAGGCGAAGGGCTGATGATGACAAGTGCCATTTTGCTAAGGCAATATGTATCCAAACTGAAGTATGTCGACATCAGATATTACTGAATCAAGGGACCGAAGTAGTGTGATATGCCAATATTCTGGCAATACACTAACACTGTCAACTGAGTGGGGGTCTGATGATGATCCAGTTATGTCCTTTCTTTAAAGGAGCAGTTGTAGGAGATGCTTGCGTGCAGTAAGGGAGAAGTCACTTAAATCCACCAAGGATATTTGACTGTGTTAAAGTTACTTGTTGCTTGATGATACTAACTTGTATAAATGTCACCAGTGTACCTTTTGATTTCAACTTCTGGTGAGAAGAAATGTATATTTGAATCTGAATTTATGTAACTCCAATGATATTGTATATGAAAATTTGTCCCCTAAAGGGAGCTGAATTGTTATTGCATATTTGAGACATGCTTTGATATATTGCCCCCCATATTTTTGGAGGCATTACTAGAATATGAGTGATGATTTTGTCAATAGCTCACTTTCATGGAATCTTTATAGAGAGAATGTTATTCACTTAGAACGCTGCTTGCTGATGTTGACCTCTATAGAAGAGGTCGAGAGAATCCACCAAGGATGTTGAACCTATCCGAGGTTGTATGTCAGAGCTTATGCTCAACGGTGTTAACCTGTATGGGAGAGGTCGAGAGAATCTACCAAGGATGTGAGACCTATCCGAGGTTGTATGTCGGAGCCTTTGCTCGACGACGTTAACCTGTATGGAAGAGGTCGAGAGAATCCACCAAGGATGTGAGACCTATCCGAGGTTGTATGTTGGAGCCTTTGCTCGACGACGTTAACCTGTATGGAAGAGGTCGAGAGAATCCACCAAGGATGTGAGACCTATCCGAGGTTGTATGTCGGAGCCTTTGCTCGACGACGTTAACCTGTATGGAAGAGGTCAAGAGAATCCACCAAGGATGTGAGACCTTTCCGAGGTTGTATGTCAGAGCCCTGCTCGATGACGTTAACCTATATGGAAGAGGTCGAGAGAATCCACCAAGGATGTGAGACCTATCCGAGGTTGTATGTCGGAGCATTTGCTCGACGACCTTAACCTGTATGGAAGAGGCCGGATCGAATTTCCCTAGGATCGATCTTCCAATGATTGAGATGCAATAAAGACTGCGTATTTCTCAGATCATGGATAAAAGAGACTATATTTGTCAGTAGTTATTCATTATCATTTGTATTCTTTTTAAAGAAAGAAATAATATCAGAACTGGACGAACAACACATTATATTACTGTAAGACTATACAATAGTTCCCTTGTACAATATAAGAGATACATATAGGGACAACCATATCATTTGACTTGGTAGAACTACTAAAGACATTAGAGTGACATCCTACTTATCATAGAAGAGATACACGATGACACATAACAAGTAGTATTACTAATACAACTACACAAAGTGCATGGTCATTCAATCTCGCCAACCATTTGAATATTATTCAACTGTTGTCTTTGTTGTTGTTGATTTTGACCCCCAGTTGGACCAGTTTCATCTCGAGCAGGTGAGTTTTGGATGAATTATCGAAGATATCCTTGTCGGATCAACCTCTCGATCTCATCCTTGAGTTGCTTGCAGGCTTCAGTAGTGTGTCCACGACTACGGTGGAAATAGCAATATTGCTCTTGGTTCCCAACATTTGGCTTCAAAGAATTAGGCCACTTGATATTTTCTTTATCTCGAATGGCCATTAGTATGTTGGTTCGGGTTGCATTGAGAGGCGTATACTCTTTTTCATATCGGAACTCGCGTTGTGGTACTGGGGGTCTAGGAGATGAATTTTTCTTTCGTTGCGAAAATGAGTCCTCTATTGTAGGGGCATTCTTACGCTTTCCAATTGTTTGCTCAAATTGCTTACTGTGGGCATTAATAGCTTCATCCGCTGATATTTGTGCCTCCACACGATGGATAAGATCGGCATATGAATGAACAGTATCCCGCATGAGTGCCGAATAGAAAGGACCAGGACGAAGGCCTCCAAGGAAGATCCCTCGGAGCAGTTCTGGGTCCACTCTCAGAATCTGTCGAGCCTTAGTGGAAAACCGTTGAAAATATTCTTTTAATGTTTCTCCCTCGTTCTGACGGATCCCAGAGAGATGAGAAGAATCCTTAGTAATTCTTCGGTTGGCTACGAACTGTTCGACAAATACTTTGGCCAATTTGACGAATGTGGGGATCGTTCCGGCTGGAAGTGAATAGAACCATGTTCGAGCTTGTCCTTTAAGAGTGGCAGGGAAAACCTGGCAAAGGAGTGCGTCTGAGGCTTGTTGAATATGCATGATGGTCCTGTAATGGTCGATGTGCTCGTACGGGTCGGATGTCCCATCGTAGGACTCGATGCTTGGTAGCTTAAAGCCAGTCGGAATAGGGTGTTGAAGAATGGCTTCCGTCAGGGGTGACGACTCCTGGAAGTCCCACTGACGAAGAGGTTGCCTTACGCCTCCTGTAGGGAACTCCTCTCGAACCAATCGTCGTAGTTTGTGGCGTAGGGTATTGCGAGGGAGCTCAGCAATGTGATGTTGGGCTAGCTCCTCAGGGAGGTCTTGAGGAAGGAAAGATTGCCGACCTGTGTGCGGAGGATGGGTAGAACTTGCTGTATCAGCCAGTTCGTTTTCTTGATGTGACTGCGAACGCCTCCTGGGTGGAGGAAGAGGAATCTCAGCTTGAATATGTTCGATTTGAACAGCTTCAACACGTGGTGGATCTCGAGGGAGAAGAACCTCCTCCTGAGGTGTTAGGGTCTGTTGTCGAGTCTCTCGCAGGAGTTGTAGGATCTCGTTTTGAGATTCTTCCATCTTTTGAATTCTCTCTTCTAAGGAGGGTCCCGAGGTCCCTTCTCCAGGTATGTTTTGCCCCCCGGGGTAGAAAGAGGTAGATACCGGGCGTCTATGATTTATAGACTGATTTCTGGACTGGTGGGAGTTGGAGCGAGAAGCTCTAATGATGCGACTGCTGCGCCTGTTGACCATCGTAGCAATACTTGAAGTTGTGGGATGAGGTTCCCACAGACGGCGCCAAACTGTTGCGGACTCAAATATATGCGGTGATAGAGTTTAAATTTCCGTCTTAGCGTTGTACGTATATCCAGCACACAAACAGAAGAATGAAAGAACACCAGGATTTTTACGTGGAAAGCCCTGAAAAAGGGAAAAACCACGGGGCCACGCCCAGTTGAAATAATTCCACTAGTGTTGTATGAAATACACGAGACTAATTCGTCCTTTAGATTCAGGACGATCAGATTACAATGAGTGTCGGTTACAAGGCCAAGCAGAGTTCCGACGTCACTTGGGTGTTCGGCAGAATTCCGGCGTCACTTGGAAAGAAGTCTGGCGTCACTCGGGCGTCGGGTAGAATTCTGGCGTCGGGCAGAATTCCGATGTTGCTCCGGCGTCAGGCAGAGCTCCGGCGTCCCTCGGGCGCCCGGTGGTGCCTCGGTGGTGTTCCGGCGGAGTTCCAGCGAAGTTCCGGCGGTGTTCCGGCGGTGGTCGAGGAGGAGCTGTTCCCTCCTAGACTTCTCTTCTCTTCTTCTTCTCTTCTTGGCTTGGGTCCCCTCTTAAGAGAAATGAGGGGCTATTTATAATTTTTCTGGAGTGGCATAGCCCGTAAATATGTGAGGGATCAGGGGCAAATAGGGAGTGATCCGAATGAATGGCTCATATTGAATCTCTTGATCATGAGCTGTTTATTGAGCATCTTAGGGTCTTAATGGTACCAGAATTTTGCGATCTTGGGCTCGTTGGATTCGTCTCGTCGAGCCGCTCGATTTGATTATAAGCTCGTCAAAATCGGAGACCGTTTGGTAACTCAAATTGCTGTTCAATGCTTCCAACAGCACTTCGGGTACTTGATTTGGACTCGTTTGGGCTCGGATTGAGTCGAATTTGGTGTTGTTGGATTCGTATTTCCGAGACGCTCAGTTCGACTGTAAGCTTGCTGAAATCGGAGTTTAAATGGTTTCCGAATTAATTTTTGAAGTTTTCAACTTGAGTTTTTTCTCGAGATTCGTGCCCGATCAAGATAATTTTTTGGAGATATATCAAGGTTAATTTGGGATTTTCCCATCAACCCAATCTCAACCCAAAGTTAAATAGGGTCAAGATCTCCGACCTTAATCACATGAAAAAAATCAATTAATCGAGTCGATTCGAATCTAAATCTTTTGAGCCAAATTGTCAAAATGAATGATTTCTTGGCACCTGAGAGATAGTAGATTTAATTGTTTCAAAGATGGTAAGATTAAGTGTTCAAATTTTTTTTTTACTCTCTTGATTTGGTGTTATCACGATTAAGAATGCTGTGGAAAGTCAATTGACTGGGAGAAGGTAGTTTGTGGGACTCTCAATATATTACTTCACGTGTTTTGATCCTTACTTCTGCAGCAACGATTATTTAAGATGATAAAAACGTAAATTTTTTTCTAAAGTAAATTATTAGAAAATTTTCTATTAATTAAAATCCCAATTTGGGAATTTATTTCCATTATCCTTTTGACATTTTATCTTAATTATTACATAAAGGTGTTATATATATATATATATATATATATATATATATATATATATATATATATATATATATATATATAATTTGAATATTTTGAAAATAGCATCAATTTTTTCAGATATTTATAATATTAAACTTTAAAATTTTGTAGGGGGAAATTGAATATTTTTATAAAAATTCCATTTACATAAATAAAAATATATGATATATCAAGACATTTTAAAAATTTGGAGGACACATATTTCTCCTAAATCTGCCCTTATTTATAACAATATAATAGTGAAAAATGGACAGCAAAACATTCCAGCGGCTGCTCTGGTGGGGGATTTGGTTCCTGTGGGTTGTTTGAGCTTGAATGAGCTCGTTTCTATTCGGGAGGATGTGGAGCCTTTAGCTTTGGTTTGTTCTAACATAAATGGTGTTGAAAGTGTTGATGATTCTTTGAATGACAATAATTGTTGCATTGATCTTACAGCTAGTCCTACTTGTGCTGATGGTGAGGAGGTGTCGGGTGATGATTCAATTTCATTAGGTTCTAAGGGGGCTGGTGCTTCGGATGGGCAGGGTATTGATGTGAGTTCTAAGCAGCATTTCTCTCCTAGTCTTTCTAAGGTGCCTCTTGTTGATGTACTTATTTCTGTTATCTCCAATGCTGATTTGTTTGCCCACCTTGCTAAGAGTAGTGTTGTGGGGCAATGTGATTGGTTAAAGGATGACATTTCTTCAGCTAGAAAGGGGGGGGGGGGGGGGGGGGGGGGAATTAATGATTTAGATTTGGATGCTCGGGACAACTTTGACTATAGTCTTCTCCAAATTGCAGATGTTGGTCTTTTCAAAAAAAATGTTAAGCATACTAAACGTAAATCCAAAAAGAAATGATTTCTCTATTTGGAGTATTTTGCTTTGGGTTTTTTTGATTACTCTTGATAGTGATTTTAATTGCTGCGATGGAATCGGGTCAGGATAATGATGAAGCAGGTTTCCTGCATGCTCCTTGGACGGCCATGGCTTGGTTGGCAACCTAGGTGGTTCATTCTGTTGGTTTTTCGGCTGTTTCGTTCATTCCATCCTTAGATGGCCCCTTACCTGGCAACTAGGTGACGGTCTGAGTCTAATTGACTTTGGGAATTCTTCTTGATTTCGCTCAGATTGCTTAGCCCTGTCATTTAATATTTTTCTATGGCTGTAATCTTCATCTATGCTGCCATTTTTTTGGTTTTATGGTGTAATGCTTTTCTTATCTAATATGTCTTCTTTTGTGTTGAAAAAAAATGGACAGCAAAACATAAATCAAGAAATACTTAGATCTACATAAAAACCTTCAAATGAGTAAAAAAATCATGAACAAAAGAGAAGAATTCTCAAAATGGGTAAAAATAATTTAATGTATTTTTTAATTATTTTTATTTTTAAATAAAAATTACCCTAGTCAACATTCATCCCTAATGGCCAACGATTATTGTCATCATCAACCGTCTTTGCTACTTGGTCATCTCTACCTTATACCATATTTAATAAAAACAAAAATAATACTTATTTAGAATATAGAATTTATTTTTATTAAAATAAGAAAAAAAAAAAAAAAAAGATTAATAAACATAACAAAAAGTCATCTCAAACAGCTCCTTATTGATTAGAATGGCTATTATCCTTACCAAATCATGTTGCTTAAAGCTTACAAATTAAACATAAACCATAATCTTCTTAACTAAAAGATTAAAATAAATTCATTTTTCACAATATCATCAAATCTACACATAGCCATAAAAATCCCAAAATTTCATTATATATGTAACTGACAAATAATTTAGAGAACCATCATAAAATTGAAAAAAAATTTATATAAATTTCAATTTTTTTACATTTACACTGAAATTAATATAGTTCAAAATATCATATGGTGAATGATTCCAAATTTTTTACTTGCTTTAATTTCTTCCAGTACCCATCAGATCTTCCTGATCACCTCCTGCTACGAACACGGATATGACAGAAGAAGCGCGGGAGACAAACAAGGCGAATTCTTCCAAATCCTCGCATGCAGCCTTAGTATCCCTCTCGCCCTCTCCTTCTGCTTCGCCCCACACTCCACCTGCAACAACAAACAAAGCTTGGAAACCACTCCCACCTGCACCATCTCCTGAAGAACCGCAGGACTCGCCGACAGCTTCGCCACCTTCTCCACTATCCTCACAGCTCTTTCGCTCGCCACAGCCGATACCCTCAGTATCTTCTTCGACACCACCGCCACCCCCGCCGCATGTCCAATCAGCACCGCCCTCCCCTCCGCGCACGCGCACAGCTTATCCAACGCCACGAGCGCCAACTCGCACACTCTTCCGTCATTCTCGTCAAGCAAAAGGTCGATCAGAGCGGAGACAGCGCCGACGTTCACTGCCTTAACTCTATTCCTTCCCCAACAGAACAGCTCAATAAGAACTCGCAAGGCCGCCTTTGTAGCCTGACTCGATATTCGATCGTTCACAACGCTGACAATTTGATTTAAATTCTCCTCTTGAATAACACTCGAGAGGATGATGGGTGACACCAACGGAACAATTGATTTGAGCAGTAAGGTGGCATAAGCACGAGATTTGTAGCTCGATAGATTCAAAGCTGCGAAGAGTGAGTCGAGGAAGCGTGGGTTACTTTTCAAGAGGGTTATAAAACGGTCATCGGAGATTTGAAGAGAGTGGAGGATGGCGAGAGCTTCGTCTGATCCGTGTTCTTCTAAGATGATGGAAGAGACGAATTCGACTGCTTTGGAAGACTGGACGATGCGGCGGTTGGCTTCGCTGGCGGAGATTATTTGCTGGAGTTCGTGGAGAGCGCTTGAGTGATTGGGTTGTTGAAGGAGGTTGGAGATGTGGGCGCGGTCGATTTGTGGGCGGGGGGTTGGGATTCTTTCGACGCCGTGGGAGGCGTTGGCGACGCACCAGGCTTGGATTAGGCGGCGAAGGGTGTGGTTTGGGGTTAGTTCAACGGAAGTGGGGAGAAGCTGGTTGGTGACGGGGCAGGTTTGGTGGCTGGGGTTGGAGAAAAGCCAGCGTTCGATGCTCTGACGGTCGAAGGTGATGCCGGTGGGGAGAGTGACGGGATCTCGCATCATTTGGAGAGAAATTGGGCAGAGGAAATAGGATGGGATTTCCACCTCTGCCATTAGCAAAATTGCTTTTTTAAGAAAAAAGATGAAATTTTGTTGATTGTTCTGTAGATGGAAAGGAAGGATTCGACTCTATATAGAAGGGGAGCGCGAAAGGGGGTTAAAGTCAGAGGAGAGAAGGTCAAACGCGTATGTTCTTTCTAACGAGGGACGGAGGGAGAAGATGAAATAGAATATTCAATATAGGGAGATTATTTGACAAAGTACAAAGTCAAGGCTTTTTGGTTAGGGGAATTTTCAATTTGTTTGATTTTGATTTTTAAAACAAAAAGTTGATGGATGAATTACAATCGATAATTGAGCTGTTGGAAGTAATATAAACTGTTACCACGCACACAGTAATCCGTCGTGTAGGATATTCTCAAGGTGTTTTGACATTTTGGGAAGTCAACATTTTCAACTAGTTCGATTTTGAAAATCAAAGAGGGACTTACTAAAATTTTGTTTGGGGGGGGGGCAGTTTAAGATTTTTATTTTTTATTTTTAAAAACTTCCTTCTTGACTATAATTTTAAAAAATATTTGTTTAAAAGCAATTTTTTACAAACAATAATTTGAAATAGTTGTGAAAAGTTGTCATTTTAAAATATTATTTTTACTACCATTTTTCTTGTCATGAAAGCAATGAAAAAGTTGTTCCAAACAAAGTTTAAATGTTTATTTGGGATAGCAGTTGTGAAGTTGTTGTGGAAAAAATAACTTTGTTATTATAGTTGTAAAAACGGCTTTAGTTTATATATATATAAATTAAAGATAAATAATAATATCTTCTAAAGACTAAAATTGATTCTTGATTATTGTTAATCATTTTTTGAAAGATTTGAGCTCTAATGATCTTCATGTAACCAGAATCCTAGATTAATTTTAATTGTTAGTTCAAAATGTAAGCGATTTCTATCGGATACTACCTCTTTGAAGAAGGGAGAAATCAATTGATTAAGAGCACCAGTAGTTCCAAAAAAGCCTTGAGTTTAACTTGAGCTGCAGGTTTGACAGCCCCCAAGAATTGGAAAGGAAAACCACCATCCTGAAGCAACGGGTACCAGGGACGAACGGACGTCAGCAACTGGCCCATAAGACATGGAGGTGTTGGCCTGGCCGACAGTGGTTGCCGAAGATGGGGTGACGATGGGCTAGGGCATCGCTGGGCGATGGAGGGCTAGGGCATCATGAAAGAGAATCTCGAGGAGCTTCAATGTTGACTGCTGTAAGGCGACGACAGATATGAGGGTGACAAAGGATGAGTCGTAATTTTTTTTTATTAAAGCCTACATAAGGGGCCTACACTTTACATAAATAAAAAAAAATTACAAATCCTTAGAGGATCAGAATCTCACTAAAAATATAGCAATTGAAGTAAAATCTATAAGCCTGAGATCCTATCTATTCCAAAAAAACAAAGAAAAACAGAACTAAAAGGAAAGGAAAAAAAAAAACCAGGACCCAAAATCAAGAGAGCAGAACAACCACGACGCTAGCAACAACAGCTCCAGCCTTCAGCCACGCTTAGCAACACAGGCATCCAGAATACTAAATGAAGTTAAGGTTCCAAAACCAACTTGATCCAAAATAAAACAAAATAAAAAGGGGTACAACAAAAAAACAACACAGCACCAACATTGAGAACCAACCAAGAAACGCAACCCCAGAGGAGACAGGTTAAGAACACTAACCCTAACACCAAAACAAGGACCAAATGATCAGCACAGAGAACACACTCCAGTCAATCCCCAACCCAAACAACCCAGGAAAATCTAAAAATCAAATAGCCAAACCACAAACCACACCTACCGGCCACCAACCAGACCCCACAAATAGCCCCAACCCAAAAAAAAAAACCCACAACGGAGCAAGTAAGCACAATGAGCCCCACAACAGCAAGACCACACCAGATAAACAAGAAAAACCAACCAAGATGAAGCCAACAACAGAAAAAAGGAAGAAGACAACTAGAATATTTTCTTTTATGTTTGAGTCGTAATTCTTCTCTTGCCTTCAATTTTGGTTTAGGCTAAACTTTTTTATTTATATTTTATTTTGGATTTACCTATGCAATCTCTATCCTTACTTCATGACCCATTTTCGATATCAATATATTGAACTTTAGCTTTCAAAAATTTTCTAAATATTTTATAAATAATTGACAATTAGATGAATATAGCAGTTACTAAAGAAAGATAATTATCATAAAATCGAGGTATTGGTCGCTTACATTCAGTCATGGATTCAATTCCAAACAAAAATAAAAAATAAAAAATTATGAGCAAATCAAATAACTATCATGATCATCTACTAATAATATATCACTTCACAACAAAAAAATAAGGATTTTATGTAGCTTTAATTATTCACTAAATATGTAAAAAAATGAAAAGATGATCGTACTCTGTATAATTTTTTTTTTAATAACATCTAATTTTATCAAATAAAATTATCCAATTTATAAAAGAGATCCTCAACCACATATATTTTTATTTGAAGCCATTTTTGCTAAAACTTTTTATTTATATGATAAATGATCAAATAATCTTAAAATAATAGAAAATGTTTATATGCTTTATATGAAAATAGGAATATTTTTTCGATACATATCCATAATTTTATATTTCATATATTATTTCTCAATACACTTAAATTATTTGTTAAATATAACTAAATTATTAAACAAATATAAGTGAGTTTTTGGATATTCATAAATATTTTTCTATTATTATTATTATTATTATTATTATTATTATTATATTTAAGATTTATGCTAGCAATCCTCATTTTTTCTTATCCAAGAAGCATGAGGTCTGGAAATGACAATGTTGAAGGGAGTCATCTTTGATGTTTTTGTCATATAAAATGTTGGCCTCCCAATTCCTCGGTTAGGAGAGTAGGTATATTAGACCTAGTTTATGTTAAGAAAGGTAGATAAGAAATTAAAGGTAGATGTGGACATAAAAGACTTGGTTATAAAATATGATAAATTATTATTTTTAATTAGATTTAAATGAGAATTTGACTCTTAATAAGACAATTTAAAAAAAAATCATGAACATAGCTGACCCCACGTAGTGGAATAGGAGTTTGATGTTGTTTTGTCGTAGTATCTAAGGATATATTTCATTAAAAACAGTAAGAACGAAACATCAAGTCTATATCCCACTACGTAGGGTTGGCTATATGAATTTTTTTTAATTATATTTTATTTAGAGTCAAATTCTTATTTATGTCTGATTCGTCACCAAAAATCATCTCGATCGTGCACGAATCTCGAGGCATATTCATGTTGGAAACTTCTAAAATCAAATTTGGGACCATCTGAACTCCAATTTCAACAAACTTATAGTTAAATTGAATGTCTCAAAGAGACGAAACCAACGACACCAAAATCTTTGTACTAATATTCTAGAGTCTGGGTTGGATCCTAATGACCTCATACAAAAATGAGGTCAATAAATGGACCCCCAATATGTGTAATAGAATGAAGTTCTATTACACATATTGATATTGACTGAATTAAAAGGTCAGTTTAGAAATTTAATCCTAAGGGACAGAAAAGTTTATCCCTCGGGAATCGGGGTTTAAATTGGTACTTGGGTAGTGCTGAGGAAAGCGTACTCTACCACTAATAGGTCCGATCCTAAGGAGAAGGAAAAGCCTATCCCTAAAGGAAAAGGAATTTCAAGATGATCGTATAAAAAGGAAGGGCTCACAACTACAGAGGATCAGGTCTGAGTTTTGGGTTCTAAGGGAAGGAAAACCAAGCCTTGAAGTCTTCAGCAATCTGAAGTAGTATATAATTTCCTTGAAATATTAGTACACACAAAAATACATAGACATATCCAATATATGCTAGGAGAAATAATGAAATGAGAATCATAATATTTTATTATCATCAAAAATCAAAATCTTAATACTTGAGTTGCAACAATCTCCCCCTTTTTTATGATGACAAAAATGTTCAAAGCATTATTTTGTTGGGAAATGATATCCAAATATGACATGCTTATAGTTAAATTGAGTGGTTCGGCGAGATGAATCCAATGAGCCCAAGCTTGCAGAATTTCAATATCGTTAAGTCACTTAAAAAGTTGAAAAATGCTCTATGATCAGTGGAATCTATACGAGTCATCCGATGGAGCACTCCAAACCTACACTGAATCTTCTCTATATTTACGGGGTGTGATACTCATAAAAATCTATAAATAGATCTCACTCTCTACATGAAGGAGGACCTTTGATTGGAGATTTGAGGTTGGAGAGAGCTCTGAGTCTTCAAGAGCTCTTGTACTACCACCAACGAAACACCATCGATTGTCGCCGGACCACCATCCGGCCATCGATCATCGCCAGACTTCTGCCCGACTGTCGTCGGACCACCGTCCGGCCACCGACCGCAGCCAAACTTCCACCCGGCTGCCGACCGCTGCAAGATTTCTACTCGACCGTCGTCGGACCACTGCCCGGCCAGCAACTGCCGCTGGACTTCCACTCGGCCGGCGATTGCCGTCGAACTTCCACTCGGCAGGCGACTGCCACCGTACTTCTGCACGACCGTCGTTGGACCACCGCTGGCCCCAGACCACGGACCTTTACCCAACTCTCTAAACTATTGTAGTTCGACCGGCTCTAAGTTAAGGGACGGGTCAACCTTTTCACTCAAATTTAGTGGAATCTTTTCAACTAGGCGAGGCCCCGTGATTTTTTCTTCTTCAGGTTTTCTATGTAAAAAAGATTAGGTGTTTTACTGCTCTCTCTCTCTCTCTGTGTTTGTGTACTAGATATCCGTGCATTGCTAAAACGAAAAAGTTACTCACTCTAACGCCGCGAATATTCTAGTCCGCAACAATGTCTAAGAAAAATAAATTATAAAAACAATTTTATATAGATGTAAATATATCATAAAATTTTGATATAATTTTTATTCAAATAAATCTAAAATAGCATAAATGGTAAAAACTAATGGAAGAAAATAACATCCACACTAAAAGAAATAATTTTGGTATATGCACGGGGGCAAATTTTAAGAAGGATCATATTTAAGATGCAATTAAGTAAAAGAAACCTGTTATCATTTTAATTTAAAAGGGATTTTACACGCAAAATAGTTTAAAAACTCAAAACGTTTTTAATTAAAACGCAAATTTGCTTTTTAATTCAGACGCAAATCATTTTTGCGTTTTAATTAAAAATGAAAAACTATTTTCCATTTTTTAATTATAATATTTAATAGTTTTTTTACTTTTTTATATAATATAATATAAATTTAAAAATATATTATGTACTATTTTTATAATTATAATATAATATGATATATATTTGTAAATATAATCTTTAATATAAAACAATATACATTTATAATTATAATATTTAGTATTTTTCTAATTTTAAAAATAATATTAGATATTTTTGTTACATGCTAGAAAGCTAGAAAGTTTGAGTTGGTAGAGTGTATGTTTTATGTGTCGAGTGGATAAATCTCGTTGAGCCGCTTGTTTTGATCACTATAAGCATGTCAAATTTGAGATCATTTAGCATTCCAATTAATATATAAAGTTTCCAATTACACTTCAACTATTTGATTTGGGCTCGTTTATACTTGAATTAGATCACTGTTGACGTCGTTGGGTTGGTCTCATGTATACGTTCAATTCAACTATAAGTTTGCTAAAATTGGAGTTCAAATGATTCTAAATTTAATTCCTGAAATTTCTAATTCTAATATTTTCCCGACATTCGTATCAATCATGTGAATTTTTTTATACGTATCAATATTTATAATAATAATTGTTGTGGGCTAGAATATTCGTGGCGATAAAGTATCAGATTTCACGTCTTAGTGTTACAGAAGTATCTAGCTCACAAACAGAGAAAGAACAGAAACACCATAATTTTTTACGTGGAAAACCCTGAAGGTAAAACCCACGAGGCTAGTGTTTGAATAGATTAAAAAAGATCGGTTCGTCCTTGAGATTGAGGATGAATATATTATAATAGTCAACCGTCAGGTTGAAATCTTGCATCAAAAAGAGATCGAACAGAAGTCTAACAACATTTGGTGGATGGGTGGAAATCCGACGTTAATTGGTGTCTGGGCAAAAATCTGGTGTCAACTGGTGGCAGGGCCAAAGTTCGGTGACAGTCGATGGGCGGGTAGAAGTCTGGCGATAGTCTGGCAACGATCAGTGGCTCGAAGGCGGTTGAGGAGGAGGAATCTGGTGGTAAGAGAACTCTAACTTCTCTCTCTTCCTTGTTTGGGTCCCTCTCAATGAAGAATGAGATGTCTATTTATAATATTTTGGGAGAGAAGGAAGAGAAGGAAAGAATTTGGGGGCTGGCTTGCCGACCACCGCCGGACTTCCGCTCATTTGTTGACCACCACCGGAGTTCTTCCTTACCACCGTCGGACTTCCACAAGTTCGTCGATCACCAATGAACTTTTGCCTGTTTGTCGATCACCAATAGACTTCCACCCATTCATCGACCTCCGCCAGAGTTCTTCCCTACCACTATTGGACTTCCACTTGTTCGTCAACCACCGCGGGACTTCCACCCATTCGTTGACCACCGCCCGAGTTCTTCTCAACCACCATCGGACTTCCACCCATTCTTTGATCACCAACGGGCTTCCAAATGTACGTCGATCACCAACGGACTTCCACTCGTTTGTCGACCAATGCAAGAGTTCATCCCGATTGCCACCGAACTCCTGCCCGTTCGTTGACCACCATTGGAGTTCTTCTCGACCACCGTCAGACTTCCACTCATTCCTCGATCACTAACGGACTTCCGCCCATTCGTCGATCACCAACGAACATCCACCCGTTCATTGACCTCCGCCAAAGTTCTTCCCAACCACCGCCGGACTTCCGCCTGCTCGTAGATCGCCACCGGACTTCCACCCGTTTGTTGACCACCGCTAGAGTTCTTCTAGACCACTGTCATACTTCCACCCAATCGTCGATTACTAGGAGATTTCCACCTGTTCGTTGACTACTGGTAGGGTTCTTCCTGATCGCTACTGGACTTCCGCCTATTCGTCGACCACCGCCAGACTTCTACCCATTCGTCGACCACCACCGGAGTTCTCTACTACCACCGTCGCCCGCCGACTACGGTCCTTTCGACCACCATCGCTTGACTACGATCTTTTCGACCTCCGTCGCTCGACTACGGTCCTTCAGACCACTGTCATCTGACTACGGTCCTTCAGACCACCGTCTTCTGACTACGGTCCTTTTGACCTACATTGCCTGTCAACTATGATCATGCCACCCAAACGAACATATCAACACTGATGCTTCTAACTCCCACCATATAATGCACTATATATGATGTATATTCACTACATCGTGCTAAGACCTTCCTCCTAAGGAAGGGCCTCATTTGTAATCAATTGCAAACACTAGTTGATTCATTAAAATTGGGCCAGGTCCTGTGGTTTTTCTCTCTTTTCAATGGTTTTCACGTTAAATTATGGTGTCTCTTATAAACGCTATCACCATACTTTATTATCTATTTGTGTTCTGGATCTTCGTATAAAGTTAAGACATTAAACTACATCACTCTCTACCGCCACGAATATTCGAGGACGCAACAATTATAAACAAATATGATATTATATTTCAAATTACAAAAGTAATAGATATTATAATTGAGCACAAATCAAATAGTTAAAATATAATTAGAGATTTTAGATATTAATTGAAATGCTAAATGTTCTCAAAATTTTACATGTTTATTGTCGAATCGAGCAGCTCGACCAGAAGAATCCGCTCGAGACATAAAATTTATGCCCCACCAACTTAAACTTTCTAGCATGTAACAAATATATTTTAAATTATTTTTAAAATTAGAAAAATACTAAATAATATAATTATAAATGTATATTATATTATATTTATAAATATATATCATATTATATTTGATATATCATAAAAAAATTATCTATCTGACTCGGACACGAATCTTGAAATAAATATGAGTTGGAGGCTTCAAAAATTTTCAAACTCCAATTTCAGCAAGCTTATAGCCAAATTGAACAACTCAAGGATACAAATCCAATGACACCAAATTCGATTTAATCCGAGCCCAAGTGTGTCCAAATTAAATGACCAAAGTCTATTTGGAAGCTTCAGAATATTTATTAAATGACCAAAGGATATCCAAATGTGACGTGCTTATAGTTGAATCGAGTGGCTCGGCGAGACCAATCCAACGAGCCCAAGATAGCCAAATTTTGACATCATTAATGCATTCAAATGCTCGATAAACGGTCCATGATCGAGGGAGTTATTATCGGTCGTCCATTGAAACACTCCTATCATGTCCTTGATCTTGCCTTTATTTAATAATCATACCACTCCAAAAAAATTATAAATAAACCCCTAATTTTTTACTGAAGGGGGGAGAAGAAAGAAAGATGAAAAAGGTGAAAAATCAGAGATATCTCATATATTTTCCAGCCATTGTCGTTGCCGAAGACCACCAATCACTACCACCAACAACCACCACCATCACTGATGATCGACATAAAAAATCATCAACATTTCTAGAATATTATCAAGATTGTATCTGATTTTTGTTGATATTTGCATTTTTTCCTCTTCTTCCACAATGAAGAAAGGATGTTTTTTGTATAACTTGTTACATAGTGAATTTTGTAGCCGAGCCAAGCCTCGTGATTTTTCCATTTCTAGATTTTCTATATAAAAAATTTTCAAATCTTTTCATTTTTGCCTATTCGTGCTAAATTTTTGTGCATTGCTTAGATGTGAAAATTCAATCTCTATCGACTCAAATTTTCTACCACACAACAAAATTACTATTATAAAAATAGTAAATAATATTGTTGCGTCTTGGAGTATTCGCGGCGATAGAGAAATATAAAGCTTAGCGTCTTAGCATTGTACGAAAATCCAGCACACAATCAGATGAAAGAGAGAGAGGGTGTAATATTCATATGAGACACCAGAGTTTTTATGTGGAAACCCCTGAAAGGGGGAAAAACCACGGGGCCTGGCCCAGTTTGAATGAATCCACTAGTATTTGCAGTTGTTTACAAACGAGGTCCTCCATTTTGGGGAAGAACTTGGCTTGATATAGCGAATATACATCATATAGAGTGCATTACATGGTGAGAATTAATATATACACATTTGCTAGGTCGGCTGACCATAGTTGGCAGACGATGGAGGTCAGAAGGACCGTACTTGGCAGGAGACAGGCGTCAGAAAGACTGTTGTTTGGTGATGGAAGTCGGAAAGATCGTAGTTGACAGACGTTGTAGGTCAGGGAGACCGTAGTCTGAGGATAGAGGTCGGGAGGACCTTTGTTGGTCAGGCGACGGAGGTCGGAAGAACCATAGTTGACTGATGTTGCTGGTCATAAAGACCGTAATCAGATGACAGAGGTCGGAAGGACCTTATTTGGTGGGGCGACGGAGGTCAGAAGGACTGTAGTCGGCTGGCCTTGGAGGTCAGAATGACCTTAATATGATGTCAGAGGTCAGGAGGACCTTAGTTGGTGCTCCGATATAACTTTGAACATCAGGTGATGCTTCGGTGGAAGTTCGGACCTCAGGTGGAGGTCCGGCAGAACTCAGGACGTCAGGTGGTGGTCTGGAGAAGAGCAGGGCCTCAGGTGGTGGTCCAGTGAAGTGTAGAGCCTCAGGTAGTGGTCTGGCAAAGAGTAGGGCCTCAGGTGGTGGTCCGGCAAAGAGCAGGGCCTGAGGTGGTGGTCCGGCGAAGAGCAGGGCCTCAGGTGGTGGTCTGGCTAAGAGCAGGGCCTGAGGTGGTGGTCCGGTGAAGAGCAGGGCCTTAGGTGGTGGTCCGGCGGAGCAACGACGTCAAGCGGTGGTCCGGCGGAGCAACGGTGTCAAGTGGTGGTCCTACGGAGCAACGGCGGAACTCCGGCGGTGGTCGAGGAGGAGCGAGGGGGCAAGAGCTCTCTCTTTTTCTCCTTAGGAATAGGTCTCTTTTTCAAGAGGAGAGGGGGCACTATTTATAGATTTTCGTGAGTGGCATGGCCCGTAAATAGGTGGAAGATCAAGGGACGTTAGGGAGTGGTTGAATGGACGGCCGATCTTGAATCCCTTGATCATAAACCGTTCGCTGGACATTTGAAGGTTTTAATGATGTCAAAATTTGGTAATCTTGGGCTCGTTGGATTCGTCCCGTCGAGACGCTCGATTCGACTATAAGCATGTCATATTTGGAGACCGTTTAGTAATCCAGATTATGGTTTGAACCTTCTAACAGTGCTTCAAACCCTTGATTTGGACCCATTTGAGCTCAGATTGGGTTGAATTTGGTGTCGTTGGGTTCGTATTTCCGAGACGCTCAGTTTGACTGTAAGTTTGCTGGAATCAGAGTTCGGATGGTCCCAAAATGAATTTCGGAAGTTTCCAACTTGATTTTGCCTCAAGATTCGTGTCCGATCAAGATAATTTTTTGATGACGTATCAAATATATTTATAAGTATGTATTATATTATATAAAAATATAAATAATTTTTAAATATTATAATTAAAAAAAACTTAAAACAGTTTTTCTTTTTTAATTAAAACGCAAAAATGATATGCGTTTTAATTAAAACTCAAAATAGTTTTGTGTTTTAATTAAAAATGTAAATTGCGATCCCTTTTAAATTAAAATTATAACAGATTTCTTTTACTTGATTGCATCTTAAAAGCGATCATTTGACCCACCGAGGTTTAGGGTGGTTGGTGGGCAAGTACGGTTGGGAACCCCCCATCCCAAGTTCGAATCCCCTCAACTATTGCCTCGCCTCTTCATTGGGGAAAAGAAAGTGTGGGCCTGATGCCGGTGGGTGGCCTCGTTAGATTCTGTCGAGGGATTAATTATATCACTAAGAACTTTTTTTGAAGTCGCAATGGATAGATACCCCCATTCAAAAAAAAAAAAAATGATCCTTTGCGTTTTAATTAAAAACGCAAAAATAATTTGCGTGTAAAATCCCTTTTAAACTAAAATTACAACAGATTTCTTTTACTTAATTCCGTCTTAAACGTGAGCCTACCTAAAATTTGGCCTTAGGTTTGGAAGGCGAGAAAAACGTGGTGAAGGAAGGATGAGAGGGATTGGCTGGATGTCGGCCGGCTGGCGGCGACTTTGACTGAACCGAGTAGTGGAACCGCAGAACTGTATCATTCATTATTCACGTGGCTCGCACAAAAGCCAGAGAAAGCCTGCTGCAAAGCCTGAACTGGCGCCGTGGACCTCTTGCTAGGAAAATAAATTTTGTCAAAGCTTACTATTATATAACTAATATTTAAATTTTATTTATTGCATTTTCTTAATAATTAAAATTTTGATAAAAATAAAAATATGAGTTAAATTTTATTTATAAAATTAATATTTATGCCATTTTGTTAATAATTAAAATTTTGATATTTAGTCCTAATTATCCTTTTATTTTGCGTAAATATTTTGTTTTACACAAAGGCATATTTATAATTTTAAGAAAATTTAAAATAATATAACATTGTGAGTATGTATGGACAAAAATTTTGTGGACATCCTTAACTTTTCATAAATCATATCCTATTAATTTGTAATTAACAAAAAAAAAAAAACAAAAACTATAGGGCCTAATCTATACGATTAAAGAGCTTTGTATAATTCTAAAAATTACATATTTTGGAGCCATTTAATTGCTATATAAAAGAAAGTCTTAATAACATAATTAATATATAAGATATTTATAGTTGAGAATCCTTATATATTAATTTAGAGACACATTTAGGATAATATTTAAGTATTCTTTTGAATTTATTAGCAATGTTTTCTTTAAAAAAAAAGGACTTTTCAAGACTAAGACTTTGTTTGTGAAGGCTTTTTTACTATTTTTTAAAGCAATTTTTTAGTACAAAAATTTGTACTAGAAAATTGATTTAAGAAGCAGTAAGAAAGCAGTCCCAAACGAAGCCTAAATGTTCAATTATATTTGTATTTATTAGCAAAACATGAAACTTTCTTAGCTCTTATTATTAGGAAAAAATGTCTTCCAAATAAAATTAATTTGAAATGACACATTCATATTTACAAGGGTTATCTTAAGAGAAATTTATTGTCTTATTTAATCTTCCATTCAATTTCATTGACATCATTTACAAGGGTGAAACATTGATGATCCCCCTCTTCCGTCTTTTCTTCATCTTTGTTGAACCTCGAACTGGCACTTTTTGATACATCTTACATAAAATTCTACTTACACCCTAACTCTTCTATTTTTCTCTCTTTTTTTATTGATATGTTAATAATTTACCTTACAATATAATCAACACAAACATCTATCTTTGATTCAAGCTTATCTTGCTTTGCTAGTTGAATTAATTATTTAGAAGTTTGGGTGCAACTATAACTTGTTTATTGAAAAATATGGAGAAATTGAAGGGTGATGGCCCTCAGCTTCTAATTTTGTTAATCTTCATAAATTATATGGAATGAATGAAAAATAATTATTTATAAAATTGAGTGCTCATAACACTCAAATAGAATGAATGAAGAGAAAGAAGAATCTAAAGTTATTGAATATTGTATAGAGGAGTTGAAGTTAAGAGCTGTGAGAAATGCAAAGCCAAGAATATTAGTAATGAGGTTGAGGGTTTCATAGTGACTACTTAATTTTTACAAATAATATTATTGAAAAATATGTGTTTTGCTTATCAAACAAAAATTACTTGATGTATTTGGTTATATACATTTTTTAGGAAGAAAACATTTTTCTTTGGCCTTTTTTGAAAAATATAGTGTGAGAAGTGATTTTAGATATTTCAATGAAAGTGGGAAGTTTACATTGTAACTAATATTTGCTTTTAGAATTATAGGTTTTTAAACATCTTCATATTTGCTTTTTTTTTATTATTAAGACTAAGGCTTCATTTTTGATGTTTTTCTTATAGCTTTGTAATGTTGCTGTACATAAAATAAACTTTTAAAATTGATGTAAAAAAGCAGCTTTTTAATACAAAAGTTTTTTAAAAGCAACAAAAAAAGTAATGGCCAAACAAAAATTATTATTGTGGTCTGAAAACAAAGCAGTAAGAAAGCTGTCCTCATGCAGTTCTGATTGAGTTTTGTTGTCTTGCTGATTCATGCTGTCATGTCATTTGCGATCTCAGATTTGCGTTTCTTTTTTGGATTTCTGCTCAACCGGCTATGCAATTTCTTCATCTTCTTTTGCTATATGCGATTTTTGCCAAAAGGTCTTGAGATTGGTATGGGGCGAGGATGAATTCATTGCATCCCTCATTCAATGGACGACGATTCTTAGCAACATTATCCAGTAATGAAGGCAATACTCGCAACCTTGGTGTTTGGTGGTTGCAATGACACAATTCTGAGCCTTTTAGAAGTTGATATTTTCTTTTCTTAGTGGTCGGGTGCCAGCTTTTTGTATCTGGCCTTTTTTTATCTTAGTCTCTTGCAGCTCTTTTTGTATGGTGTTCTTTATTACACCTTTTTGTTGTGCTGGAGCTTTTGCTCTTAGTTTTTTCTTACAGTTTTTTTTCATAGTTATATGTTTTTGATTGTTTTTTACACAATCTCTTCTCTTGTAACTTTTTATCATATAATGCCCCCCCCCCCCCCCCCCCCCCCCCCCCCAAAAAAAAAGAAGAAGAAAGCTGTCCTAAATGAAGCCTAAATGTTCAATAATATTTATATTTATTAGCAAAACATTAAACTTTTTTGGCCCTTATTATTAGGGAAAAATAAATTCGGAGCATTAGAAAGCGTCTTCCAAATAAAATTAACTTGAAATGATATATTCATAATTTTGCACTATTTTCTAAGATACTCATAAATATTATTAACAAAATGCCTTAATATTTTTGATATCTTAGAAAAATTTCATATGACATGAGAGAATGCAATAATGAGTATTTATGTTTATAAATGACGCTTAATTTTATCTTTACATATCGATCTTATGACAGAAATATGTAATAAAATAAGTGATTTGTGTTAGAATGATGCAATCATACTAATAAATTAGAGAGATGATTGATGAATGAACACTTACATAATATATCCTATTATTAATTTATAATTGTCATTATATTATATCTTTTAGGACATTAATTGTCTTACATCCTTAAATAACTATTTTGTTGCAATGGTTAGAATAGCTTTAGAATAAGATGGCTCTTAGTTTAGGCAATAGCTATGAGAGAAATTAATTATCTTATTTAGTCTTCCATTCATTTTTATTAACATCATTTACAAGCATGAAACTATAGTAGGGGCCTGAGGGCATGGGCCCCCATTGGCCCAATAGCTCTATCTTTTTTTTTTTTTAATTTAATATAATATTTTAGAAGGTAAATTTATAAAAACTAATTAATCTAACTAAGTACTCAGCTTTTATTTTTATTGTTTTGTAAATAAAATTCATAATTTGATAAGACTAAGGCTTCTTTTGGGATATTTTTCTTATTGCTTTATATAATAATTTTTTAGCATAATTTTTTTTTAAAATCAGCAAAAAAGTAATGACCAAAAGTTATCTCAAATGAAGCATATGTTAAATGGTTCATTATAAATTTCTCTTTTTTATAATTATACCATTATATTGAAGTAAATTAAAATATTTTTATTTTTTTATAATACAAACTCTAATATATATATATATATATATATATATATATATATATATATATATATATATATATATATATATATATATATATATATATATATATATTAGTCCTAGTTTTATTGAAAAAGTTGAGGGTATTTTAAAAATCAATAATTTGTGCCCCTATAAAAAAAAATGTTTGACTCCTCCACTGATCATCCATCAATTTCTACATGCCCATGCTCCTTATAATTCAAATGGCATACATGTTCATGTACATGTGAGCTACAATGGGCGACAACTCAAGCTCGATAAAAGTAATATCATATATATTTTAGATAATAACAAACAAAATTATACTCCTAATAAAAAAAAACACTCTGCATTGTTAGTATTACCATTTTTAAATTACCCAATTTATGCTAATATGTATATTGTTTACAAGAAAGTGTACATGTCTTTTCCTTATAGAGTTAGAGCACTCTTAGATCTGAGCACTGAAAGCAACGATTAGAAGAGAGTATGATGAAATTGACTTTCTATAATTGACACATCACAAAAAATCATCTTGATTTAATGCAAATCTTGAAGCATATATGAATAGGAAACTTTCAAAATTAAATTTGGGACCATCCGTACTTCAATTTTAGCAAACTTATAGTCAAATTGAATGTCTCAATGAGACGAACCCAACAACACAAAAATTAATCTAATCCAAGCCCAAATGGGCTCAAATTAAAACCTTAAAGTATATTTAAAAGCTTTAAAGTATTAATTGGATTACCAAATGATATCCAAATATAACATACAGCTTGACGAGACACATTCAATGACTCCAAGATCACTTAATTCTGACATTATTAATACAATAAATAAATGCATAATGAACGCTCTATGATAAGGGGAACAACATGGGCCATTCGATGGAGTACTCCAAATTTTCTCTAGATCTTCTCCATATTTACGGGGCGTGCCACTCTCAAAATCTATAAATAAACCACTTCTTCTTGCATGAGGAGACTTTTGGAGGCTTAATTAGACCCTGGGCTAGAGACTCGAGATAACTCTGAGGCTTGAAGTGCACAGAGCTCCACCCAGGCACCATCATCGACAAACCCTCGTTGCCCGACCTCTACTGCTGGTCCTCTGCCCGATCATCACCATTGGACCTACGACTATCCTCTACCACCGGCTGGGTCTCCACCCAATCTCTGTCGCTTATCGGTTATGGTTTCTCTGACCTATGTCACATGACAACAGTTCCTTCGACCTCTATTACCCTTTGATTACGGTCCCTCAAACCTCTATCACCTGAGAAAGATCCATTCAAGCTCAATTGCTAGATGATGCCCACCCCCTACCTCCTTCACCCAACTACAATCCCTTCGATCATAGTTGCCCGCCAACTATGACCCCTTTATCTCCATCGCCCCACAGCAATCCTTCTGACCTCTATCACCTGAAAACAATCTCCTAAACCTCTTCGCTCGACAACAGTCCCTTTAACATATAGCACCCTAAGATCTAAAGTAGGAGAACTTTTTTCTTTTATCTTTATTATATTTTTAACTCATTTTATTCAATTTTCTTTCAGTTAATAACCAATAATCATTCATTTAAAACCAGATCCATTT
This sequence comes from Dendrobium chrysotoxum, assembly GCA_019925795.1. Taxonomy (NCBI): domain Eukaryota; kingdom Viridiplantae; phylum Streptophyta; class Magnoliopsida; order Asparagales; family Orchidaceae; genus Dendrobium; species Dendrobium chrysotoxum. The sequence continues at coordinate 47,563,034 of CM034297.1, read as the reverse complement.
AATATCCAGAACTGATTAATTGTATTAAAGAAAATAAATAAATAACAGAAAAATCTAATTACATTACTATAGTCAAGATTTATGTTCTACTATAAGCTCTAAAATTTTAAAAAAAAATATATAAAATAGTTACTACTGGCTACAAATATAAACTAGAGAACATAAATAAAACTAAAATGATAATCACTATCTAGCCTCATTCTGTAGGCTCCTTACCTTTACCTGAAATCATATAAAAATACATAATGAGCATAAAAGCCTAACAAGTAACCAAAACTTATCACCGCCTTCAATTTAAGGCAAAAAATTTAATATGCTTGCTCTAGTTCTAACAAATATCAATCATCACCAAATGTAAATAATAGAAAATATTTAAAATTATGAATAAAATAAATATGATAAAAAAGGTCAAAAGAGATATATCATATTATAAGAAAAACTAGTAAAGAGCATTATTACTCAATAAGCCATGTCAATATGCTATATTATGTTGTATCAATATTAATGCCAATGTGATTTCAATTCTATCTATCAATCAATTTAATATACTATCATATAAATATAATCATGAATATAATTATAAAATGCAAGATATGACATCTAACTTTAATATGATATTTTCATTCTCATTTGTTATCTGTCATATTTATCCATCTATCAATCTCATCTTATTATTTATTTATTTTTATTAATCATTTATTTTTATATATAATTTTCAATAATCATTTAAGAGTCATCACCCTCTATCCATTAGTATAATTCAGCCAATCAATTACAGGCTATAACTAGGATTATACTGCCAATCTTTTATTTAAAGAAAAGCTCGTTAGCCCACTCTCCCATGCAAGATATTTTATTTTAAGAGCCAACTCATATTAATTTTAATGTTAACAACCAGCCTTCCTTATTTACATGTAAATGTTATAATTTTGTACAATATAAGTCAATATCATGTATAAAATATAATAATTCATAAAATACAAGAAAATCTATAAAATTTGTCTACTGTCATTTATTTTAAAAAATTATTACTTTTAATTTACCGGATAAAATTTAATAATATTACAGTCAAAATACTCGAGAGAATCAAATTTATCATATACAAAAAATTATATGATGAAAGTTTGCTAAAAAATAAGAAATCATAACTTTAGCAAGTTTATACCAAATTAAAATGTGTAAAACACAAAATATATAAAATCATTAAAATCAGAGGTACAATAATGATAGATTACAATGAGATGAGTAAATTTCATAATTGGACAGACCTGCAAAATCGATTGTACTACCCCCAAACTTAGGTTTTCTTTTCCTCTTCCTCTCTTTTCTCTTTGATTTTCTTTCTATTTCTCTATTCAACTGAATGAATATGGAAAGGGCATTTTAATGGATTGATGGTAGGATAGGATATTTTGAAATAAAATAATATAAAGGTAATTATATAATTTGTTTAATTTTTAGCACAAAATTCATATAAATTATTGTATATATTTAAATATGACTCTAAAAATTATAGAAAAATATTCATAAAATAATATAGTATATCCAAAAAATTTTAGTAAAATCATTTTAACAGTCCTAAAAATCTCAACTATACAAACATGTATCAATTTTTTACACTACCCCTAAAATTAAGCGAAAATTATTATAATTGAAGCACAACATTATAAATATTATAGTGAGTATAGTTTACAAATTAGACTTATAATGGCATCTAAAAAAATATTTGACTAGTTCAAAATATGGGTTCTTATAATTTCCCTATCTTTGAAAAATGTCTTCCTAGATATTTTCACGAGTTATACAAAATAAATCAATACAAAATAAATTAATATAAAACAAAACCAATTTTATAATACAATAAATTAAATTAGGTCAAAACTGAAGAATCTATGTTGGACACAAATAAAATTATACCAGTCATATTCTCAGGCAGTTCAAAAACTTCTTTCACCGGTTCTAACAGTTTACTTCCAATATGAACATATCCTTGCTCAGGTTTAGGCAATGGGAATTCTGCCATTTGATACCCATAATCACCACATCAAAAGCATTATCTATTTGTTCTAAAGTAGGGTCCCACATGTCTTCTCCCATATTATATATATATTATAAAGTGGTAGGTACTCTAACAATTTTATCATTCATTTTCCTACTACTTTCACCTATTTTCTTAAAAGTCACTCATGAATATTTTGTTAATTTATCGCTCACCATCTAAGTGATCATGTCAGCATATATTTTTATATCCTTAATGTCACTGAAAATACTTTTATAGCAGGTTCAAATGTCTTCTCTTTCAGATCCATTTGTCTGATCAATAAATAAATCTTAAATATAAAATAAATCCTTCAAAAAAAAATCTTCAAAATAAATAAATTTATAAATACATTTAATCACTAAATAATACAATCATTAATGCTAGTTTCAAGTAAACTCTTCAATTAATCATTGCTCTGATATCAAATTTTAACACCTCAAGATCTAAAGTAGAAGAATTTTTTTTTCTTTTTATTATCTTTTCATCTCATTCTATTTATTTTTCTTTCAATTAACAACTAATAATCATTCATTTATAACAACATTCATTTGACATTTAGAGCTGATTAATTATATTAAAGAAACTAATAAATAATAAAAAATATTATTCTATTACTAATGTCAAGATTTATATTTTATTACAATCTCCAAAACTTGAGAACTTAATAAATGATCTTCACTAGTGTCATACAAGATAAAGTGCTACGCTATGGGAGCCACCTCTTGAACCCTATATAAGATAAAGTACTACGTGATAAGAGCCACCACTTAAACTTGTAGGGGCCACCTCTAGAATTCTATCTGTATGGTGGATGATTCTAGAAAGATACTTACAAGGATGTCAATTACATAAGTGGGGGATATTGTGAAAGTCCTTAAGTAAAAGAAAGTTAAACTCTTAAACATCGAGGCGCCTTTTAGTGTAATGGTTAAAATGTTTATAAGAAACTCTACAGTTAAGCATGCTCATCCTAGAATAATTCTGGGAAGGGTGACCTATTGGAAAGTTAACCAACAGAACAATATTGTAAGGCTCTTAGGCAAAAGCGGACAAAATCTCGGTAGTTAAGAGTTTGGTCTGTTACTTAATCTTAGTCGTCTAACTACTATGGTACTCTGACCTTTGTCACTTGACTATGATCCCTTTGATCTCTATCACTTGTTAATGATCCCTTCGGCCACCATTTCCCGATAATGGTCCCTCTAAAAATTATCGCCTAAGTATGGTAACTTAGACCACCGTTACTCGACCATGGTCCCTTCGACCTCCGTCGCCCTACTACGATCCCTTTATTATAATCGCTCGCCGATCTGACGAGCATCACCCAACTGCGGTCCTACTCACCAACGAAACATGCCAATATACTCTTGCCAATAACTCTTAGGATATATCATGCCAATATACTCTTGCCAATAACTCTTAGAATTTAAATTGGAAAGAATTGTATATTTTATCTTTTTATAATAATAATCAGGGCTATTTATTCTCTTTCAATAATAATCAATGGAAATGAATCTATGGATCAAAATATTAAAATATATTTTTATTTATTGCTCTAAAAATTATATATAATACTCTGAAATTATATAAATACAATAATATATTTTCCTACTCCTGAGTATAAAAGAATAACTAAAATAAAAAGATAGAAGAACCTGAAGACTCCTATATCTGATCGGACTCCCACTCATGATCAACTTCTCTAACCTAAAAGCATTTAAATCATATAGAATGAGTTAAAAAGCAAAGCGATCACTAAAATTATACAACTAAATTCAAATCATAAAAAGAAGCAGTATGCATGAATCAATAAATTCATAACAATGATAATCAATATGATCATGAATTTATACATAAAAAATAAAAGATATTAGTAATAAGAAAACCTATATAATAATAAACCAATATGATACAAAGGCTAGTTAAATAATACAGTATGAAAATAATGATTTGTTTAAACCAATAAACCTAGTACAGATGTCGAAATAATAAAACAATAAATAATCAATCTTAAATAAAACATCATAGAAGTATTATCAATCAATAAGAAAATCATATAAATCAGTAAAACTGAAGCATTTATGAAAACTGTTGGAATCCATAATAATGCAATGCCAGCTGGCAATCACATAAGGGTATGCTCATGATGTTCATTTATTTTATATCAAATCAGTATCTTCTATCACATGCACAGTAGTAGTAATCACATACTCAATAATAGTAAGTCAATAAACATAAATCAATAGTGGTAATAGTGACAGTGAATCAATAACAATAGACTAGTAATAATAAAATCTGTAATAGTAATAATAAAATAGTACAATAATGATAAAATTAGTATATTGAATGCATCATAGTAATCATACTAAATAAGGGGTTTTGGATTTCATGATGTTATTCCAGTAATTAGTAAATTAATAAATATTAGCTCATTAAGTAAAGTCGTCACTCTTTATTCATCAGCACAGTAATCTTCTCTTTATAACTCACAATCAATAAATCATGTGGATTAGTAGAGGATAACATCAAACCACATTATTTAAAGAAAAGCTTATTGGCTAACTATCATATATATGTCAGCCAGTCTCCAACTAACATCAATAAATAACCAACATTTACTTGTCTTCACACACATTATCACAAAAGTAATATCAACCAACTTTTATCCAATCATATGCCTATATTCATTCATAATGCTTGTATTAATAGTATGCTAGTATTAAAATACCAAATTAATATTCTATGTAAATCATACAAAATATAATAATTATCATTTTACTCTATAAAATCATGAAAATAACCAATCAAAATATTCAGAATAATTAATACTATGATATACAAACAGTTATGTGATAAAAGTTCACTAAATCTTAAGAAAATATAATAAAATTATTTTTAGGAGGAATCAAATGGTAAAAATCAAAACAATTGAAAACAAAAATAGGATAGAAATCACTTACAATGATCTAAGCAATTTTCATAAGAGTAATGAAATAGATTGATAGCCAAAATCCGAATTTATCTTTTCTCTCTCCTCTTTACTTTCTTCTCTTCTTTCTTTCCTTCCTCGGCAAACCAAAAATAAGAGAGTGAGGGAGGCGAATGGAGAGAAAAATATACATCAAAACTTATTTTAGTGAGTGGCGCCATGGCGTTCTAACCCAATGCCACTATGCTGGATGTTGAATCCATAATTACTATAGAACAGAATCTTCAATGCCCAGCATTATTGCACTCACATGCCTAGCATCACTACATCAACAAACAAAACGTCGTAGCGCTCCAATTCAAATAAAAATTCAAATTCTTATTTTAATTTTTTAATAATTATCAGGTTGTTATATTAGACTCTTCCACCTCCAACCATGTAATATGCTATGTATATTTAGTCGTTGTGCCAACGCCTTCCCCCTAGGAAGGGCATCACTTGTAAATCAATAACAAATAATATTGGAATCATTTTAACTAGGTCAAGACCCGTGGATTTTCCCTTTCTTGGGTTTTCTTCGTGAAAAATATGATATCTCTTTTGATTGCTACACCCCTCCCTCTTGTCTGTGTGTGTGCTGGAACTTCATATAAAGCTTGGACGTTAAACTTAATATATCTCTATATCACTGTGAATACTATGGAGAATAATAATAATTATTTATAATAGGTTAAATTTAGAATTGCAAATATTTATCAAATTTTAAATATAATTAATTTAAATAAGAGATTTTTGTAATCAAAATTTATAGCGCTATAGTAAATAATTAATTTTAATCATAATGGCCAAAGAATGGCCTATTTATTATAACTAAAAATTCATACACTTTGACGTATATACTTCTTACCTAAAGTCATGTTATAGTTCTAAGTATATGCTTTTGCTATGATTTATGAAATTTTTCTCATAAATGATAAAATTTGACTCGATTTTTTGGATCTAAGAATATTGAGTATTACTCAGTTGGATCAAAATCAAAGGATTATGAACTTAAATGAACTTGATGCTTCGTTTGAGATAGTTTTCTTACTGCTTTCTAAAATAGCTTTCTAGTACAATTTTTTTTTGAAAATTGTGTCCAAAGCTACCCCAAATGAAGCCTGAATTAAGTGTTCAAAATATAAATATATATCTCTTAAGGCCATTTAAGAGATTAAACATTCTCCAAAATGAGCATTCTTATAATCAAAACTAGCGTCTCAATGAGATGAACCTATTGATTCCAAAATCTCTCAATTATGAGTTCAATAAGTCATTCAGATGTTTGAAAATATAAAATTACGAAAAATGATATATTTTTATCGAATGATAGAGTGCCTTAGATTTTGTTAAAGATGAGCATAATGTCATTTCTTTAAATCTATAGAAATATTAGCTATTAGCTTTAGATGATCGTCTTCTCCATTCAGTGGCGGAGTTAGAAATTTTATTCAGGGGGGCCTAAATTAAAATATTTTTGTTTGCCATCTTATATGGAATGTTAGAATACATTAAAATAGTTGTCCATGAGCTTTTGGTGGTTCTCATTTAGAATATTACCTTGCTCGATTAAGACTACATTTTACTAACCAAAAACACCATCTTTGCTATTGGAAAGATATTTGACAAATATCTTCAAATGAATATCATGAAAGTTAGCATATACAAATTATGATGCACTTATATCCTAGTCGAGGAAGAGTCTCGTTGGATTTGTCTCATCGAGCTGCTCGATTCGACTATAAGCATGTTAGTTTGGAAATAGTTTAGTCACCCAATTTATGGTTTGAAGTTTTCAAATGCGCTCCGGGTCTTCAATTTGGACTCATTTGGGCTCGGATTGATTTGAATTTGCTGTCGTTGCGTTTGTAATTCTGAGATGTTCTGTTCGCCTATAAGTTTGCTGAAATCAGAGTTCGGATGATCTCCGATTTAATTTCGGAAGTTTCAGACTTGATTTTGCCTTGAGATTTGTGATCAAGATTAAATTTTTATGACATATCATAGTATAAGGTATAGAAGCATATTTTTGATCATTTGATGATATTTTATTTTACAATATTTTGAGTATAATTTGCACATTATCTTCCTTTCTCTCCCTCTCAAAGGTTAATAGTGCATTTTCTTTTGGGGGCACGTGCCCCCCCTTCCCTCCGCCTATGTCTCCATTGCCCAATCTACATTCCTATTAATAGAATGACCAAGCTAATTGTGCACAATTAACCAACTTCTAAGGTTCTTGCTTTATCTTCACTAGATGCATGCCAATGGCCATCGTATAATATCCACTAATAATTGATGTTCGATACTAGTCTTCTTACTCAACCAACCTACATTCTTATCAATAAAACAGCTAATTTAAATGCCAATCTTTGCACGACTTTCAAAATTTTTTGTCAACCATCTCTCCTTCTATCAAGAGAATAACCAAGATGTCGCATTCTATCATCTAACTTTTGGCATCCACCATAAGTATAATTTAGCACTCATCATCTAATGATAACTATGATATTTCAAAACCCCTTCTATTGCTATCATAAGAGACATCTCTTATAGACGAAGTCTATTATAATGTTTTTTATTCAATTATAAGAAGGGTGCATGGTGTAAAACTTGACTACCACTAGTTGAGTTATTTTAGCTAGTAATCGCTTTAAGTTTTTCACTTCTAATTGAAAAATCTTTTATCTCATATCTATTGCTCTCAACTTATTTGCTTATGACAAGAATTTCATGGTGCCCTAAGAAGTTAAATTATCTCCATTGTCATGAAATTGATTGTAATTGTTTGCCACCATTTGTGAAATACTACATCTCTTTTTTTGTTGTTGTTCAATTAATTAATGACAACACCTATAATGATAAATAAAAGTGGAACCTATAGCAAGGGAGGGTCTCGATCCAACTCTCACTATTCAAGGAACCCTTCCTACATCAAGGTTAAGATTTTGCATTTCTCCCTTATAATAGAAGGAACCCTAATAGTAAAGGCATTGCAGATGCATCATTGGAAGATCATATCCATCATAAGGATGAATCTCATGCTAAGATTCCCCATCTTCTATGTGATCAGTAGATAGAGCCATCATGTCAAAATTTTGTCGAATTCTACTTTCCCTAATCATTGATTGAAAACTACTAACTTTAGGAAACCCATGCAATTATCTCATATAATCATGCTACAACTCTACCTTTACATCCATTGCTCAATGAACAATAATATATCAAAGATTTCTTGCCCTACTTAATAGGAACATAACTTGTTGACTTCCATGTTTGCTCAGATCGCTTGTCAATGCATCCCTCGTGATGCCCTTTATAATAAACTCTAGAGTATATTCTAATAACTATTGCCCATGGGAGATTGATTCAACCCTTGACCTCGTAGAAGCCACAAAGAGTCCTCCCCTCATATTAGGTCGCTAGCCACCTAAGCCCAATTCCTTTTCTCCTTTTCTCCATTTCTCTTGAATCCCTCTCCCTCTTAGTTCTCTTTTTTGGCTAATTCAACCACCCCTCTTTGATTATTTTTTTTACTCCAAGTAATTCTTATAATAAAAGATTGTTTACCGTTTTTGATACCATGCCACCTACTTCCCTCCCTACTTTTCTCTCTTCTCTTTACTTCTCCAATCTCTAGTTGTCGATTATTTCTATTCATCATCAAAAGTTTCTCCTCTTTATTGTAGTTTCTTACAACTTTTATCATAGTCTTAATCGTTTATTTTGTTGACATCACCACATGTAAATATTCTAACTCAAGCAAGCATTTCATATTTTTGCTAAATCATATTTAATTGTGTTATTTAAATATCATTATATTTAAAATATTAAGATTCATTAAAAAAATAGCAAATTATTATGAGAACAGTTGTTAAAAAATTTGCCTTATTATATGACAGTATTAATTTTAATGAAAGTTTTGAAAATTTTAGTTAAATTTATTAAAAATTTTAACAAAATTTTTTGAAAGTTTTCATTAAATATTTTGGAGGGCCGATTTCCTTTACTCATTACTAAACCTAGATCACAATACCTTGCTTGACCCTTGAACACTTCATATCCCCTTTCCTCTTTCGATATTTAGCTTTGCTTGTTAGTAGTGAGATCCTTGCCTCTTTACATCATGGCACGACTTTGATCTTGTCTCCTTCACTCCTATTCAACCACCCTAACTTGTCTCTTTTACTCACCAGCTTCTCATCTCCTTTCGTTGCATCTCTTATATATCACTTAAGGCTAGCAAATTATTCATTTAATTAATTAATTATTTGTTTTAAACATTTTAAATTTATGAGTGATTATATTATTTTTTTCAGTCTACTTAAATGAGAAACCTCTTTTGATCAAGAGAACACCTAAGCACACACATTGAGAGTTCGAGAATTCAAAAATCTTAATATTAGACTACTCTAAAATGAGGGATATTATAAAATCCACAATATATAGAACAAATATAATATTTAAAATGATTCTCAAGGAGAAATTATTAGTAATATATATGGGGATGATAAATCATATGAAATACATACCCATGATTTTTATGATTTATTATCTGATAATTTCTCCATTTCAATGGTATTATGTGGATGCAAAATCATGATTGTTCCTCTACTCAATATCTGCTACATGGGCCATACAAAAAGAAAATGGGCTCTATTAACTGTAAGATGTAGGGCCGAGAAGTTGTTTGCAGATTGTCTTATTATTTGATTTATTAGGCTAATTATTTGAGTTCAATAATACTTACAATAGAAATTTGATATCTGAACCGTATTTGATATTTTATAAATATATAATTTATGAATATTATATAAATAGAGATTAAATTATAGCCTATAAAAATTCAAAATTAGATAATTTTCAGGCTGAAGTATTTCAAGCTGTTTGGTTTATTGTAAAAAGGGTGTTAAATATTCCAAATATAAGGGTTTTGAAAATATCGGTGTTTGATTTGAAGTAAAAGTAATGCAAAGTAAAATTTTGAAGTAAAAAGAACTCATCCGTTAGGTCAAATCTAGTCTATTTGGAATTCCTCTTATTTTGGTGATTTTCAAATACACTAGAAACTCACCGCCATTTCCACCATCGGCTGCCACCTCCGCCTTCAGCCACTGTTGACCGACGCCGGCCACACGCCATCGCCAACCACCACCTAGCCATCGCCGGCCGCCGCCGGCCAGCAACCACCTACAGACACCCTCGGCGATCGCCGACCACCTTCGGCCGCCAACCACAACCATTCTGAACTTTACACTGCATTCAATTTACTTCAAGCCAAACATGAAAAAAAGTAAAAACTTAAATTTATTTTACACGCATCCAAACAACTCAAAAATAATTCAAATACATCCTACTTCTTTTCTATTGCATTCCTTTTTCAGCCAATTAAAAAGCTACTTAATAAAATATTTTCTTTGAGATTTCGCTTTTTCTTGTTCTGTCGTGTGCATCTTGAATCTTGGAGCCACGTCTTGCTGCATTCGAACAAAGCCAATCTTGGGAAGCACCAATTTTTACCTTACAAAATTGAATTCTTAGGCTTTATTATTTCTGTAGAAAGCATTACAATGGATCCATCAAAAGTTGCTGCTATAGTTGTTGATCTGCCAACTCCACAAACCGTCACTGACAGCAGAAGGTTTCACTTGTTAATTCATTTGACTACCGATTCATTAAATAGTTCATTTATATCACCCATCATTAATTGAATTTCTTGAGTAAGAATAATTCATATGAAATGAGAAGGCACAAATCAGACTTGAAAAGCTAAAACGACGAGTCCATTGTTCCCATCTTAGCTTCGTCTGATGTCAGCCAAGTCTTTCAAATGGAATGTGATGCATCTAATGTGGGAATTGGATGTTAGTTTTGTGTGGAATCTGATTGTGGCGATTAATCGGATTGTACTACTATCTCGGACCTCAATTCAGTCTGTCGGAGCTCGTTGGAGGGTTGTAGGGGGATCTCCCCAAACTTGGGTTCGGGTGCTTTGCACCTAATTTTTTTTTCCATACAGTGCCCTGGCACTGTATACTCGATCGCCACAACACTATATACTTGAGCGCCACAGCATTGTATACCCAAGCGCCCCAGCATTGTATACCTAAGCGCCCTAGCATTGTATAGTTTGGTGAAAAATGATAGAGAGCGGAGCACTGCAGCGCTGTCATAAAAACATGAGACTGAGAATTGAGAGCCATGGTGCTCCAACTTGGAGTTGCGGTACTGCGAGGTAGATATAATAGTTTTCTTTGTCCTTTTTCATAAAGGGTTTTGTCCTTTGGTGATTGTTGTGTATCTTTTGGTTTGTTCTTGTGTAAGAACGGTGCTAGAGAGAAAGAGACAAGGAGAGAGTGAGAAAGAAGAGAGATCCGTACAATTTCTCCTAATTTTCATAGTGGTTTTCTTAGTGTGGTGCGGCTCCGTGGTTTTTTTTTTACTTGTTCCGAGTTTTTTCACATTAAATCATAGTGTTCTTTTATTTCTACTGTAATTTTTTTATTACTTGTTTGTTTCATTGCGTGGTTTACTTCTCCCCAACATTGGAGTTGTCTTAAGTCATGGATGACAACCAATTGCCTTCATCAGTGAAAAGCTAAATGAATCCTGAAAGAAATTACTGAGCTACGATAAAAAAATTTTAGGCAATTATGAGCACTGAACCATTGGAGCCACTACTTATTATCTAACATATTTATTTCGTTTTCATATCATGAAGCACTTAGATATTTGCAAAACCAATATATTTTGAAAGGTAACCACGGTCTCTGTATTTTTGCTGGTTCATTATGTGCGTAAACGCAAATTCAAAAACCTTTATAAGATGATAGATGCAATAAGTCGATGGCAAGCATTCATAGTGGCTCTCCACTCAAATGTTGTGGTATTTGAAATTATTAAAGAATTTTATATGGTTGATGAAGACCTTAGGAAGATATGGGAGATGTGCATATTGAGATACTGCTATCACTTTCATTTTGACAATGGATGCCTTAGCTATGGTAATTGGTTGTGTATCCCAAAATTTTCCTTACATGATGTAGTGTTGTTGGAATGTCATGATGGGGGACAAGTTGGGCATCTTGGATAGGAAAAGACCCTCGCCGTCATCTTCGAAAACATTTTTTGATTGCTGCTTCCAAGAGTGATGGATTACTACATCAAGCGATGTTGTATCTATCACTTGGTCAAAATATGGGCCTGAATATGCGACTTCAAATTTATTACACTTAGCATCACAAGGATATGTTAAATTATGAACTCGAGGCCAAACACAACATTGAAGATGAGCCTTTTCCATCTAGGGGGAGTATGATGTAAAGCTTTATTCTTAGTGTTCCATTTTATGTTTATCCTTTTTTTTTAAAGCTTGTATGGTTTGTGTTCTGTACAAGGGCGGTGTCTAGTCTTTTAAATCGAGTAAGGGCCTAAATGAATTAATTGAATAATTTAGACGGACCAATATCATACCCAATCGATTGAACTAATGAAAATCCAATGCCATATCAAGTATCACACTCAAAAATCTTAAGCCAATAAGAAGATGGCAATCCCTTTTGAATTTGATACTCACAATTATATGCTTCCAAATGAAGTGATAAGTTTTGTTATTGGCAATATTTAGTTGTATTGGTTATGAGTCATACAACGAATATGTTGGGGGAGAAAAATCTTTGATACTCAGATTTGAAAGTAGCTCTTTTGACATTTGTGATGCCCTTGGACATCAAACCATGGCTATTGACAATGATGCATTAATAAGATTGGGTCAACTATGAAATATTTAGAATCATCTACACATGTAAAAATGTAATGCAATCTAAACCATAGATTATCCTAATGACATGATCCCTAAGTTATTTTTTTATAAAAAGATTGCATACATGTTCACTACAGGAAAACCTTTGATTACAGTCGAAGCTTCCGACGGAAATATATAAGCCGGAAATTGCGGCGTTCTTACCGATGTTTTATGTGACGGTAAAATTACGACGGAATTTCCGGCATATATTATGTCGGTAATTCTCCGGCGCATTATCCGCCATTAAAGCTGTTGTAATCTGTAAACCCATATTATAATGCGATGTATTTTCCACCGGTAATATCCGACATACTAACTGACGGATATTACGCCGGTGTATTTAACACGACGAGTAATTATCGTCAAAAATTACGACGGAAATCGCTCCGGCGTCTTATCTGTCGGAAAAAATGTCAGTCCAAACCCTATTACTCTCCCAAGCTCGTCTGCCTTATTATTTCATTTCTCACTGTTTCCGTTCGCTCAGCTCACCTCCGTCGCCTCAACCGAGCGTCGCCTCTGTCGAGACCGACCCATCACCCAACGGACTTCCACCGAGTTTGCCGATGCTCACCGCCTCAGTCGTCGACTTCTGCTGCTGTTTTGAGGATAATCCACCGTAAGATTTTCTTTTTTTATGGATTTTCTCACTAGACATTTGCAACAGGATGTACCTTGGTGTATGCTTTTTGCTGATGATATTATTCCATTCGCTCAGCTCGCCTCCGTCGCCTCAGCCAAACGTCGCCGTTGCTGAGACCGACCCATCACCCAATGGACTTCGACCTAGTTTGCCAACATTCGCCGCCTCAGTCGTTGACTTCCGCCGCTGTTTTTAGGATAATCCACTGCAAGATTTTCTTTTTTTCATGTATTTTCTCACTAGACATTTGCAAGAGGGTGTACCTTGGTGTATGCTTTTTGCTGATGATATTATTCATGTTGATATGACTAGAGAGGGAGTTGAAGGTAAACTTGAATTATGGTGATCAACCTTAGAGTCTAAAGGTTTTCGCTTTAGTAGATCTAAAACTGAATATATGGAGTGTGATTTTAGTAGTACTAGACCTAGTGAGGGGATTGTGACTTTGGGCGATCATGTCATTAATAAGAGTACATATTTTAGATATCTTGGATCTATTATTCATAGTGATGGTGAAATAGATGAGAATATTATCACAAGAATTCAAGTTGGATGGTTGAAGTGGAGGAATGCATCGGGCTTGTTGTGTGATAGAAAAGTCCCCCTCCAACTGAAGGGAAAATTCTATAAGATGGTGGTGAGACCTGTAATGCTTTATGGTGCCAAATGTTGGCCATTAAAAGAGAAGCATAATACTAAGTTAAGTGTTGCAGAGATGAGGATACTCAGGTGGATGAGTTGCTTTACCCTTAGAGATAGGATCTGAAATGAGCATATACGTGATAAGGTTGGAGTAGCTCCAGTGGAAGATAAGGTTAGAGAGAGTAGCCTTAGATGGGGTTGGAGAAGTTGAGTGGAAAGGAGGTAGCTCCAGCGGAGGATGAGTCGACGGATTCAGAGTAGTTGTTTAGTTTTTTCATTTCATATGTACTTATTTCAGTTTCTAAATGTTTGGTGAAGTTTATGAATATTTGTTGATGTTTATGAATATTTGATGATGTTTTTGAATATTTGGTGATGTTTTTGAATATTTGGTGATGTTTATGAGTATTTATTTGTTATTGCACTAAACGAAATCAGTTGTTGATATTTGTTATTGCCTTATATAACTGTTTGCTGCAGGTTGTGGAAATCACATTGCTGTATGGGAATATATATTTTTGTTATTGCTACAGGTTTCCGGCGGATAAAACACCGATAATTCTCTGAAAATGACGATACAACGAATTCTATATCGATTTCCGGCGTATTTATACGCCGGCATTTTCGGCGTATAATGCGCCGGTCATCTTTGTCGTTTAATTTTCGGCGTATATAGCGACGGTTTATGCGCCAGAATTACCGACGTAATAATATGCCAAAAATTCTGGTGGATTTAATGCCAGAATAAGGGAGAAGGAAGCGACTTAACCACTATCTTCTTTTCCACAAGCTTTGCACCGGAAAGTATGCCAGAAAAGTTTTCGATGTATTATATACGTTAGAAAATTTTTTCCGACGCGCAAATTACTGTCGTATCAAAATTCGACGGAAATGTCCTTTTTTTGTCTAAATTTTTATTTTTCTGGCGTATTCGATCTGCCAGTAATAGCGCGTTTTCCTATAGTGGTTCATTAAGCTATATATCATATACACAAAAATATAGAATGTTCATAAGAATGATATCGTACATAACAAGTTGATATAAAAGACTAAGAATCACCTATACATGAAAATATAACATGCCATTTTGAAAGATTAAGAATCATCTACATATGAAAACATAACATGCTCATATAAGAGATCATGAATCACCTACATATGAAAGTCTAATATTTTCAAATGCAAGAATAAAAGTCACTTACACATGAAAACATATAATATTCACATACCAAAATTAAGTGTCATATACTTAACATAGTTATTTGAATAAATGTATATTGCATATATTTTAGTTTTATAGACCCTTTACTCCAATATATTTATTCAGTGGTTCAAAACATATTTCTAAGAGAAAAAAGAGGCAAGAATACATCATATCCACCATAAAAAAGGGAGAGAAATGATAGTTGCTAAACAAATAAGGAGTTAAACTATGACATGCAAGATGATTTTTGATGTAATGGGTGAATTCTTTTTAAAAATTTCATGGTTAAACATGCTTGTAGGTGAGCACTTTTGAAAGGGTTGATCCCTTATAAGTTAAGTAAAAAAAAGGATTAATGAAATTTTTGAAACTCAACTTATTATGTGATAACCTATCTCATTACATAATTT
Organism: Dendrobium chrysotoxum; assembly: GCA_019925795.1. Classification (NCBI taxonomy): domain Eukaryota; kingdom Viridiplantae; phylum Streptophyta; class Magnoliopsida; order Asparagales; family Orchidaceae; genus Dendrobium; species Dendrobium chrysotoxum. The sequence goes on along the minus strand of CM034297.1, from coordinate 47,547,322 downwards.
CTTTTATAATATGGCTGTGAGGTATAGTTAAATGCTACCTATTATTAAGTCATCACCTAACATCTAATGTTCCTCCTTGTTTATCACTTGATGCTAGTTATCACCCTTCAATAACAATTGAAATTTTTAGACAGACATCGTTCGTCCTTTATAATAGCCATATGTTTAACTTTTGATGCATGTTATAATCTTCATTGAAACTAGACATGCTTAAAATTCGCAGTCGACTTTTGTCCATTGATGTCTAACCTCTTCAAACTCCCATCTAACTCTTTATATTCATCAATATCCAATTCCCCACTTTCATTGGCATTCAACTCCTAATCCTCTTCATTATTCTACACTGAAATTCATCTACTCATAACACTAACAAAAACTGACCAATGTTAATATCCATATATGACTGACAAACATCAATGTCCAATCCTGATTAATTGATGCATAATGTCTTATAATCATAATGCTCATTGTTACTTTGTATTAATGCCTATTAGACTACATTGGACATCTCTTACTAACATTGCCTAATTTTTTTTATCGGCTGACAGCTGCTGATGTATAACTCTTGATGTTCATTAATTTCTAATTCTCAATGCCAGTTGTTGCATTTCACAGCTGTATATTGGCCCATAAACAATAAATGTCTGTCGATCAGTATCACCCAACATCAAACTTACAATGTCCAACATCCAACTTGTAATACCCTTCATTGCTCTTCCTTGATGCCCATTGGCTTACAAAACCAAACATCTACTTATCAACATCACTCGACATCTGCAATACACCCATCGACATTAAACTCAAGATCCTAGTTGATGCTCTTTAATAACATCATCAACTTTTACTCTCCATCCCTCATCGATGGCCATGAATTTAACACTCTCGACCACTACATCATAAAACAAACCTCCAACACTTAGAAATTGACCTCTATAACACTTGACAACTCTAAAGAATTTTTTATAAAATTACTAATGATGAATACAATATTATCATTATGTTTGCAATAAAATTTGTGTTCATAAATGCCATTATAAAAATAATGATGATAAGTTATTTCTCATAAGAAATTTTATGACATTTTTTTTATAATTTAAACTTTTGTCCTATAGAAAAAAAAATTTGTACTAAGACATTTGGATACATTTTGCATCTGGCAAAAAATTAAGATAAATAATGAAACCAAAAGATTGCCTAATTAGAAATATAAGAAATATCATACAACTTTGTGTGAGCATAAATAATAAAATTTCTTTTATTTTGTACTAAATAAATATCTTTTATTTTTCATATAATGTTCTTCAAATTTTTATAATTTATCTTGAAAATTTTTATAAATGAGTACATGAGGTAAGTTTATCAATACAAATTCAGAAGAAGAGACATGACAGTGCTCAAAATGATGATGGTTTGCTGACTGAGTAGGCGATTCCTAGGAGTGGGACTTCTCCTAGAATGTCTCTCTGTTAGGGTTTCCTTCCCCCTAGCCGTCGAGATTTTCCCTTCTTTTCCCCTCCTCCTCCAGCCCTGTCGGAGGCTTATCCCTTCAACTTCATGGATCACTCCCTCTGCTCCCATAACTTTCCCCTTCTTTTTGCCTCTGCAGAAGGAGTTAGCTCCCTATCTATAAGAAATAGAAAAAATATTGTGGTTTCAACTAACTCTGCATCTAAAGAACTTCCCTTGTCCTTTTACCCATTCAAACCTAAAATCATTGGTTTCTCCCATGAAAAACTCTCTATTAGAGCCTAAGATTGGAACCTATATATGGTTGGTTATTCCATTGGTTGTAGGCTCTTCTATGAAACCTTGCTTGGTGCCATTAAAAAAACTTGGTCCTTAAAAGGTGATTAGTGTAAATAATGTTATGTTTATGTATTTATATTTCAATAAAATGTGTTATTTTAGTTGTATTTGTTAAGAAAAATATAAGAATGAGCAAAATTTAGTATGGCACATCATCATGACTTTGGATATAATATCACTGCGACGCCATCATTGACACCGCTGGAGCTCCTAAATTTGGACATGGTGGTGACCAATCTCTATTTAACAGTGCCACAACGTCGGAGAAGTCTGCACCATAAAGCTTGGCCAACCTTCCCAGTGCCTTAGCGTTGGAGTAGGCAGTGCTATAAATCTCAATCTCTATATGCACAGTGCCGCGATATAAAATTCTAGCGTCACTAAGTCAAAGGAGTGCCACGTGGACATTGCAGCGCTTAACCTTCAGCAGTGTCGCGGTGCTACAGTTATAACTGCTCAGGCCATGATCTGCCAGTAAAGCAATGCGTTGATTCATTAAATAATGGGTTGATGTTAGCAAGCACCGTAATGGAGGTTACCCTTTAACGCTATGATATTAGTTCATTTTATGAGTGTCGCGACACAAGTGTCTCGAGCACCGCGGCATGAAAATTCATTTTCTATGCTTTTCTATAAATAGTTTGTTTGTAATGTTAGTAGAGGAGTTCAATCACTTATTTAATTTTAGTTTTTATAGTGCTCCTCTAATTTTTTCTTAGGAGTGACAACTAAGGGAATTCAAAGAAGTACTAGATACATTCCATTTGAGTATTTGGCTTGTGTTTATGAAAGCAATTCTGTAAGTTCGAGGAGTGTAGAAAAGATCATTGAACCCATCCGGTAATATCTTTTCTTATGTATTTTCTTTCTTTTGTACAATAAATGAAAATGCATATGCTTCACTTGTTCTTCATATTTGGCTAAATTCTCTAGTTTTGAATTGACGGTGTAAATAAAATATGGAGTACTAATGAATTCTCTTTATCAATAATTTCATGATATTTTTAATATACCAGGTCTTCATTTAATACACATAATGGTGATATGTGTAGTTAATATAAGGTGTAATGTGGAGCTTAGGAATAAAAAAGCATGCATAACCAGATATATTAGATTGGCATGTTGTAAGCATAGGTATAATGCTTATCATGTATCAAATTTATAGAGAAGAATTATCATGAGGGGATTTTAATAGTACATACTTTAGTTACTCTTCTAAGATTTTCATAAGGTATCAGACTATGAGAGTTTAGAGTGGTATTGATGTTAGAAGAGTTTAATCTATCCTTTGTCTCTTTACGCTTGATTGAGCAGTCGATGATGCATGTATTCTAAATAACATTAATATAAAAGAGAATCATTATGAAATATCTTATATTTATGTTCCATCAATCTAAAACTATTTATCCAAATAGTATTTCAATTAATTATTTTTGATTTTAAATTAAGTGATTGAATCTCCACCAAAATTTATTTCAATTAAGTAGGAAAATTATTGTAGTTGAAGTAGACAATATTAGTATTTTTAGGTAAATATTCTTCCTTGTAGGATCAATTCTTTATTTTATCACTATATTACTTGATTTGACACATATACTTGCATATATTAAGTAGGATTTTTATAATTTTTATATAAAAAAAATCTAAGCATTATTTAGGAAATGATAGAGACCTAGATCATTTTCATAATTCTTTAGGTTAGTCCACCACTCCCATCAAGTTTTTAGCGCCATTATAGGGGAAGAATTTATTTTATTTATAAATTTAATATATTATTAAATTAATTACATAATTAGCCCTATTATATTCTTTTATTTTAATTTACTGATTGCATATCTATGGTGGCATACTTACAAGATATAGAGCGGAGGCACGATTGAATTTTAATTCTGAAATTGAGAGAACCCTTTCTAAAATTAGAACCATAAAAAATATTTTTAAAATGGCCGACTCTGTTCAAAACTTAGATCATTTTAGACCTCTTAAAGATTTTGCAAACCCTTTAGTAGATATAATTCACCAAAGCATAAATAGACCCGCCATCCAAAGCAAATAATTTGGAATAAAAACCTGCAATCATTTAGATGGAATAAAATTCTCAGTTTGGGGGAACTCCCATTGAAGACCTTAACTTATATTTAGAGAGTTTCTTAGAAATTTGTGCAATATTTAAGTACAATAGTGTTAGTGATGTTATCATTAGACTTAGATTATTTCCATTTTCTCTAAGAGATAAGACAAAAATGTGATTAAATTCCTTACCCTCAGGATCTATTACCACATGGAATGAGTTGGCCCATAAATTTTTATGAAAGTAATTTTCATCTTCTATGACTGTTAAGCTTAGAAATGACATTACTTCTTTTACTCAGTTAGAAGGAGAATCTATTTATAAGAGTTGGGAGAGATTCAAGGAGATGCTTAGAAAGTGCCCTCACTAGGCCTTACCTGATTGATTAATATTTCAAACTTTTTTTTACAATGGATTGGTAGGATCCGTTAGAGACCTAATTGATATTGTAGTTGGAAGTTCTTTGATGTCATAGCCTTTTAAAGATTTGTATGAATTAATATATGAAATGATAACAAACAATTTTTAATGGCCTGCTGATAAGGTTAATCCTAAGAGAGTTGTAGGAGTTTATAAAAATAATTTTTTATCTATTTTGACTACAGAAGTTACAACAATATCAAAACAATTGAGCACTTTAGGCTTAAATTCTGATTCATCTTTATATTTGAAAGATAAAAGCTTAATTGAATAAAATGATATCCAAGTGATTAAAAATATAAATTTGATTGGAAGATAAAATAATCTCTATTTAAATGCATATAATCCAAGTTGGAAGAATTATCTAAATATTAGTTGGTTAAATAATAATGATAAAAAATAATAGAACTCTGGTCAAGATAATCAAGGCAAAGATCGAAATAATTAAAATCAAGCTAATAACAATCAAAGACCAGCAGATCCTCCTAAATTTAATCAAAGCAATCAGTATGGAACTAGAAAGACATAATTAGAAGATGTAGTCATGCAATTGAGAACTCAATTATAAAACCAAGCTACTTTAATTAAAAATTTAGAAACTCAATTAACTCAGCTTGTAATTTCTATAAGTAGCAATCTCATTAGATCTCTTCCAAGTAAAACTAAAGTTAATTCTAAAGAGAAGAAAAGAGATACCAATGGGACCCAATTAAAGAATAGAAATCATCCACCTTAGCCAAATGAAACATCTAGGAAAAGTCTAACTAAAGACTAAAAACTTTATATTGCTTGGGAGGTAACCCAACCTTTGGTCTAGTCAGTTATCTAGTATGGATGAAGATTATAAGCTTAGCATTTTTAGGGATGCAACCCTTTCTTTTAAGTTAAGTATTGCTTAGTAAGCTTTAAAAAAAAAAATCTGTAAGAGAGAAGAAGGGAGCGCCGTGATGCCATACCTTTGAACGTCGTAGTACCCCAATGGACCTTAATGATTAAAGCTAAAATCTATAAAACTAATTAGAAGGAAGTTCTCTTTTCAGTTCTTACCTACTCTTGAGTGAGTATCATACTTTCTTTTCTTGGAAATCAAAAGTCTAAGTGATAGGTAGAATCAAACATACATATTCTTTTTCAAAGAAATAAAATGAAAATCATACAAAGAATGAGAATTCTTTTTCACTTCTCCACATGCAAAGTTCTTCCATTATTACCAAGTTGAAAGAATTGAAAGAGGAGTTGCATGAAGATATGAAGAAGTACATAACGGAAATAGGGAAGATGCATGATGGTAGAATTTTCTTGCATGATTTCTTTCCTGGGCAAGATGTGTTGCTATTTGATTATAAGAAAAAGTATTGCCATGAAAAAAATTAAATCTAGATGGATTGGCCCTTTTAATATCATTAGAAATTTTCTTAATAGTGTCATCAGGATACATGACAAGAAAACTTTACAAATCATTAAAGTCAATGGGTATAGATTGAAACCATATGATTAGAGTGAAGAAGTCTTAAGGATGTGTATATATATTTATTGTTCTACTTTATTATTTTATAAAATAGAATGAAGTGATGAGAGATATTAGCTTGTATAGTTGAACTTAATTAAAAAATTTGGCTTTGAGAGTCATTGTTACATGTTGGTGCCATATACACTGGTTGTCCTGTAACTGTGTCATGTTATGAATGTTATATCATATTTTGTTTTCAACTAATATTTTATGTGCTCTTTATCACTCATATGAAAGTATGTGTTTGTAATGTTTGTCGATATGCTTATTTACATATTAGTAAATTTCCATCATACTTAAATTATTATTATCATCCTATTACTTTTATATTCTGATTATTTAACTAACCCTTATAAAAATAATAATTAAAAATTATGAAAAATTAGGATAATAATAAAACCCTAGATCCTAGTTTGAATGAAGTCTTTTTATACTTCATAGATTGAAAAAATTAATACTTAACTCATTCAACCATTTGAGCTATTATTCTAATTTGAATTTATAAGCTATACCTTTATGAATTTAATTTTTCAAAATGATAAGATGAATAATTAGTATTAAAAATTAGATATGAATAGATTAAAATTTTAAATCATAGCTAACCTGAAGATAGAATTAGTAATCGCATCAAGTTCATATATTAAAATTATTAAGATCGTAAGAGAATCCTAAAGCAAAAGTTGATATTCAAAATTATTAATTATGTATTTCATAAAAGAAAAAAAGAAAGAAAAAGAACTACAAATAACTCTTAAGAAGAAAAAGAAATAAAAAATATATAAAAAAAGATGAGTACATTCAAAAATTGATAGCAGTGAAAGCTTAAGATTTAAAATACAATCTTATACAAAAACTATAAATGATGAGAAAGAGCTAATGCAAGGGATGATGAACTAATGAAAGTATAATTTTAATTATAACCATATTCAATATTAAAATTATATTATTTACTTTAATATTCAAAAGTTAATGATTAAATCTATAACATATAATTTTAAGTTAGGTAAAAACAAGAATGATTGATTAAGTTTAACTATTAGTATTTTTACAAATTAGAAGTATAGTTTTGATTCATTTTTACTAATTTTAGACAGTGATGTATTATCTTATTTTTTTAGTAATTTTAGATTGTCACTTTTTATTCTTGTTAATCACTTAATCAAAATTACAAACTTTTATTTACTTGAGGACAAGCAAGAGTTTAAGTTAGGGAGGATGTGATAAGTGTAAATAATATTATATTTTATGTATTTCTTTGTTAATGAAAACATGTTATTTCAGTTATATTTGTGCAAAAAATACATGAAATAGGTAAAATTTGAAAGTATGGTACAACACCGTAGTGTCGGACATAATACCATCACGACACCATCATTGATACTCCTGGAGCACCCAAAGATGGACATGGAGGTGGCCAATCACTGTTTAACAGCACTGTGAGCCCAGTCAACTATCTAAGCACCACAACATTGGAGGAGTCAGCATCGTAAAGTCTAATCTTTATCTATATAGCGCCACGATACTAAATTCCAGCACCACTAAGTCAAGGGAGTGCCATGTGGATGTTGTAGTGCTCAACTGTTAGTAGCGCTGTGGCGCTATAATTATTACTATTTAGGCCACGATCTGCCAGTGAAGCAATGCGACAATTCATTACACTATGGGTCCATATCAGCAAGCACCATACTATAGGAAAACCTTCAGCACTGTGGTGTTAGTTCATTTTATCGGTACCACGATGTAAGTGTCTCGAGCGTCGTGGTTCCAAAATCCATTTTCTATATTTTTCTCTAAATAGTTCATTTGTAATTTTAGTAGAAAAGTTCAATCACTTATTTAATTTCAGTATTTATAGTGCTTCTTTGATTGTTTTCTAACGAGTGACAACTAAGGGAATTTAGAGAAGTACAAAATACATTTCATTAGAGTATTTGGCTTGTGTTTATGGAAGTAATTTTGTAAGTTCAAGGTGGAGTGTAGAGGAGATCATTGAATCCATTCGATGATATCTTTTTTTTATACTTTCTTTCATTTGTACAATTAATAAAAATGAATACGCTTCACTTGTTCTTCATGTCTGACTAAATTCTCTAGTTTTAGATTGATGATGCAAATAAAATATGGAGTACTAATGAATTCTCTTCATTAATAATTTCATGATGTTTATAATATACTAGGTCTTCATTTATTATACATAGTTGCCATATGTGTAGTTAATATCAAATGTAATATGGTGCCTAGGAGTAAAAAAGTAAGCACAACCATGTATGTTGGGTTGGTATGATACAAGCATAACCATAGTGCTTATCATGTAACAAATTTATAAAGATGAATTATAATGAGGGAGTTTTAATAATACATACTTTTTCTTACTCTTCTAAAATTTTCATAGGGTGACAGACAATGGGAGTTTAGAGAGGTATTGAGATTGGAAATATTTAATCTGTCCTTTGTCTCTTAACACTTAACTGAGTGGTCGGTGATGCATACTCTGAATAATATCAACAAAAAAGAGAATCATTAGGAAACATATTACATTTACATTCTATCAATCCAAAACTATTTATCCAAATAGTATTTTAATAAATTATTTTTTATTTTAAATTAAGTGATTGAATCTCCATCAAAACTTATTTTAATTGAGTAGAATAATTTTTATAGTTGAAGTAGATAATACTAGTATTTATAAGTAAACATTATTCCTCATGGGATTGATACTCTACTCTATCACTATATTACGTGATTCGACATGTATACTTGTGTATATTAAGTGGGGTTTCTATAATTTTTATATCAAAGAAAACCTAAGCATTGTTTAGGGATTGATGAAGCCATAAATTATTTTAATAATTCTTTAGGTGACTCCACTGCCCCTATCAAAAGGCTCCCTCCAACTTTTTTTAATAAGTTAAGGGTTCTTTCCTCTTTATTTCTCCTCTACGGAGGACTACGAGATGGCTTGGTCTAGATGCATGTGATTCTTCCCCAGCAAACCATTCATCCTGCAAAAGTGGTCTCCACTTTTTTGCCCAAACGTAAAAATTTCACCTCAGTTCCAATCTAGCTAAAAATTCACCACCTACTATAAGCCTACTAAAACTCAGAGGGGATTTCAAGGATAGCGAGTAAAATTGGTATACCTCTTGCGATAGATGCATTGACAGCCCAAAAGACTCTCCGCACCTTCGCTCGGATGTGTATACAAGTCTATAACCCTTCTACTTAGCCTAAACTCATTCCCATTTCCATGGATGGTGATGTCTTCAGTTTGAAGATTCAATATGAATGGAAGCCCACATCATGTGAGTTCTATAATTCTTTAGTCCACTTATTCTCTTTATGTCCTTCAAAACTACCCTCCTCCTCAAAAACCCACAACTACATTACTTTGGATATTTAGATCCCTCATAGTAAAAGTTTGAGTAGAAAGACTGCAAACCATAGGCCTAGTGCGTCCCCACATGTAAACCAAAATTGAAGAATGCCTTAGCCTAACCAAGGATTTTCCTCCATAAATACGATGGCCTCCGCCCGCAATGCCTCCATAACTCCCCTTGTAATCACTCAACCTGCTGTCGCCCTTGAGAATTACCTTCAGCACCTTAAATCCAACGCATTTGATTTCATAACCACTTCTTCCTAGTTGCTAAATAATCCTGATATTACCTCCCATCATCCCAACCCTACCATTATAGTGCCTAACACCACCATCACATCCAATGAACCCTTAAATCTAATAATCCCCAATCTAAACTCCCCTACAGAAGAACCCACCACCACCATCACCACCCTTGTCATTATGAAGTCTACTAGCGTGCTATCTCCCACCAAGTTTAATCTCCTCCAGTAGTCAGAGGACAATCACCTATCAACTTCCTCTAGGGATAACCTTGCTTCTACCACTAGGTGGTTGAGTCCAATAACCATACCTCATCTTCAAATCAACATGACAAAAGCACTAGGGGGAAGCAAGCTCACCCACCAAAATCATAATGCCTCTCCCTTCCATAGCAGTATGAAATATCAGGGGCTTTAACGGCCCTAATGAAGTGTTTTATTGTAGGCATTTGGTTAAGTTAATAAAGTTAGACATTGTTGACCTCTGTGTAAAGACCAAAAGAGAAGAGCATACATACCTCGTATCCCACCGAAAGCCTCCGCATATCTCGCAGCAAATCCCGCGACAACAGGCCTCGACGACAACTAACCTTGATCCCGCAGAGCAACTCTACTCGTCATTAAAATGAGAATGAAGAGAGCTCGTTCATTGGCTGCTCTTCTTCCCGACTCCATGCGAACACAGAGCCCTGCCTCACTACCGAAGCCCTTCCTCATGACCTACTTCGGACCCCAAATCAATCAGACATTTCGATTGAAGCTCCCATTCCTTCCACTATCGAACCCCCACTCAACATCCTGTTCTTCCTTAAGCCACCGACCCCAAGACGACATCGATTCCACCCCAACTCCGATGCCAAAACACCCATCGATATCCTCCTGACTTCCCTTCCTCCATCCAAACCCGTCAATCCCTTCCCTATGTGATCGATCCCCATTAGACAACACCTCACAGAGCCACTAGCTTTGTAAGCCCTGGATTCTCTGACCCTCCTGCCTGACACCTCCACCTCTTGATCTCCTTTATATATATATATATATATATATATATATATATATATATATATATAGCATTTCCCCCTACCTTGCCGATCTCCCTCAGAGCCTATTTGACCTCACTATAGATGCAAGCCAGGACGTCTACTCACTCATAGCTGTAAGAAGTTGCAAGCCGCGACCCTAATACATATCTCCATTCATTATATTAAACCACTATAGTGGCCTCCAAAAGCTGCAACGTTTCCTCCTCCCGTTTGATCCTTGATTCAGTCAAGTAAAGGTTAAAAAATGTTTATTTTATCATTATTAACTAGTTAATAATGAACTATTATTATCATGTTATATATATATATATATATATATGGGTAAAAAAATAAAAAGAACAAAAGAAGAGAGAGTTTTAAAAAAAGAAAAAAAAAGAAAGAAAAAAGGGAGAAATTTTACAAGCTTTGAAAACTCATTTCGACACTTACAACACGATGAACGACCACCCATGTACGCTTTTCTCTAGCGTGGTGGGAGGAAACTCACAGTGATGCTAGCGACGAAGTGGGTAATCCCCCATAAAGTCCTATTTTTGGTGTTTGTGGAGCGCCGAGGGACCCCATATGCACACTTTTCTCTAGTGTGGTGGGAGGGAACTCGGTGCGGTGCTTATAACGAGGTAGGCGGACCCTATGTGTGCTTTTTTCTAGCATGGCGGGGACGAATATATAAAACTGTGCATTTTTAAATAGGTGCCTGAAGACCCATGCATGCCTTTCTCTGGTGTGGTGGGATTGAAGACATTTGGCCGCGGTGTTATCCGACACTTACCGTGCATGCTTTTCTCTAGCGTGACGGGAGGCCCAATCTTTTGTAGTTTCCCCTAAACAGTGGAGATGCTGGGAGACTGTCAAAATCCTGTTTGAAACACAGAGGACTTGAACAATATTTGAACAGTAGGGAACTTTGGACTCAGACTTGGACATTGGATTTGCACATTGAATGAACTAAACTCAAAGTGGAATAAATGAACAAAAGTCTTAAATCAAACTTGACTAAGAAAGGTTGTACTTGATTGATCACAAAGGACTAAAAACTAGATGAACTTGGACTCAATTTGAATTGAATTCGAACAAAAAAAGGGACTTTAATTTAGCAAATACAAAATTATATCAATGCAAATGCTAATTAAAGACCTAAGTCTTTCTAATAAGCATCAACAATTAAAGGACTTGTGGGCTTCAACATAACTTGCTTATGATTGATAGTTACAATGAATGTAACATATCCACAAGCAAAGACTAAATGGAAAAGGCAATGATTTACCAACAAGCATGCTTAAGTGTTAGACATGATTGGCCTATGAGCATAGACAAAGATTTGGCGGCATAATAATCTACCCAATGCTAAAGCAAGGGATCTTCAACCTACACATGAGCAATACAAAGCCCATAGTGCCCGTGTCAGTGGGTCCTCAAGTTTATGCAAAAAAAAGAAGAAGGATAGCACCAATAAATGAAATTCCCAATGAATATGATGACTCCTCCACACGACTGTGATGCATTATCTACAAATGAAGGTCTTGCGATCTAGTTGTGAATACATACATAAGCATATACAGAACATGCATGAGAAATGATGTGTGGCATTTACATCAATCTTAAAAGTGAGCATAAAAAAATGAAGTAGTGTCCCTATCACTAGCGACGATTTGACTCCACGAGAATACACAGTAAAAGGATCTCAAATGCACATAGAAGAGGAATGATTGAATTGAAACAACCTGGAGCATTTAGTCAAAGCGATCTGTAAACAGCAATGATATATGCTTTACAAGTGTAATGGGTTCCCTCGTAATGGTGAATATACATTTAACATCAGATAGCTCATAGACGAATATATTAACTTGCTTATAAGCAGCAATAACATCATAACATATGATGATTATGGGGATACTCTCATATTTAACATCATTCAAGTATCCAACAAATACATGAATTCCCTACAACCAGAAGAGTTCGATGGGTGACATGTCGTGAACTTAAACATACAAGGTATAACAAGCAATAGATGCAAATGTCTGCAGGGTTGTAGGAGACCCGTTATATATACAAAATGTCATCTATGAATGAAATTTTATAGGAGTACGGTGAATATGGATTCCTACGAGTTGTCATAGAAGATTCATTGTACGCATGCTGGATCAACCTCCAGCAAAATACGAAGTCACTACATCAAGTACGAATGCCCACTAGTAGCACTAGAAGATAGGCATTTAAGACAACTTGCCTATAGACAATGACAAAAGGCTCGTGAAGCTTACAACAAACATATCTCTAAGCATAATGGTGAAAGTATCATCAATATGGTGGATCCCCTACAAGCATGAGGTAGAAGATCATGGCAAGGGTAGATGCTCACTAGCGACGATTGAAGATTCTCCATATACACAATGATATAACTATAGATGATGATCAGTAGCATGTAGTAGATATTACAACCCCTACGATCAACTACCATTCAAATGGTCAGCAAATACGTTGATCCATTGCAAGCGAGGGAGGACATGCAGCAAATTCAAATACATATAAATTGCCATGGAAAATATGCCTGCTATTCCAGTCATCTCAAAGACTGCAATAATTACTTTAGGAATGGGTGCCTCCCAAAGCTATCTTAGATGGTTCGAAGTATCTTCAATTTCTGCGATTGTTAGTTCAAGACAGTGGCCATCAACTTTGAAGTATAAATTACCAGAAGTCACTTAATGATTCCTATACAAACTCTGGAAGGAGAAAGAGCCAGATCAAATAATTATGGAATGAAGGAATCTCAGCTCAACTAGATCCTGAGTATTGAATTGGATAAGATTATCAAGGATTGCGAATTCCTCGATGAACAGTTGTCATGCATTTAACACACCATCCACAGGCAAATGCTGAAAGAACTACGAGAAAGAAGATCCATCATCAAATATTACAAAAATGCCCTCGCACATGCACCATAATATATATACACATAGGTACACTAAAGGGATATATATATATATATATATATATATATATATATATATATATATATATATATATATATATATATATATATATATATATAATTACAAAACCCGTATGGGCCCCGACGAACGTGTTATTGGTACACATGTGACATCTAGGAATGCTGCACAGGTTAATAAGTGAATTCAAGTTTGAGCACAATCATTCTATATGGATAGATAGGAGTTGACACGGCTCGAATTACCAAATAAATATGCGGTCACGATGTCGATCGGGATATTTATTTTAATGCATTCATATTAGGCCTTCAAGGCCTATAATCAAGAAAATTCACTAACAAAACCATAAAGCCGACTATTAACCCGATCTATTGTTGGTATTTGATAGAGTCGATAGGGTTCAATCATTGAAATACAAATGACCCCATATACCGCGATGATGGGCATGTTGAATGTTAATCTCAATCGGAGGGGTTCACAAATACTTTCAAATACCTCCCAAATTCTCAAATTTCCCACAAAATCCAAAAATCCTAAAACTCAAAAATATTTAAAAATTGAAATAAATCCATTAAATGCTTAAAGCATAATCCATCCACCCTATGTAACAGTTTGCCGGGATGGAGAAATTAAAATTTACTTTAACTTAGAGCTAATGCCTAATTGAAAATATCACTAGGATCCTTTCTCAAACAATCTCCTGCCAGTAAGGATGTGGTATGTGTCCTCTAACCGATAGTTTCACCGCCAAATGTCACTACAGGATAAACAGTTATGACCCAGGGCCCTTTGAACTGAGTGATTTTACCGCCAAATGGCACCACGAGATAACGGTTATGGCCAGAGCCAATATATTCCTTAGTGGCATTAAATCCTTGAGATATAAATTAATAGGATATAATCAATAGGGCATAAAACCCTATGTTAGCTAAGGTGGATTCAAATTTGTACCCTTAGATAAACACTCCCCCCAGGTCTACAAGGTACCCTTGGATGAAGTAACCCATGGCTACTGATAATGATCCTTCTGTCAGGTTGGGTTGACTACCTTGTCTGACTAAGTAGACTAGGGAACACGATGGCCCAGGACGAAGAAACCATGGGATATTGATTGGGTCTATCATCCATTCCCCCACCATCCGGTTTAAGTGCAAGAAGGTGAAATTTCTAAGTTTAAATATCAAATCTCCAAAGTTTTCAACATCTTAAGCCCATGCTGCTACTATATGCTAGATACCACGTATCTCTACGTATCTTATTGATGACTAACCTTAATCAAAAGTTCTCTCTCATGAATGGGAGGGGTAATTAACTATAGTGACTTGCGCCTATAGGAAACCAGAACTCAGATCATAAAGTCCTCCCAAAATGAGGGAGAAATCTCTGGGTAGTGTCTTATCTACAAACCCATCTGCCTTCCCAAAATTTACCCCGGAACTTAATCCGTTAAAACTCCCTTGAAAAGTAATGGGAGAGGCCGGGGCCAAATTTTTGGAGCCCACATACATGATCTATATATTGGAGAATAGGATTCATGCATCTTCTTTATCAAATCCTAAGTTCTCCTCTTCACATTCTATTTTTGGTTCTAAAGTTAGCTGTAATAATCTTGATCTATCAAAGTCGGGTTAAATTTGGATAAAATGGAATTCAACTAGGTTGAATTTCATCTCCTCATTCTTCTCTACACAAATGGTTTCTGGAAATGTGATTTTTAGCAATCACATTCCATTTCATCTTTCATTGATTTATGCTTCTAACTATAGTGCAGAAAGACTTCTGCTATGGGATGAAATTAGGAAGCTCTCTCTACCTCAAAATGTTCCTTAGATTTCTATAGGAGACTATAAGTGCTACAGGTTATTGTCGGATCAAGCCAGAGGGACTATTCTATCTTAGAACAATCTATAGGATTTTAACTCAATGATTTTTGATACCAATTTGAATGACCTGGCGTCTATTGGCAGTATGTATACTTGGTATAATCAGTAGGTAGACATCCCCATACACACTAAATTAGATATAGATCTTATAAATGAGGATTGGTTAACCTCTTTCCCTACTTCCTACTATTTGGTTCAAATCCCCTTCTGCTCCTGATCACTCCTCCATTGTCCTCCACCCAGGCTAAGGCCAAATTTGACAGCCATTGGATGTCCCTCGTTGATGTCTTTACTGCTCCTTACAATGGCAACCCAATTCTTGATTTTTACGACAAACTTAGGAAGTTGAAGCTGGTTATATAAGCTAAAACATGGGCTAATTCTTCTTTCAACAGCTCCCACTTAGCTAAGCTCCATTACATATAATCTGTTTGCTTGAATTTGATTAATGCAGACCCTCTGAGTGTATCCCTAAATTTTAATATCAAATACATCAACCATTAGATTGCTAAATTTTTTTCTCTCTCTACCTCATGGTTAATTCAAAGAGCTAAAGCTAAATGGCTCCCATGAGGGGAAGAGGATCTAAAGTTTCTTTACTCTAAAATTAGAGCTAGAAGGAATCCTGGTAAAGCTCCTGTGAATTTGGCTCTTATGGGTTCTGCCAATACTCGGTCTCAAGCGGTTGTTTACATCATCCAACATTTTCAATCCCTCTATAACCCTCCCCTCCTTATTTTGGTATTTGGATGTTTCCTCCTAGAAATGTCTTACCAACTCATATATCTAGGATACTTACATTGTTGGCCTTTGATGAAGAAATTAAAAGGGTTGTATTTTCCAGAGCCTCCTCCTATTCTCCTAAACCTGATGGCTATAACTTTCATTTCAACAAATCTGGTTGGTAGACCCTTGGACAATCTGTTCACAAGGTAGTTAAATCTTTCTTTCAAACAGGCTACTTGTCAAGAAGGGTTAAAGCCATGGCCCTTTCCTTGATACCCAAATATAGTCATGCAAGCTCTATTTTAGATTTCAGGCCTATTGCTTTATGCAATGCATTCCATAAGATTATCTCCAAAGTCTTGGCTAATAGATTGAAACTGATTATGCCTTTGATTATTACAGATAATCAAGATGGTTTTGTTCACTCAAGAATCTCTACTAATAACATCATTCTTACAAAAGAGCATCTATCTAATTTCAAACTAATGGGATATGAAAGGTATTTTTGCACTAAATTTGACATTAAGAAAGCCTTTGACTCAGTCTCTAAAGATTTCCTGCTTGTTAGAATGTTCAAAAAGGCATCCCTATGGTGTTTATTCAATGGGTGAAGGCTTGCATTTTGGATGTTAAATTTTTTGTATGCTTAGATGGTGCTCTTGAGGGATTTTTTCCCTCTACGATTGGCTTGAGATAGGGCTATCCTCTGAGTTCTTACCTTTTTGCATAGTAATGGATGTTTTTTCTTCTCATATTGATGGTGGGGGTTTTGAAGGTTTCTCCATTGAAAATTTTCATATATATATCTCGCTTACTGTATGCTGATGATTTGCTGGTTTTCAGGAAAGCTAATGTGAAAAATTGTCACATATTAAATCAAGTCTTAATTTCATTTGCAAAATCCATGGGGCTTCATATAAACTATGACAAGAGCAATATCATTCTCCAAAGAAATATCCAAAGCCCTTCAGCCATTTGATCAACCTTAAATATCTCCTCTAATAACTCTCACTTATGCTATTTTGGTATTCCCATCTCTCTTGACAGACCTCAAAACTACAAACATCCTGTACAAGAAAGAAAATTAGCTTCCAAACCAAATATATTTATGAGTGATTGATTCGAGGATCAATAATACCAAAAATCATCATTAAGAACGTTAAGAAATTTTCTGCCAAGTTTTTATTTTTTGGGGATTGTTTGGTATCTAGGAAGTTGCACCTAGTAGCGTGGGAAAACATTTGCACGCCTAAAGCTCAAGGGGATCTCGGTATGCCCTCTCTTCCTGCTCTCCAATTTAGCTTTAATTTTTCACTTATTAGCAAGATGTTTAATTGTGTCATCCCATTATCCTCTTGGCTACTTCAATGATATATATCACCTTGGAGAACTCCCCTTCCTTTGCTACTACCTTCTGAAAGTCCATTTGTATGATAGCTGGTACTGTTAGTAACAATTTTCATTTTAGGATTTCTCCCACTAGCCCCATTTCGCTCCATTGGGATCACTGGTGTAATGGTGTAAGCATTGCTGAAATCCTGTTTGCTCAACCTTTGATGGAGTTATATCCCTCTCACGCACTCTGAAAGGATTTTATATCTGGCGATAAATGGATTGTGCCTGAATGTCTTCATCCTTCCCTCACTAACACTATTAATGCTCTTCATATCCATAACCCCACTAAAAGCTGCTTAGTATGGAAACTTAAGGATGAAGGATCTCTTAAAGACTTTGTAAGTAAATTTTATAGAGATCTCCCTCCCTGTTCATGGGAAAACCTAATTTGGCATAGCAACCATGCAATGAGGTTCTCGGTATTTGGCTTGTTGTCTTTATTAGGAGGATTAAAAATTGATGATGCCTTACTGAAGCATAACATTCTGATTGATTAGGACTATTCTTTGTGCCATTCATCTAATGAAACTTCCTCTCATCTCTTTTTCGAATGCAACTATTCCTTCTCCATCATCTCAGATTTGATTCTGGATGATAATTCCATTCTCCTTAGACCCACTTTCTTGCAACTTCTTGAATGGATCAATGATAGTAACTTCCCACTTCCATTTGCTAAAAACATGTATTTTCTTATCACAAATTGCACAATCTACTACATATGGAAGGAAAGGAATGATAGAAGATTTGGTTCTTCGGCAGGCAACACTGCCACTATTTGCCATAATATTAAGAGGGTTGTATTCTCGAAAATATGCAAGTGGAAAGAATGGGGAGAAGTATTTGGGGTTGTTGTAGTTTTTTTGAGCTGCGGAGGATTTGGTTTGGGTGTCGATCTGAGATATTGCTATTCTTTCTTTTGTGGTATGGCTGATGTTTTGAGTGGAAGCTGCTATTTGGTCTTTTTGATGCGTCTGGCCCTTTGGTGCCTATTCTTTGGTCTTGTTGGGAATTTCTGGTCTAGCCTTGGACAATGATGATGCAACTTTTCTCAGCCCCTTCGGATGGCCTTCGAGCAACCAGGGGATCTCTGTCAAGGCGAATTTTGATGCGGATTGATAATTTTATATTATGAGTCCTTGCTAGTGGCGGTGACTCGCTTTTTTGTGTTGTTTTTGTTCTCTCCAGCTATTTCTATCTTCATTGGTTTTGTAATGTCTTAGTGGGTTAGGGCTTAGGTTCTCTCCAATTCTATGCCCAAAGTTTTTGGCTCATTTGGAGTTGGCTCCTTTTTGGTGAGCTTTTGATTTTTGCTTTTAATACATGTAACTGCTTTACACAACTCACCTTGGCTTGTTGGTTAAGAGCTTAGATTTCCAACTAAGAGGTCTTGGGTTCGAGTGTTTGTGTATGTGATGTGTTTGTGAGTTTGTCTTAATTGGCCTAAATGTCCCAAAAAAAGAAAAATACATGTAACTACTTTTGATTATTAATAATGGATTGGCATTTGAAGCACTCAGTGTTGTTTCTTAATTTATTCGCTTATCAATTAAAAAAAATGGAAGAGAGAGAGAGAGAGAGAGAGGGGGAGAGAGAGAGAGAGAGAGAGAGAGAGAGAGAGAGAGAGGAGAATTACTGATATACCAAGAACATAACAGCGACAGTTGATTTGGATTCCTGTCGCGGCATCTTCCAATAATTTGCAACACTGTTGCTTACAAAGTCTTACACTCTGCTAACATTCAACATAGAGCAGGAGCTACAAATTAAAACAAACAGGCAGCGCAGCAGTAGCCGCTGCTGTACACAATAAGTGATTAGGCAACAGCTGAAAGATTTAAAGCTCACAGAAAAGCTTCCAAACTCGTCATCTCCGATATTCCAATCCCTTGAAACCTCGAACTTTCCCACATCAAATCCGTCTGGAAACCATAATTACTCGAACCCATCAAACAGTCGTTATTACGATGCATCACTCCCTCTGCTCCCCTTCCTTCTTTCTCCATAACCTCATCATGCAAAAAATAGTTGTTCTCTACTGCTTCAGCTCTAATATCTTCCCTGCTCCCTCCATCAAACTGTATCATCATGGGCTTGGGCAGAGCTTCCTGCTGTGGAAGCTCAGGGAGTTGGTCTAAGTACTGATCCGGCAAGAGAAAGGTTCCACCTGTTCTGCCAGACATGTTTTCGAGGGCCTGGTCAGGCCGGAAAGAATTGGGTGGCGAAGAATGAGAAGAAGGGAGGGTGGAAATAAACTTAGCTGACTTCCCACGACGGCTCTTTCGGCAGCCACCGCCGACGGGAATGCTGCGGAGAGAGCCTCCTTTGGTCCAATAGCGGCGGCAGCCTTTACATAAGTAGCGGGGCTGGGCGAGGCAGTAGTTGTTGTAATAACAGAACTTGGTGTTTGGTGAATCACAGCGGGGGCAATTGGGCGCGACTTCTTCGACTTTGGGGCGCCATCGGCGGTCTGTAGTGGGAAGCGGATGGAAGGAGTAGATGGGGAACATTGGGAAGTTTAGGAGAGCATTCTTAGGTGGGGAGATGGATGGGGAGATCAAGAGAGGGACTTCACCAGAAGGGAGAGAAAGGTAGTTTTGTGAGACCGTGCATGCATGTGCTTGTAGGACAAATTTCTTAATAGGGAATTGAGAAATGGTAATTTGGCTTCATAGATTTTTTTTTTCTTTCTCATTAAAATTTCATTTTGACAACTTCCTTTCTATTTTTTAAATCAGCTTTATAATATAAAAATTTCTTGAAAGCAACAAAAAAGATATAACTAAAAGTTGTCCTAAAGAAAACCTAAGAGTCTCGTGTTGGATGATAATAATTTTTTCATAAAGATGATTATAAAGCTAGTGCATATAAAGAAGCTTTTTTAAAATTGCTATAGGAAACAACTTTCTAGCATAAAAATTTATTAAAAGTAGTGATCAAATAAAAATTATGGTTGCATTATGATAAACAAATCAATAAGAAAGCTGTTCCAAACGAAGCCTAAGTTGTTTAATGGCTGCAAGAAAAAGATAATGACACTCATAAATATTATTTAAGAAAAACCTAAAAAAAAAGAAAAAAAGGAGAATTTATACAAGAAAAAAATAATGATATAGCGATACGTGTCAACTCCTAAGACTTAAATATTATTGCATTAAAGAAGATAATTGAATAATTTTGTGCTTGAATTCGCAACAAAACAATTGAAAATAAATTTAAGAATTCTGATGAGTTAAATTCGAGCGCTCGCACTATCTATCAAAAGTGAATAATTTTTAGTATGTGTTACCAAGGGTTTTGCTTGATTGAAGGGAGCCTCTAACTATTCTTAAGGGGTTTATTGAAGGCTTATAAGGACTCACTATTAACCAAATAGCTTAATAATAAGTAAATTAATACCTAATAATTACTCATTAAATTTTTTTATTATCCATGTGGAAATTCCTTTAGCAATAAATATATCAAATAAATATAGTAAAATGAAAATTGCATGAACTTCACTCACTCACAAATTAAATTTTTAATAAATGTATATAACTTATCATAGATAAACTTTTTTTTTTCTTACATTCGATAACATTTCAATTGGTTGCACAAAGTTTATCATAAAAATTTGAAAAAAAAATGATATTTGTGTAATTTTTTCAAGTAATTACACATAAAATTTCTTTGAGAAGTTACCTGTAGGCATACCAATGTAAATTATTCTTAATAAAATTTCTATAATTACTTACCATCATTTATTTCACTTTTTTAATGTTTTGAAAGGCATTTAATTACAATCCAATAATACAGATATTTTATGATGACAAATACTATCACATTCAGCTGAAAATCCCATCTCAATGATGTTTGCAACGATAAGAACTGTCATTATATATATAAAGATTGATCTAAACATGTTTATGTTCCACTTATTGTGAAAATCTATCATTATATAGAGGGTTGTCATCTTCTATGATTTGCATTCTTCACTTCTTAAATTGCTTATTTGGTAGCCCGCATGTTTGTGTAAGCTTGAAATTTTGTCATAAAAGAGATCATTATGTGATTCAGATTTGTCTGATGACACCTAATTTTACTAAGAAGCAAATTTTTAAGTTAGAATTTAAATTATGAGAGAGATTCGAGTGTTGAAGGGTTAGTAAGAGCGAGAGAGAGAGAGAGATGAAAATTAAGAGTACAAAATATCAAAAAATATTCAAAAGATTGGAAATGTGCATCTTCATCTTTTATTTATAGGGTTTAAAGAGGTTCATGAAAGGCTATATTAAAAAAATAAGAAAGTATAATGTTCAATATGACTCATTACAGACTATATTAAGCACATGGCTTGACTGGTAGGCCTCCACATGGCTTTCTGTCTCTGATGTAACCCTCTATTCTAGGGCGAGTCTTTATGAGCGAGTAAATTGGACGAGTCGAGTTATAACATGTAGGATGAGTCTTTATGGGCAAGTCGTTTGAATACGTCACCTAGTCCCTAGAGGTAGTGAATGGACCACTGAGCGTGAGGGGCGAGTCCTTTTGGCAGCGATGATTGCGAGTCAAGGATTAATAGAGTCTAAAGGGTTGTAATGATGGATCCCTCATTACAGGAAAGAAACAACATTTTCCGGCTGTCATTTTCCGCTGGAAAATGAATAAAATTCATTGTTAATTTACATTTCTAGCAAATTTCCTGCAAAAAATTTTCCAACAGTAATTCACACGTCGGAAAATAAAGACTAGCGATAAAATTCTGCCGGAAATATTTCCGGCAAAAAATCCGCTGGAAATATTTCCGATGGAATTTTTTTACCGAAAATTGCTTAAAAAAATAAAAAAATTTTATTATTAGCCCGAGCAAGCCAGTTACTATCACCGCGAGACCGCCCTTTAACCCATCGCGGGCCCGTGAATTAGGCCCGCAAGCTAAGCTGCTACCATGTATCGCGGGCCCGAACCTGGCCCACCCACGAACCGACCCAGGCCCTTGAACCCACCGCGGGCCCACGAATCAGGCCCGCTCACGAACCCCACCAGCGTTTTATGTGCCCCGCCTAAGGCGGGATTTGAACCCTGCCCATCCCGTGCTTAGGCCCCCAACCATCACACCACAAAGGTAAAACTGCTTTATAAGCTTTTTTTTATTTAAATTATAACATTTAATAAATTAAATTTAATAATGAATTATTAATTTTATTAACTTAAACTAAGAATTAATTATTAATTTAATTAATATTATTTTTTATTTTATTTAAATTAATTTAATTTAACAATGAATTATTAAATTAATTAATTTAATTTAATAGTATTTAATTTCAATAATTTAATTTGATAATAAGTTATGAAATTATTTAATTTAATTTAACAAAATAATTAATTATAAATATTTATTATAATAATTTTTTTAAAAAATTAATTTTCATCAGAAATTCAGTTGGAAATAAATCCGTTAGAAAGCAATAAAAAATTCGTCGGAAAATCTTCCAAAAAGTTTCTGTCGGCAATCCACCGGAATTTTTGAAGAATTTATTTTTGCTGGAAATTCTGCAGGAAATGAGCTGTTTTCCTATAGCACCTTGGTTTGCACTTCCTATAGCTGGATCAGTGGATGCTAGTTGTAACCTAATGGCCTGGATGATGGAGAGTGACGTCGGAAGATCATTTGTTTATCAAAGCAAGTTATTTTGGAGGGCTTGGATGAATATTTATGAGTCCTCTGATGTGAATGCCAGTGGAGGCTGCTCAACCTAACCAATTGAGATGAGTTACATTTCACACTTGCCAATGCCTTTGGTGGGTGATGTGATTGTTCTGATCAAATTCTTTAGTTAGAATATGTTAGGTACTTATAAAATACCTATATGTGTATATACAAGTATATATTTAGTTCTCTAATTCACTTAACCCTTTCAAAGACAAGTTGCGAAAGATAAGCATTATTGCTACTACTAAATAATAAGGTTGATAAATATAAGTCGTAGCCCTATCATAGTAATAGGCTCAGGCATTATGCAGATTCCTCAATATAATTATGTTTTGACCCCAGTCACTTCCTTCTTTTATAAGTAGTGGATTGAGGGTTATGATCTCTTCACAGTTGATTGTTTATTGAGAATTGACTCGCTCAAGAAGGTAGATATGGAGCTTATTGAACTAGCCATGACAAGCTTTAAGAGAGTGAAGAAAGCCACGCTCCATAAGCACAAGCTGGAGGAGAAAGAAAAGAGATCTAGTCCAGCTGTGAGTAAAACAATGAATATACAGATGGATGCGCCTAGGGACAATTGGGCTAATGTCGCCTGCACCTTTGATGATAGTGAAGGAGAAAGCAAGTAAAGCACTACAAAATGTAGTGCTGTCGACTGCAAGGAACCCGAAGAGAGTAGTCCTCTTCTTTAACTAGAATTATGTTCCTTTGGCTACTAGGCAAGTTGAACGAGCTCCCACTGGATGAAAAATCATAATAGCGGATGCTAAGATGGTGGTTTCTAATGAGGTGGCAACGATTCTTATGGTGGTTGAGCCCACTATTAGCTTGGATGAAGGTATGAAGAATTTTTTGTAAGTTTTTGAAAGGATCATGTCTGGAGGTAGGGCATTGTTGTCCACTAGCAAGCTATGGGTGTTCCTTTTTTGGAGCGATTTATTAGGACACTTATTAAGCGAGTTCGAAGCTCTGGCTTTGATGCAATTGACATATGACTTATACACGAGAAAAACTGATTCTCAATGTTATTTATGTTTTTTGGATAAGTCATTTTCTATTTCTAATCCGTTACTTATTAACCATTGGAGCGACTCCCTTAGAAGTGAATACTACATGATAGATTATGCCACTTGCAATAGAAGTCAAGTTTGTAATTAAGATTGATGAGCTCTCAAGGTGCAATGATGTTGAGGAGATTGTAGTGCCGCCTAAAGATCAAGAACCATATGTGGCCTTGCCTATGGTGATTTTTAAAGCACCAACTTTCTCCCTCTTAGTCGGTACAATAGGCAATGAAATTTCTACACTGGCAGTGCTTACCTTGGAGAATTTTGTCGAATTCATTAGCTTGATATAGAAAATCCTCAATGCACACATTGTGCTTGGTGGGAGCTTGGGGGTTCACAGAAGGTAGCTAGAGTTGACTACAAGGTCTCACTTCGAAAGGAGATGGTAGCACTCCAGCTTGAAATGGAGGTCACTAGCTATTTTGTCCGGATGAGTCAATTTGTTATAGGGGGTGATTTCTCTTGCAATACTTAATAAAAACAAGTGTCATGCATCCTTAGATAATGTCAAATTTTGTATGTAAGTTTTTTAGTTAGGGCGGGTAGGTTTGTCCACTCTTTTCTTTTTAATGTAAGTAATAATTTTTAGTTTCTTCAAGTAACACAGAATTTTTCTACTAGTTACTGAGGTCTCAAATAAGAAGGCTATAGCTTTCTCAACCTTCTCAAATACTCATTAAAATAAACCTTTATGAATGAATGTCTTCACCTATTGACACAACATATCAAGTATCAATTCCAATTATAATGTCTATATTTTGGAGCCCGCATCTTTCTTGACCATTTCAGAGTCCAATTCTTATTTTATAAAAATCACAAGTTATAGTATAAAGCATAAAAACAACAATCATCACCTTCTTTTCATCATATTAGTGTTTTTTTCCAAGTATTCCTCTTACTAACTCTTCAAATTCATATATTTCTTGGCCCCTCCAACAGTTCAGACTTCAACGTTTATGAAGTCTTTCCAATGACGAAATAAAATTAACCATCTTTAATTTCAAGTCTTTGCACTGTCGCTGCTTGTGCCATTGAAGCCTCCAACTCATGAACCTCAAGAGTTTGAGAGCTTGCCAACCCTATCAATATCCATCCTAACAGAACTAACTAGACCATGAAGAATTGAAGGCAATTTCTGTCATTAATAATTGAAGGCATGAGAAGGCTCACACAGTAAAGAAAAATCACTTTGAAGTATTTTACTTCAATAATAATAAAAAAAAAACTCAATAGTGTTAATGATCATCATTAGCCATGACAGTTTTGAATTTAAATCTTCTTTACCAACCATCCTAAGTGCTTGTACTTATAAGCTCAAGTAATTTTATGCAAACATGTTCTAACCCAGTTTATTAAATGCTAAAACAGACATGAATACAAGGAATCAAATGGGATCCCTCCAGTATGAATAAAAGGACAAATTTGCTTCGATTGCAACCACAGAATACAGTTGAATCTGTGTGTGTGTGTGAGAGAGAGAGAGACAGAGAGAGAGAGAGAGAGAGAGAGAGAGGGGATGGCTGCTGTAGCTTAGGGTCCCAGTGGTCCAAAGTGTAGTCCTGATCATAAGCCTGGAACGAAGGTGAGGATTACTGAACAGTCAACATCGCGGTGGCCCTTGCCTGGGACCGTTAGTGGAATCCATGGTGGATGCACATGCGAAGAATAATGATGTCATGTTATTTAATACTATAGTAATGGAGTACTCGCAGCTTCCAAATCTCACCAAGGAAAAATAAGAAAGAGAGAGAGAGAGATTCTACATGAAATAATCGATGGTAGAGGATGATCGATCTTAATATATTATATTAATGATGTACAGTGATCTATCCTTCTTTACCAGAGAATTCAGCATTTCATAGTGTGATAAAAAGAACGAATACAGGAACATTATGATGCTTCAATTCGATTTTAGTGAAATCCGTTTAAACTTATTTCGGCAAATCAGCGGTTCAATTTTTCCTCCAAGAAAACAACACAGATTCTCAGATGTTTAGCTTCCACAAACTTGAACTGAACTGACCAACTAAAAGTTGATTATATTGGCTCAATTCTGGATTGGGCTTCAACATTTTTTTCGATGAAATTTTGAGCAAATTCAATCATATATTCATACACATATGCAAGACTTATAACTAAGACCTCTTCGTTCAAAGTTTAAGATTTTGTTTGGGATAACTTTTTTGCTGCTTTCTAAAACAACTTTTTAATATAAAATTTTTTAATTCAAGAAATTTTTTTACTGTAAAGCTGTTTTAAAAAGCAGCATAAAAGTTGTCTCAAACGGAGCCTAAATTTCAGAGCTTAAATTTCAAACCAACAGATTAAGATGATTTACATAACTTGACATATTTGATTGCGAGACCAATAGAACAAAAAACGATTGATTCAGTCAATCCAATGAATTGAATTAATCAAATTGGCTGAATCACACTCCTAGAATGCCTTGAAGGGTTTTTGTCGCCAGGCCCACTAAGTACGTACATGGCCAGATGGAGTGATCTCATGAAGGGGATCTGGCTGTGTGATCTTTGTAGGTTTTAGAAAAATCCAGCCCTAAAAAATGACTATTTAAAACATGACAAGTGAAATCCAGTCGCATAATGCAGCTTGAGAAATAGTTGAAGTTGCCAAAATCCTCAAATTAGACTGCAACTACTCATCATCATAATTGTAAGGGAAAGTGACTGAAACTTAAACTGGATGTTAAGCGCAGAAAGATGGCATGAATCAAACAAACACTTTATAGGAAAATATATAAATTTGCACATAGGAACTAGTACAGTGTAGCCATCCTGGCGGAGCCAGGATTTTTTTTTAAAGTAGGGGCACAAATTATGAATACTGAAAAAATTCTCAACCTTTTTCATTCGGGCTTGGGACTAGCATCGGCAATTTTTTTAAAATTTTTTTTTTAGCCTTGTTATATAAAAAGATAAATTATATAATAAAAAATTTACAATCAAAAGCACATTATATTTATATTTTTCTTGCATTACATCTACAGTTTCTCCCTTTGAGTCTTTATATTTTGAAATCGTTATATAGTCACTTCATTGTCAATATTATTAAAAAATATTTTTTTTCATTCATCCAAGATTCTTCCATACGATTGCGTAAATGATTCTTTTCATAGTGAAGAATGTCCATTCGACTGCTGCTGTAGCAATTGGTAATATCAGCGCAAGTTTTATAAGTAAGAACATCCAATGGTAAATATCATTTTTCATAGTCTCCACCATTTTTTATGCAAATTCTCCAATTCCTTTTAAATTCTTGAATACATAATTATATCTCATATAAATGATAAAAGTCTCAAGTTGGCTATCTAATATAATGAAATCAATATCTAAAAAATCTGACGGATAAAATTTAGTCATAAATACCAATCTTTGTTTGTCAAAAGCTGAATATGAGTCACATGGACTCAAGCAAACCACACACATAACTAACTTAGTATTTATCTCATCAAATTTATTATTTAGCTCTTAAAGTTGCTTATTTATTATTGAATAAAATAACTCAATTTTGTAATGAATTTCATTTGTGCTTGTTTGAGAATGACGTCTTGATCTTCCTTGTATTATAAAATTATTAGTCATGTTTGAAACGATTAAATTATTCTTCTCACAAAAATATAAACTTCTACTAACAAAGTATTTCATTTATCATCTCTCATATTTTGAAACCTTTGCTTCGCAACTTTACCAATATTGTAGCATTTATTATATCTTGATCTTTTTTTTTTGTAAAACCTAATCAGATAGCTCATTTGTTGCTTCCAATATAGACCTCATCATATGCAAAATAAAGACAATTTCAAAATATTGCACAACTTCAAGTAGTGCATACGCTTTGCCTTTTTGTTCACCGTTTGATCCATCTTATGATATTATATGAAAAAAATCAATAATAGATCCATACAAAAAAATTATATTCACAATAGAATCCTAGTGTGAGCCCCAACGTGTATCTCTAGCTTGTTGAATGTCTATTTTTTGATTCAAACATTTACCTTTGAAGATTCACTATTTTATAGTTGCTTTACTATCTTGTCAATCTCTAATATTGGTTGATAAATGACTAAAAAATTCCAAGTATAGAGGAGGTAGTCAAATAGAATTGAAGGCCATTCATGGAAAAGAGGATGTCAGAAAATTGGAAAAAGATGAAGAAAGAGAAAATCAGAAAAGAAAAAATAATAAGATAAAATGGACGTTTGAAGATGGTATTTCTTCCTCATGCTTAAGTAGTTTTTTTCAGACTTTTTTTTTTTTTTGTGAATTTTACAATCCCTTGTCCATTGTGTCAAGAAAAGCAGGAAATACTTTTTTTTTTGGGAAAAATTAAGGGCAAAGATCATTTCCATTAATCAAGGAGTAGTTACATGTGTAATCAGAAGAGAACCAAAACCTAAGGCAAAGGAAAATACAAAAGATGGAAAATTCCAAAACTTGAGACACAACTCATAAATAGGTGCATACAAGATACACATCAAAAATTCGGAGAACAAAAGGATCTTAAAAAGCTTAGGGAAAGAAAAAACTAGAGAAGAGCCCCGAAGGGGGCAACAGGCTCAGCTAAAAGAATTGCAAGAGGAACCCATTCCCTTGGTTACATTAGAAGCCACTAAAATGAAGGGTATTAAGAGACTGCCATCTAAGGGGATCAAAATAGCAATTCGGACATCACTGCTTGCCGAAATCCTTAACCCAACAGCTATTCAGTTAAGAAACATAGCAGCAACCTGTTCTTGAAACCACGCAATAGAGCAAATAGCATTTCCCTGCTGCCATTTGGTAAAGAAGCATTGCAACATGCTGAACATGATCATTTCGCCACAAAGCATTAAAGCATATCTAACAGGGAGTCACAATTTCTCCATTTCAAGATTTTGGTGAAAATAGCTCTCCTAATAATCTAACAAATCATGATAGTTGAGGCCTGCGCATTTCCAAATTTTCTTTAGTTTCTTTCCTTCCAGAGAATATACACCGAACAACAAACAATTAAATTATAGAATGGCCTGTACATTGCTTGCAAATCCGTAATGCTTTCAAAGACTTGAAGGATATTAGGCCATAGCAAATGACTTCTCAGATGAGGCATCAAATTTGTAATGACAGTAAAAGAGAAATCACAGTCGTAGAAGAGGTGAGTAACAGATTCATTGCAGGTGTTACATAAAGCACAATGTGGGTCAACAAAAATCCCCCGCATAAGCAATTATCTGCTGTCTTAAGACCATCCATCAACGCCATCCAATAATAAGAGGATAAAAGTAAGGCATAATGTTCATGCCAAACAAAATGATGCCAGTTGAAAGTAGTTAGTGTCTATAGAAATAATTTAAAAAAGGGCCGAGGCCATTTTCCTTACCATCACCCCAAATCAAGCACACCGATTTGGTAGCGTCAATAGGAATACCATTCAGAGTGTCAAGAAGAGAGGCAGACATAACAGACATCAAAGACCAACCATTTTCTATAAGAATAACAACAATTCTTGCATCATTAGGGAAAAGGGTGCAGATTGGAAGTAATGCATTAACCTCATCAAACTTTTTTCCACCTAGCCAAAGATTTAAATAAAGAGAGATTGGGAAAGTGTGAGAAACCTTAAAATTGAACTTCTCTTTAGCCCACATCGCATGGTTATAATAAATTTTCCAGAAGGAGGTGGCTTTGATAGGAGGAGGCTTCCAAGGAGAAGTGTATTTATATAAGAGCCATTTGGAAAAAAAGGTTGTCATTGTTATATAACCTAGCAATCATAGCACAATTGTAGCTAAATTGTAAACCTTGTAAAGAAGGGAGACCAAGACCACTGTGAGTTCTGGGCTTGCAGGTACTTTTTCAAGATATCAGGTGTAGTTTCCTAACATTCACATCTCCAAAATAAACGAACTTAACACTGAGTTTATCAATTTGTTTGACAATGGATTTCGGTATAATGGATCCCCAAATCCAATACATAATGGTATTCTAGATAGTAAATTTAAGGAAATGAAGTCTATCGGCAAAAGACAAGGTTTTTGCTTTCCAGCTAGAAAGTTTATGGATTATCGCCTCCATAAGACAAGAAAAATTTGCAAGCTTCAGATTATAGGGTGATATAGGAATACCTAGATAGGTGATGAATTTATAAGGAGAGGGAATGCTAACGGTTGAGCAAATAATATCAACATTATGACAATTAGGAGGCAAAATGATAGAACTTTTATCAAAGTTAATTTGAAGGACTGAAGCAGCAGAAAACTTATCCAACAACTGATAAAGCCTTAAACAATTTTAAACCTCCGCTTTACCAAAAATAAGAATATCATCAACATAACATTAAATGAGAGATGCGGTAACTATCCACTTGAGAAGCTTTGAACATGATATTATTAGAAGAACCATCTAATAAATATGAAAAAGCATCCATAACAATACTAAATAGGAAAGGGCTAAGAGGGAAACCTTGCTTGATGCCAGCAAAAGAGGGAAAAAAACCCTCAATGGCTCCGTCGATACACGGGAGAACAAAACATCATTAATACCAGCTTCAATCCATTTGATAAAAGTGGTAGGGAATCGCTTTTGCAGTATCCTTGCTGAAATAGATTCACTGGAGACATTGTCAAAGGCATTTTTAATATCGAGCTTAGCACACATAAGGCTCTTCTTGGAAGAAATTCTAAAGTGAAATAATAGTTCTCTGGCTAGAATAATGTTGTCAGTTGAGATTCTCTAATGGATAAACCTAGTTTGTTTACCTTTTATAATGTGAGGCAGATAGGTTTGAGACGATCCACTAGAATTTTAGCAATAATTTTATAAACAATATTGAAAAGAGAAATGGGCCTGAAGTTTGCTAAAGAAGAGGCATGGCTATTTTTGGTAATAAGAGTGAGAGCAGTTGCCTTGATAGAATGAGGTAAATAGGGATTAAGGAAAAAGGATTTAACAGCCTTGCAAACTGTGGGACCAATGATCAACCAGGTTGCTTTGTAAAAATCAAAGTTAAACCCATCTAGGCTAGCTGCAAAGTGAAAAGCTCTAGAAAAAAATTGCCTGTCTAATTTCAGAATCGGTGAAGGGAATAGTAAGGGAAGTAAGGAGCTCATGTGGTATCACATCCCCAGGGGGAAGAGGCTAATATCTAATTACTGATATGGGGATTGAAGAGGCTTTGAAAGTGAGAAATTGTAGCATTAACAACATCTTTATAAGAGGAGGAAGAGGTAGACATAGTAAAGGACAAGACAATTTTCTTGTAATTTCTCTTCATATGAATTTTAGAAAAGAGGAACTTAAGGTCATCCTCCCCATGAGAGATCCACTTAGTTTTTTCCCTTTGCATGATCCAAGATGACCAATGGGAGGTGACAATAGCAAACTGATGGCTAACTTTTTTGAGGGTAAGAGTGATACTTTCATTGTAATAATCTATACTCAGAACATTGAGGTATTCGTCTTTCTTTTGATGAAGAAACTCCAGGTGCTTATCAATCAGATTGGAATTAGCCCAGTATTTGCCTTTAATAGCTAATTTAAGTTGCTTAAGTTTGTGACAAAGATCAACCATAAGCTGCCCAGTTTATTTAACAGAAAAGATAGGAATGAGAGATAAGCAAACCTGATTAATTTTTGCTCAATAGTTCTTATATAAGAATCTGTGGTGGGAAATAGTTCCTTCCCTAGGTTGGAGAACAATAGGGCAGTGATCCGAGCAAGAAGGGCTTTTAAGCACGTAGTGAGAATTGGGAAATGAAGCTAGCCAACCATCTTTAGCTAACATATGATCAAGCTTTATATTAATTAGGTTATCCAATCTCTTGTTGTACCAAGTGTAATGGTTACCCATAGAAGATAAATCTTTGAGATTAGTATCAAAAATAATAGAATTGAAATCATGAAGATGGTTCTAAAGTAAGATATTCCCTCCAAGCTTATCAGATGGAAACCTGCAACAATTAAAATCTCCCATTATAATCCAAGGGAAATCAGCGAGAGGAGTAACCGATCTGATATCTTCCCAAAGAACCTTCCTTTCTTCTTGTTTATTGGAGGCATATATCACTAATAGAACAAAAGGTCTCGAGGCACCATAAAAAACAAACCTGGAGATCATTTGAGAAGAGATGAAAGAAGGATTGAAGGAAATCCTGTCTAGGGACCACTTCACTTAAATTCTACATGAGTTTGAGTAGTGAAAATTATTACAAGTGTTCTCCATATCAAACACCAAGTGATTGTTGAAGAATCTATAATTAGAAAGAACAGTGAGGTGAATCCTATTTTCCAGTAAATATAACATATCCAGCCCTAGAGATTGGACCATACACTAGAAGCTAAACACTTTATCAGAGGAGGAAAAGGCCTTGATATTCCAGGTTGCAATGGTGGGATTGATCATTTGATTTTGGATGATGAGTTGGGGGGTTTTTTGGAAGCTCTACCACTTGATGATTTAGTGTGAGATAGTGTTAAGTTTTCAGGGTTTGAAGACCGATGGGATTCATTATTAGAGAAAGCAGAGGTATCTAAGGATATAGTGTCTTGGTTAGTGGGATTATTTTGAAGTGAGTCAAACTTACTTTAAGAAAGGATGTTATTAGGGACCAGTGAAGTAGAGGTATCCAAAGCTTTTTGGCCTCATCTTCTAAGGAAATAGGAATGGTATCAGGGTAGGTAGAAGAAGATGAAACATGGATGCAGATTTGGGCATAGGTTAACTTTGTTTTCGCAGTTGTTAATGCATCAGCGGCAATGAGTTTACCAATTTTTGAAGCAATTTTAGAAATGTCTTCGGAGTTCTAGCAAACGAGTGGCAGATTGTGGATTTTGACCCAGATTGAGATGGAGCTGAAGTTTTCCCTGATCAGGAAAAAATGTGGTGACCATTTTTGAAAGATAAAGGGTCTCCCTAAGAAGAACCAGGCCCCTTTCGACCAGACCATGTCGATATCTTCCATCGCAGAGAATTTAAATAGGAAAAAGCCATCACTTAGGGAAAGAAGTTAGAAATTACCTTTGAGCTTCCAGACTTTTTTAGCCGCAGTAAGAAGAGATTCGTAATAGGGGCGCTTACCAATGGAGTAACCAATGAGGCATAAGTTCCATTCGGAGGTAGCCGCAGTGATCTTATCTTTGCAGAAGGGAACAATTTCTTTTGGTGTTTTAGTAAAGGAAATAGGGATTTTAGACGTAGGGATATTAGGAGTGGCGACATTGTTAGAATAAAGACAGTCAAGAACTCTAGGGGCGGTAGGACTAGAGGGGGGGATCTTAAGGGGGAAAGGGTGGGGTTCATGAGGGAAGGAGGGAGGGTGGCCACTGGCGAAGGTTGGAGCCAGGCCAGCAAAGAGGAGGTTAGAGTAGAGGGTAGTGCAAACGCATGATGGCTAGGGTTTTCTCCGCTCTCAAGTGCTCCAGCAGGTAAGACTCAGAAGAAAAAAAAGAAACAAATGTATGTATTTCCATATCAAGGGAGAGTAAATAGCAATTATTTATTGTCAATGTCCCCACCACATGGTCGGGTGTCAATGGGTCAATGGGTCGGGCTCGGGTCGAACCCGACTTGACCCGGCTATAAACGGGTTGGCACTAACCCGACTCAGTTTTACAAATGGGTTAGGATTGTCAACCTAGACTAGGCTCGTGCGGGTTACCGGGTTGACCTAACCAGACATGACTCGCGAGCGGCAACGACATCTGCGATTCTGCGAACTATCGACCACGCTACAGGATCTATCTATGGGCCTGCGACTCTGTAGACGCCATCACTGATGGCAGCACAAAGGTTCCAACTCTACCAGGCGCAGTCGTCAGTGGCAGCACAAAGGTTCCAACTCTACCTCAAAGGATCGAACTCGTCCTCGACCAGACTATAGCTCGAAGGCAGTGGTAGCTCGAAGCTGAAGGCAGCGGTAGCTTAGAGCCATCGGAGGTAGAGGTAGCTCTAATCCTTGAACTCGACCAGACGCCGTCGCCAGCGGCAGCACGGACATGACGTGATGTGAGTCACGCGACTAGAGACAAGACATGTTTCGTTGTCATCGGGTCACGCCCTAATGCCTAACGCGATTGACATTTGACGTGACGACCAAACAAACATGTTAATGCGGGTTGGTTTCGGGTTTTCGGGTCAACCTGAACCTGACCCAATTTTACAAATAGGTTGAAATTACAAACCCGAACCTGAATCGTATGACGAACTGGTTGATCCAAACCCATAATTTTTGGGTCAGGTTCGGGTCGGGTTTCGGGTCGTGTCAGATTTTGACACCCCTATCACATGGCCTTTCAAAATCAGTTCATTGAAATTACAAGCGATATAATGTGTGAATAAAAAAGAAGTGATTGATTGTTTTACAAGTTTTATGCAAATGAAGATTAGCTTCATTGCATGTGTGAACAAACGAGAAATATGCTACATAAGAAATTCAAAATGTTAATTCTGAGGGGGGGGGGGGGGGGGGGGGGGGGTTGTTAGAAACTAGTTCAAATTTCTTAAAGAAAAATATTATAAGATGGTGATAAGACCTGTAATATTTTATGGTGTAGAATGTTAAAAGAGAAGCATAAAATTAAGTGTTGCAGAAATAAGGATGCTTAGGTGAATTAGTGGCATTGTATATAGAGATAGAATGCGAAACGAATATATATGTAAAAATGTTAGAGTAGCTCCAGTGGCAGATAAAATTAGACAGACTCTCCTTAGATGGTTTGATTAATTAAAACATCGGCCTTTCGATGACCTTGTTAGGAGATTAGATGTATAGAATCCGACCTATGTTAAGAGAGGTAGATGTAGACCTAAAAAAAAAAACTTGGTTAGAAAGTGTTAAAAATGACTTTTTTTATTAGATTTAAATGATAAGTTGATTCTTAATACGACACAATAAACAAAAAGGATTCATATAGCTGACCCTATGTAGTAGGATAAAAACTTGTTGTTACTGTATATATTAGCAATGATTTTCACTTATGATAGATTAGAGAGAATTTTTGTTGGTTTTAGAAGGCTAAAATAAATTTAATCTTTGCTTAATTCAGTCTACGTACTTTATAATTAAGATTTAGGAGGATATGTTTACATAGCACTCAAAATTATTTTATTTATATATTTAAAAGATAAATATCATTATTTATAAAATATAATACTTTGTTAACGGAACTTAGGAAACCCACAACGATGAACACAAACTACCATTACAGATGCTTCTTCTCACATTGCTAGCTAGTCTCGCCAATGCCTTTTTTGGCGAACTCCTACGCGACGTCCTCGCTTCATTGTCATATAAGGTTTGCTGGCTTTTGGTAGGAGTTGGAGGGGAGATAGCATGAGGGAGAGCGAGAGGGGACTAGGACGCAAAGCAAAAGAATTTAAGAAGAACAAATGGTGAGAGGGAAATGGGGTGTTCGATTGACAACGGGAGAGCATAAGGCCATCTTGAGATCTCATTGCAACTTCATGATTTTGTCAAGCTCCGTTAACAATGTTATATTTTGCAAAGAATAAAATTTCTATTATGTTATGTAAATTCTCCTAACATTTTAATCATATATAAATAAGAGTGTTCATAAATTTTCATGATGTTTAAGAAAGAAATAAAAATCTCCTCACACTTGACACCTCCCAAGTCTAATCTTCTACAAGTTTTCTTCAACAAATCCTATGATTTTAGTTCTCTTATATCTTGGCATGTTTTACTCTCTGATATATACATCAATCCCATAGTTCTATCCACCTTAGATTTTCCTCACTAGCATCTATAAATCTGTGACTTCGTGCAGTCACAGCATGTTCGATGTGCATTCCTCGTGGCTGAAAAAGATGTTGCACAGAACTAACAGGCAAATACAAGTGTGATCTGCTTAGTGAGGGTAGCATGACAGTGAAAGGCCTCTTCCCAATAAAAGCTCTTTAAATTCCCCATGTGCCTTCCTCACCTAAAAAAACGGATGTTCAAGAACGCACCTCAAATCAAATATTGGCTGTAGGGTATAAGAGATGCTGGATGTGGACAACAAGGCACACATGAAAGAGAAAAGAATAGCCTTTGGATGGTGTAGATCTGTGAGCCACCGACTAATGAGCTAATAAGCGATGTACTGGCTTGCAGAAACTGCTCCAGTACTATATTCTAACCCAGTGAACATGGCGGTTCTCCATTAAGTATATATTGACTTATTCGACTGGTTAATAGTCCTTGCACCTCTGTCGTTTGTCCTCTCCAGTTTCTCCATAATTTAACTTATATCAAAAGCTGTTCGCTCACTCAATGCAATATAGTTGTCCAACACTGTGGGGGAGTGGTGTGCTTAATAAGAAATAACTGCATGTCACTAGCTTGTAAATTTATCTAATTCTAAGAAATAATTCTGATAAATGATAACCAACATATTATGAAGAGTGTATTTTTAACTTGTTGATTAGGAACTTCAGCTGTCAACTAAGAGATTTTAAGTGTAAGAATTGGTAAGAGGAATGTATGCAAATTTATGATTAAATTAACTTGAAGTTTAAAAAAGTAAAATTATTATTAAATAAATTACTTTAAAATAGCACAATTAAGATAATGTTGTATAAGAATAATCTAATTTATGTTTCATTCATTTCTTTTTTATCTTCACTTTGCCAATGATAACTCAATAGGGTTTATATGGTAGCTATTATGCTTCATATACACATGTGTCGGCGGGCAAGTACAAATCAATGTCCTGAGTTTCATATGATCTATATCTAGCACTTGAGGATACCCTTAACCTTATAAGGAACATTCTCAATAATCAATGGATATCTATATCGAAGAAAACAACTCTACATCTCTAGATCCTTTCTTAGGAAATTTCTAATTTGTGAATTGCATTATGGAGGAATTACTGGTCATTTTGAGAAAGATAAAACAATATGTTTAATGAAAGTTATTTTTTTAACTTTCATTTCACTACAGAAAAATGCGCCATTACGGGCGGATTGCATCCGCCGGTAACAATCAAAATCCACCTGAAATTCGAGCTTTCTGGTGCATTTTCGACAAAAATTGTTCCGACGGTAATTTACGCGTTAGAAAATCAACACCGACGAATGGTTTTCGTCAGAAATATTTTTAGCGAATTTTTAGGCAAAATACCGGCAAAAAGTTTGGAAAAGCCGACGCCTTTTTTGTTGTTGTATTCCGGTGTATTATCCGCCAGTGTTTCCGGCGGGAATGTTACGGCAGAAATTCTAACGGATAATCTATCGCCAAAAAACGCAATCCTTTTACAGACGTAGATTACCGTCGAAATATCCGTCGGAAGTACCGGCGCAAATTTTCGCCAGAAACGTCGTCGTATCGTATTATCGGCAGTGTTTCCGGCAGAAAATTCGTCGAAAACTTGTAGCATAAACAAAAAAAAATAACCTTCTTCCTTTTAAAACTGATTTTCACAAATAAACTTGCATAAAAAAATACAACACTATATACATTCATACATCCACTTCTGATCAAGAACATCACCAATTACATTATTGAACATAAACATATACACAATAACATAAACAAGACGAGTATCATCAATAAATATCTAAAGATGTCCAAACAACAAATAACTAAACATGTCCAAAAACACATAAATACAGATGTTCATATCAGTAAAATAAATAACATCTACTCTGATTCAGTTTCCTCCTCAGTTGATGCTGTACTCTCCTACTACTCATCTACTTCCTCATCTTTTGCATTTCCTCTAACATTTAAGCTTGCTGCATCTGCATCTACTGCTGCATCTTCAGTTGTTGCTATTGCATCTGTATTTACCAGTCAGCTTGTGCTTTCCTTACATGTTCTAGCTCGAATGTAAGAGTAGTTATTTTTTGTGTATATAAAGACTCTTGGGTATTAGCTGAGAAACTGGAGCCACCAGATGCCTGCCCCTCATATGCATAGGCTTACGAGCCTAAATCATATACTCTGCCGTGCTACATTCCTCCTACCACTTGCAACCAAGTGTGGTAGTCTGAATATTCTGCTGATCCACCAGAAGAACCATCACTTGTTGTAGCCTGGCTCTATTGAAGCCGCGTGTACTTCTCCTATGAAAGTTAATAAAAATTTAAACAATTTATATATAACATCACAATAATTAAACTTATATACTTATATAGGCTTTTCTCGCACGCTTATCAACCCATTGTTGGTCCTCCTATCGCTTGTGAGTTTGACTATATAGTTCAACAGGAGTCGGTTCTCTACCCAGCATCTTTTTCTCTAATAGACATATATTAGTATTCTTATTAAAGTAAATTATTAAAAAATTTTAAATTCCTTATCAAATATCTTCTATGCTCAGTATGTAGAACATAATCCCTAGTATGAGGGGAACTACCTAAGCCTCCAACATCGGAAGCTCTATTATGTCTATTTTGATCCCTCCTCCTACTATAGTTTGGGCTAACCCAAGCATGGTTCAACTCTGCTCATACACTCTCACCAATCTAGAGTGGTCGCTCGCCTGACTTTCTAATGTCTGTAAATATATCTCGCATGCGAGTCGAGCCACGCTTTTCAAAATTCTTTTTAATTTTATCATTGTGTTGTGGCAGCCAACATAAATCTTTCTGTATTTAAAAATATACAATAAAAAATATATATTTTTGTTGGCTTATGTAAATAAGATATAATACATAACATATTTATATAATAACTAATCTCAGACTCTCTAAACCATATATCACATACTTCTTTCAGGACTTTTTTCCAAGAAATATAAGGAGCATCGTACCTGCTCCACATTATGTCCCGTATTTTATGCGTTGGTTGCTTTGACGAATGAAACCTGAAAGAAATATATTAGTTGTTAAAAAAATTTATTCAATTTTATTTGCATGTCTGAAATAAAATTAGTACATACATGTCACTATCAGGTTCAATCAACATGCAACCCTCTGTCGTCTGCTCTGCTGCAGTTGGGGTGGAAGGTCCACCTATAGCGAGCTGAGATGGTGGTCGGACATATGGTGGATATGGATATGGATATGTAGGAGGGCCACCATGAGAAGGTGGGGGTGGGTAGTAAGGGTAGAAAGGAATACTCTGCATGACATTTGGCAATGGAAAGTGTTGGTCTGGTGAGTAGATTTATGAGCTACTGGCTGTAGGAGTAGGTAAAGGTGAGCTAGGCTGACTCTGAGTAGCAGGCTGAGATGAAGAGGTGTCCTCAGTACGTATAGGCCTGCTGGATGAGCCAATAAGAACCTTCTTGATGCACCTACCAAATCTTTATCAATCCTCTCTAACAGTCATCACCTGAAGCCATCTGCATAAAAAATTTAAGAAATATTAGCAATATAAATTACAACAAAAATTGAATATAAAATAGCGCATCAATTAAATAAATAAAGTATATAAAAAATTAAATATAAAAAATATTATTACTATAAATTATTAATTTATAATTAATTATCAAAAATTATTTACCATATATTGATTCACTTTTATATGATGAAAGTTCTGCACCACTATCAGATTCGTCATGAGTGTCCTCTATGTTTAAATCTATTTCCTCTAACTGCAACTCACTCTCAGTAGTTGTAATTTGATCATCCACATCATTAGTAAGATCTTTTATATTTGACATAAACTCTTCTTGATGTGCTGGTGGTATTGATGTAGTCTTCTCAATAACTCTCTTAGGTTTGATCTTCATAACTACAAGCCAATCTTGTTTGCCTCGTACTCTACTTGAGTAGTTAGTAAAATAGACTTGGCTTGCCTGACTAGCAATGATGAATGGGTCAAACTTTGAATATCTCCTACCCCGTGAGAGAGGGAAAGAAAGCCACGGCTAAGCTGTCAGACACGAGAGAGGGAAAGAAAGTGACGGCGCAGTTGTCGGACGTGAGAGAGGGAAAGAAAGTGAGGATTCGGTCGGGGCAGCTCTCAAATGTGAGAGAGGGAAAGAAAGTAAGGCATTTATCGGTGTACTTTTCGGTAGATTATCCGTCGGTTATCTTACCAGTGGATATTACGTCGATAATATTTCATCGAGTTTAAGTAAGCTGGCGTAATATGCGACAGTAATTTCACCGGTAATTACAGGCAGAATATGCGACAGAAACATTTAGAATACTGACAAAAAACTAGCAAAATTTGCGCCGGTGTTCCAGTGGTAGATATTGCGTCGAAAATTCCACTGTAAAAATTCCGGTGAATATTCCTCCGGTTCTCCCGCCGTATTTTTTGGCATATATTTATCCGCCAGAAAATCCAACGGTAATGACTGATTTTCCTGTAGTGCTTAAACAAGATGTTCAAAAATTAGTGGCCTAATATCTAACATATAAACAAGACAAAGCCATCAAATAAAATCATCAATTTATTATTTTGCCTATCCATTATAAGCCTGGGGAAAATCTCTCAATAAATTTTATCTTATGTTTGCCCCATATAGCTCAAAAACATGATAGTGTTTTTATGGCATTTAATAGTATCTCAAAGATGACCCATTTCCTATTATGCTCCTAAATTATATATATATATATATTAGAGAAAATCCTCAGAGGGGCCTATGCGTTAATAAAAAGAAAATGATTACAAGTCTTTAATAAGAACCATAGCTCAATTTGCTCCAAAGAGCTACACCAGAAAGAAAGAAAAAGCCTAAGAGGCGTTGATCCCAACTAAT
This sequence comes from Dendrobium chrysotoxum, assembly GCA_019925795.1. Classification (NCBI taxonomy): domain Eukaryota; kingdom Viridiplantae; phylum Streptophyta; class Magnoliopsida; order Asparagales; family Orchidaceae; genus Dendrobium; species Dendrobium chrysotoxum. Next base: position 47,506,479 of record CM034297.1, on the reverse strand, counting down.
TACAAGAAACTAAAGAAACCTATGAAAAAGCCTAAAGGAGGTCAGGAGCCAACCGCTAAAAATGAAGCAAAATAATAAAAATTAGCCACCCCCTCCTGTAAAAAGAAAAGCTGTTAAAATAATAAATATCATAATTAATCTATACCACCCAACCAAGCAAATCATAATCAGCATCAGAACTTGCAGAATAGCAAAACCCAGGGAAAGAGATATATGGAAACCAAACAATCTGTAGAGAGGAGCCACCACACTAAATAGAGAGAGGCAAGACTGATCCCGAAAACTCCCATTCTAGATTAGAGACCCCATATCAATAAACAGAGGCAACAAAAAAAATCAAAACAAAAGCCAATAATACTAGAACACAAATTAAGAAGCAGCGTAAAATACAACAGAAACATTAGATAATACATCAATGGACCTGATAAAAATACTAGACTAAACAGAATACAGTAGACAGAACACAAGGGAAAGCAACAACTAACAGAAGATGGGGCAACTGGAAATGAGCATGAACACAACAACTAGTAACATGACTTCATAGATACAGGAGAAACAATAATTAAAAATAGAGCAAGATAATTTCATTAAATGGGACTCGAACAACAAAAGAAAAATCCAAACTAGCATATATATAAGGGAAACCCCATACATCCAAAATAATGCAACCTTTGAGAAACTTAGGGTCATTCAGGTGATTGAAAGAAAAAAAGGCAAGGGCCAAACTTAGCCAAAATGATGGCGCAAAAGTTCCCAGCTTTAGTAATGGTGAAAAAACTGTGATCCAAATTAAATAGAAGAGACTTAACTCTACAAAAATTGTAATAACACGACATGTTCACAGTAGATATGTTGTTGGCGATATAAGCAACCACCTGTTCATCCACTTCAACCAAAGGGATTGAAAATGCAGATTAGAGCAAACCTTTAAGCCAATTTCCAAAGTAGTGAGATTGGCAGTGACTATATTAGAAGATGGATAAGCAAAGCAATAACCAAAAACCAAGTTACCATTGGCATTCCGAATGAGCCCACCCAAACCACATGTGAGATTAAAAAGAGAAGCATGAATATTGAGTTTAGTTCTCTAGGAATGGATTTAGTCCATTCAATAGTTTTAGGGGGGAGTTAGTAATAGATATATCACTGAAAATTTTGAAGTCATCCCTACCTTTGAAATGCTTGGCCGAAAGAATATTAGCCTGAAAAAGTTATTCATAAAGAGCTAATAACCCTTTCATGACACATCTTGATACCATTATGCTTGGTATTGTTTCTTTCCTCCCACAAAAACCACATAGCAGCTAACGGAATCACCCTTAAAGTGCAGTTAAAAATATTGTTTTGATGCAGATAACATAAAAAAACTGCCATATTACTTGTAGAAATGCATAAGTTAATGTCTAAAGCAATTTGAATATCATTCCAAACCTTCACAGCAATTAGATTGTGAAGAAAAAACATGATTAATAGTTTCTAAGCTAAAACAACATTGGCATTTAGAAGCAAGATTGATCCCTTTCGATTTGAGCCTAGAATCAACAGGAATAAACCTCTCAGAATTCTCCAAGTTAACAGAGAATACTTAATGAGAATAGTGGATTTCCATAATTTACCAAAAGTAGCATTAACATGGTTGTTGTTTCTAAAATAAGCCAGGATTTTCTGCAACTGAAATCACCATCATTCGACAGCTTACAAAGAATTTGATCCTTAGAATTAAGGTTTAAAGGAATCATACAGATTTCATCTATAAGGTATTGGGGGATAAACTCCTGAAGCTGAATAGGGGACCAGCTACCATCAATAATAAAGTAAGAGGATTTCAACGAGGAGGTAGAATGAGTGTTTAAGTGAGAGTCAATTGACCCTGAACCTAACCAGTCATCCTTCCAGAAATGGGGAGACCAGTTTCCAATTCCCCATTGAGTAATAGATTTGGCAAACCATTTGATTTGATATAATCTTCTCCACCTTAGGGATTGCCATTGCTTGAAAAAACCAAGAGAAGGATGACTGTCCTTATAATATTTAAGATGCATGAAGTTGGCCCATAAAGACTTGTTCTTCCTGAATTTCCACCAAAGTTTAATAGAGAAAACTTTATTTAATTCAGGAACATACTTACAACCTAAGCCACCTTCTAAGTAGGGACCAGAGTAGTCACCCAGATTAGACCAATGAATTTTTTTGGAATCAACAGTGGTGCCCCAAAAAAATATTGATAACTTTCTCCAATTTATTACATGTAGAAACAATAGAATAAGTAGATTGAAGAAGAAAAAAGGCATCGAGCATAAGACACATTTAATGAGGATAAGTCTAGCCCCCATGGAAAGCATTTTGAACTCCCAAGAAGTGATTTTAATAGTAATAGAAGCAAGAAGTTTGTTAAATAGGAAAGAACATTTATGGCCTTTAAATAAAGGAGTACCAAGGTAGTAAAACGGTAAAACTTGATTTCGAAAACTAGTGTGGGTGAAAATTTTGTTATTGTGAACCAAATTCATACTCTTACGACCAATAAAAGAACACTTGTTATTATTAAAATGAAGCCCACTCTCCTTTTCAAAAATAGACAGGAATTTCCTAATTTTTTAACACATTTGATGGAACCATTACAGAAAATAATAATATCATTAACAAAACAGGGGTGACTATTGTTAATGCCATGAAAATGTTTTTAAGAGCAATTTCTGTTTATGAAAAAAAAAGAGACAGAGCCTTAGATAAATAATTAACAACAGTAATATAGAGGGCTAGAGATAAAGGACCACCTTGTCTAATACCACTCTCCCCTTTAAAAAAATCATGATTCTTATAATTAATAATCATAGAAAACCATTAATTGCTAACTTTGCTTTTAAATAGATTAATCACATTGTCATTAAATCCAAGAAGTTTCAAAATGCTGAAGAGGAAATTCCAACTAATATTATCATAAGCTTTAGAGATGTCTAATTTCAAAATAATATTGTGACCATGAACTTTTCTATTAATTTTATGAAGCAACTCTTGGTCCAACAAAATATTTTCCGCTATGTTTCTACCTTTAACAAAGCCAGTCTGATTGATAGAAATAAATTTAGGAAGAACTAGAGCAAGCCAATTAGATAAACTTTAGAAATAGGTTTATTAAAAGTAGAATATAGGCTAATAGGTCTAAAATCATTCCACCAATCAGGATTTTATTTTTTGGGGATTAAAACTATAGAAGTAGAAGTAAAATATTTAGAGATAGGTTAACCATAAAAAAATCTAGAACAACCTTACAAAGATCCAACATAATGATATCCCAATAATTTTGAAAGAAAACAATCATAAAACCATTCAGACCAGCCACAAAATCCTTATTCATGGACATCAAAGCATTAAAAATCTCTCCCTCACCAGGATGTTTAGATAAAGATAAATTATCCATATCGGAAAGCAAATGAGAAATAAAAGTAAGATTTGAAATAGGACTAATATGCTTAACAACACCAAGAATATTTTTAAAATAGGAAATAACCAAACATGTAATCAAATCAGGGTCCTCACACTAATCACCAGACTCCCATTTAATCTTGTTAATGTTATTTGGCTCTCTTAGAGTTCACCAACGCATGAAAATATTTAGTGTTATTCTCACCCTCACAAATATGTTTCGAAGCAGCTTTCTGCCTCCAAATTCGTCTTCTATAATTTGGAGATTTAATAGGTTAGCATTAGCTAAAGCCACTTGCTCCCCCACAATAGTGCCATTAACTAAAAGATATTCAAGATTAGCCACATCTTTGTCAGCCTGAATAATTTTTTCAAATATTTTACCAAATTTGTGCATGTTCCTCCAACTTAATTTTTGTTTCAGCCTTTTTAGTTTTAGAGCCAAAAGATACATGTAATTATCACCTTAAAAGTAAGGAACCGGCCCCTCCCAATTTTCCTTCACTATTGGAGTGAAATCATTAGATTTCATCCACATGTTTTAGAATCTTAAGGAACAAGCACCATTAGGAGCATGTTGGGAAAACTTAAAGAGGAGGGGAGAATGATCAGAATCAATGTGACTAAGGTGTTCAATAGAAGTCTTAGGGAAATAACATAGCCATTCAATATTAAAAAGCACTTGATCAAGTCTTTCCCAAATTTTATTGTTGGACAAAGTGAAGGTAGTGTTGACCTCATTTTTGTATGAGGCCACTAGGATCAATCCAGACCCTAGATTAATCAAGACCCTAGAATCAATCCAGTTCTTGGATTAATCCAGATTCAAATCAAGCCCATACTTCAAACCTATCCAGACTTCAAACCTATCTAGATTTCAACTCTATTCAAACCCCAATCAACATAGACTTTAGTTAATCCAGCTTCCTATCAAACTTCAATCCTATTCCAATCAGTAACAATCATTCAAATGATTATAAATGATTTGGATAATTCAAATTCAAGCATCTAAATCCAAAATCCAGATCAAATCTAGAAATTCAAACAACAATCCTAGTCCAAAGGCCTAGGTCCTGAAAGCCTTTTCTAGTGATTTTTCAAACACTTCAAACCCCAGTCAAATGACCTCCAAATCATGATCTATAAATTGCATATTGATTATGCATATCCCTAGCATCTACTCTCCAAATTTAAGCTCATTCAAAGACCTCTAACCTTGGAAACTGAATTGATTTCCAAGGGCTATAAAACCTTCAAATATTCATGGCCTATGCGACTAGACATGCCATCCAGTGAAATTTGACTTTGGAGCATCCTCCAAAGCCTTTAACTTTATCTAGACCTTTGATCATGATATGTTGAGTAGTAAAATATATTTTGGTGGACCCACTTTGACCCCCAGTTGAGCATGGGTCAAAATGACTAAAATGCCCCTTAAGGGCAATTTTGAAGTTTTCTCTAAACTTTAACATGACCTTTTCCAATCAAGGCCCAAAACCTTTTCCAATGCATCCTAAATACCAATAGGAGTGCATTGAACGCAAGCCTAGACCCTGGTCAAGCTTAGTTGACCAGGTCAACCAATTTTGACCAAAATACCTCTCAGTGGGTTTGAATACTCATTTCAATTCAAATGGCCCCCTCTTTGCATCAGACCACTTCCACCAAATTTTAAATATCAAATCAAACCTGTTAGACCCAAACCTAGGTCTTGGGTTAACCTTATTGACAAGGTTAACCTTATTGACCAAGTCAATCTAGGTTTACCAAACATTCCCTTAAGGGTCCAAATAGTCAATTTAACTGAACTGACCTCTCCAACCCTTGGAACCACCTCTAGTAGACTTCAAATATCATTTCAAATCTGTCAAGCATAATCCCTGACCATGGATCAACCTAGGTTGACCAAACCAATCCTTAAGTCATTTTACATTTGAATCAAGCTCTAGATTAATCTCAAACCCCTTAAAATTACCCTAATCACTTACTTTAATAATTTGGACTGAACAAGACCCTTAACCTAGTCAATAGTTGACTTGGTCAACTAGGTCCATGAATGGTCAAAATTATCTTATGTGACCCATTTCATTGCACCTAGTTAACTCAGTCCATTTAAACCTCAAGCTAACTCCAAACCATAACCTTAACATGCTCTAGTTGTTGGCCATCCAAATTTAAATCATGTTGACCAAGTCAACACGTTAAGTGTTGGTCAAATTAGTTTATATTCCTTTACATGCTTTCAAGCCCCATTCATAACCATTAAACGCTCTCCAACTCATCACTGCAGCACCCAAGGCATCCTCACATGCCAACTCATCACCCATGTAGCATGTTGACTGGTCAAACAATCAACTTGAGCATTTTGAGTGGTCAAAGTTGGTCAAATAATCTCTTAAGCCTAACCCACTCCATTTATAGCCACTCTATCAGTCCTAATTAGCTTATGGAAGTTTCCTAAGCCCCCTTTAATCTCTTGGAGTAGGCCTAACTAATCCTAGTGGTCCTAAAAGGGCTAGGAGAGGACAACATGCTTTACACCTTATGTACTTAGGTTGTCCTCTTATGCAACCTTTAAATAACTCCCAGGGCAGGTGGCATCCTTCTAGGAGTGTTCTCAATCGATCCCAATCATTTATTTGGTAAGGGGTCACTTGAATAGGGTAAAATCATCAAAGAGAGCTCATTGATTGATCTAACCTTCTCTCACATCCTTGAGCCTCCTAGATCCTTTCAAGCTTTCATTTGAGCTCCTCAATTGTTCTTTCACCTCCCCCAAGTCAAAACCCACTATTAAAATCTCACCGGCGACGAGCTCTCCAGCGAACTCAAGCCAAATCCGTCTGGCTCCTTCTATTTGATCTATAGCTTCTTCGGCCACGAGTTCAATAGGGAAAAGTAACGTGGACAAACAATAATTTCAGAGAACTCAAAATCCCTCAAATCCAACAATAAAATCTCTCAAAAATTCTAACCCTAGGTCACACACTTAGAGTAAAATAGCTTTTAGAATAGAGCTTTTCAAAATGCCAAACAACTTCCCCATGTTTTCTATTCATAAATGTTATTTAGGTTTAAAATTCAAATCGTTTGATTGGCCCAATTGAAAGTTTGAGCCATGTTTTGATTTAGGACTTTGGTCTTCACTAGTCCGGTGATGTACAATATCTAGACCGTTGATCTTACGATGAATGGTTTAAATTTCACCATTTCGCAATCGATCCGATCATGTATATCGATCTGTTGCGTTATCGTATTATCTAGCTTAATCTGAACTACTCATTAAAAATCGTGGATGATCGAATGCTCCCGTTATGCGCTGAGTCAGATTAGTGAAACCGCATTCCACGGTTTAATGATTAGTAATGATTGTAGGCCGCATAATCATTGCCAATCATTGTGCCATCGAATAATGATTGGTCATTATTTTGAACCTGCCAATGAGAGCATGGCGCGTGTCCTCCACCACCGTTGGCATCACCGTTTAATTAAAAATGATTTAAATTTAATTCAAAAATAATTTTAAATCCAAATTTCTTTAAAAAATCATAAAAATATTATTTTTAAATAAAAAAATACATATTATGTATCAAATTTTTTAGAAAATTAAGCCCTTCAATTTAAAATTAATTTTAATTTAAAAGAACATATATATATATATTAAATTATTTTAAACATTAAATATTTAATTAAAAAAAATTAAGATATTATCAAATTTTAGTTAAAATACTTTCTGATTTTCATAAAATATATTTAAACTTATATTAATTTAATTTTAAAATCATATTGAATAATAATTATATTTAATTAGATTAAATATATATAGTTAATTATTAAAATATTTAAAAGATAATTAATAATTCAAGTTTAATAAAAAAAATTATTAATATTTTATATTAAAATTTTTAAAAATTAAAAAATAAAAATTATATAATTATTTTAAGATATAAAATATATTTTAAATAATTATTAAATATTAAATATTGAAATATATAATTAATATTTAATTAATTTAAAACCAAATATTTTAAAAATCTTATGAAATTTAACCTTAAATCATTTTAAATTTCAGAAAGCTCTTTCAAAATATTTTAATATTATATTATTTTGATATTATTTTAAATATTTTAAATCTATTAATTATTATAAATTTCAAATATTTTAAATAAAACTCAAGTTAAATAAAAAAAATCTTAATTAATATTTCATATCAAATTATTTAAAATTTAAAATATTTTAATTGAAAAATTAAAATTACTTTAAAATATTTTAAATATTATGAATAAATTTTATGTATTTAAGTATTTTAATATTTAATTAATATTTAATTAAAATTAAATTCAAAATATTTAATATGTTTTAAGTAATTTAACTTATTTAATTAATTAAATATTCTAAAAAATTAATTAGTTTATATTAAAAATATTTTAAATAGTCAAAGAATTATTTTTAAATATTTTTTAATTAGTCAAATATTTAAATATTTTATTAATATTTAACTGAAATTAAATTCAATTAATTTTGAAAATTTAAATAAAATTATTTTAAATAATTTAAAATTTTTAGAGAACATTTTGAATTTAATTTAATTTTATAAAAAAATTTGAATATTAATTATTTTAAATAATTTTTGAATATATTTAATTACCATAAAACTTCAAAAATTCAAAATAAATTCAAATTAATTAGAAAAATTAATATAATATATTAAGTTTTTCAAAATTTTAAATACTTTGATTTAAAATTAATTTCAAAGTTTAAAACTTATTTTATTTTAAAATAAGTTTTATTATTAAATTATTTTAATATTTAATTAATATTTAATTTAATATTAAACTAATATTTTAAAAATTAAAAGTTTTATTTTGAAGTATTTTAAATAATTAGGGAGTTATTTTAAGATATTTTAATTTGAAATAAAAATTAATTTGAGATATTTTATATATTTTAAATAATTTTAATTATTTAAATATTTGAATATTTAATTAATTTTTAATTAATTATTGATTTAAATAATTTTAAAAAATCAGAAACTTTTATTTCAAAATATTTTCATATCATTAAGGTATTTTAAAAAATAATTTTGGAAGTATTTTGAAAACTATCTTAATTTTTTCTAAAATTCAAATTAAAATTGATCTATTTTCAAATAAAACCTTAATTTTGAAATTATATATGTTAAATTTTGAGAGCTTCGAGTGACCTTGAAATTTTAAACATAGGTTGACCTTGAAAATTGTATTCCAATTATTCACTAATCTTGTTATCCTTTATGTTTACTATATCTTAATAAGCATGTTTAGGATGCACTGGCATTAGCTTAAACTCTCCTAGATTTAGGAATTGTTTGTGTTTATATAATGCCTATAGGTTTATTTAAGGGTTAGTGACATTGATTTAAACCCACTTAACCTAGTGACATCTTAAGGACAAAAATTAAGATTTTGTTTAGAAAACTTAAGAAAATTTTAGAAATTAAAATTTAAGTCCTATAAGCATGAAACTTAAACCATTCAAATATAGTGACATCCTCTGCTTTAGAACACTTCCTTAGGTCATTTCTGACCTTTGGAGTTGATTTCAAGAAGTTTGGAGTTCATTTGAATAAAAATCATTAAAACCCTTTTAATTAAATAATTTTAATAGTTCAAATAAATAATCAAATTTCTAAAAATCATAACTAATTCCAAATTAAGCAAATTCAAAGGCATTGGACTCTATTTAGGGTCTAATATTTATTAAAAATATTAAACCACTAGAAATACTTCAATTTTTAAGAGTCAACTTTTTGGTCAACCTCAAGTTAAAATTTTAACTCAAACTTCAAAAATTCATACATAAATGTAAAAAAATTCAATTTTAGCAAACTTATAGTCTAATTACTCATCTCAAGGTCTATTATTTAATAAAAATACTAGCTTTCCATAATTAATCTTAATCTAAAAGTCAAAATTTGATCCCTTTAATTAATACATTTAAATAATTCTGGAAAATAAATATTTAATTTAAAAATCCAAAAAAAACTAAGTCTAACCTTAAAAACTAGCAACCAATCAATTCTAATTAAAATTTATCAATTCTAACTTTAATCAATTTAATTCACTTAACTATAATGGTTACCTTTAGGTGAAATAAACTTTACGGCTCTGATGAGCAACAAAGGTGGAAGCTATTTAACATTTCAAATATATATTAAAATAAATTTTATATTAATAATACAAACTTTAATTTAATTTTCCTCTGAGCCTTTCAACCAATAAGAACATCAAAACAACTCTAACCAACTATCCTATATAGGACATATCCAAATCAGACAACCTACTTTACACACTTTAGATGGTTTGTTAGGACAAGCAGCTCTAGTCTTAGGCTAGGCCAATGTTTCCTTTTTTTAGTATGTGCCAGACTTTCAAGTTTTCAGTACATGCTGGTTGTTAGTATAAATTAATGTAGTTTTTTACTTAATTTTATAATCTATGTATTGATGTGATGGGCATTAGATTACCCTTAGGTTAAAGATGATTTAAATATTAATATAATATTATGTAGGTGGCTATGCTTGTACAGGGCAATTAAAATAAAAGGGGACATAAAATTAAGCTTTAAAACTGATAAGTTTTTTGCAGGTTCTTCAGAATGCTAAGTCCCTCTTTTAAATTAAAAGAGCATGGCCAAATATGATTGTGATTGAGTTTTAGTATTCCAATAAATATAAACTACTTGGGATGATAATTTAAATATTGATTATTTAGGATAACACTGCAGATTGTTAGAGTCTAGATTTTTATTTTCATGTAATATAATTTGATATAATTGACTTATAATTAAGAGTTATAAAGTGTTTTGAGATGGGATGTTGTACATCCAATTTGGAATCCAAAGAGGATGGAACATCTCTTAAGGGAGAGTTCCTTTCCATTTGGTGATCTAAATTTGGATAATTTAAGATATCCAAAGGGAAAAGATAACACCCCTTTCGAGGAAGAGTTTCTTTTCATTTGGATATCCAGACCTGATAGATCCAAGGAGCCTACAGAAGGATGAAGAAGTGAAGACCAAGAAAAATCCCATTCTCAAAGTAACTTATATCTTAGGACTAGAAATCCAGGCTTATGACCAAGAAGAAACCGGCCACTTTACTTTCTGTAATTTTTGGGTTGTAATATTAAGCAGCACTTATCACATAGACATTTAATTTTAGTATTTAATTTAATTGATTTATTTATTTAATTTGATTATATAGTAAAAATTGCATGTCTTTTCTAACTTTTTTTTATTATATGCCGCTTTTGATTTTGCCTAGAACGATCAAAGGCTGGTAAGGGCACGTTAAAATTTTTTTCTACTTTAATTAAATTTAAAATATTTAAGTCAACATAAAAACTCTAACGATTTTAAGAAGTAAGCTCGGATCATCGAGGGTCTCATGCATACATTTTATATTTTCTTTATCTTATTAGGCATTTTCGTGCCTATGGGTTTTGACATGTTACCTGACCTATTAGGGTGCAGTCCTGTCAAAGGAAAATTATACAATATCTAGGATAAAATGTATTTTTAAGTCTTTTTAAAACTACTTCATTCTGATTTAAGCATTTATCGAGTCAACTAGTATGCATTGCATTAGATACAAATTTAAATAAGTCTAAAATTTAATTACATTTTTATTTCAAGCTTCATATTACCCAACATAAGTCAAGGGGCTAATTAGGATCTACTCGAGATGTTAACCCCATTTCCTCAAACTTAACTAAACAACATCCCTACCACTCCTTCATAAAAGATCGGACTCATGGATTTTAAGGGACAAAGTGGTTAGCTGGCTCCCCAATCTAGGCCGCGATAAGTCCAGATTTGCACTATATTAGCTTGGTCTGGGTTATTAATTTTTAGTACCCAATTTAGATTAAGGTTCGGAGGCAGGTTTATACTATAAGACCTCAACCCTCCAAGAATTTCTAATAAAATAGATAACTCAAATTAAATCTCTTTTAATCCAAAATTTAAGCCTAACACTTAGGATAGTCTGGGGTGATTCTGAAATATTTTTAGAATCCCAAAGCACCTCCTATTCTTCCTCCTTTGAACTCTAGAATAAGTGTTTAAATTTACCCCAATTCTAGTTGAATTTTTAATCTTCACTCCTTTGATATCAAACCTTAAAAATTTTAGATAAAATTTCTACATTTATTTTAATCGAGAGTATTCGTAGGAAGCTTAGGTTTCCTACAATGTAATTAACTATGAGGGCTTGTGCTCGTAGGAGATTTAGAAACCCAGATTAAATTTTTAAAATTAATTTTTCAAAACTTAATTAATGATCTTTGGGAAAATTCAAGTCATAATTAACAATCATTATTGTTATTTTTAAATAATCAATAGTGATTGATATCTTCTTTCCTCATAAAGATATATCATTTATTATTATAATTTTGATTATGAAATTAATGATATTTTATTCAAATTATTGTAGTTAAATAACTGATTGAATAATTATTTTGACCCTTTGAGGTTATATGTAGTTCTTACTCGAATTTGACTACGGTAATCAGGATGAATTTTTAATCCTATAAATTGAACTCATTAGGGAATGATATGTTTGCCTTTTGAGATGATATATCGTTCATAATGATGTATTCAATTTTAAAATTAAAATTCCAGAATTTAAATTCTCCTAAAAAAATTAATCTTTTAAAACTCAACTTTTTTAATCAAACTGGTAGGTCCTTAATAAACAAGTCAGTATGACCACATTCAAAAATCATATTATTAAAATCATCCATAGCATTCAAATTTAGAGGAGAACCTCCAATCTTTTTATGGCAAAGAGAAATTATATTAAAATTGCCACGGGTTTAGCATTCATAGAATTAACAAAGTTACTTAAGTTATACCATAAAGGAATGCGGCCATTTTTGGTACAAGTCAATAATAGGAGCACTAAAAATAGTTAAACTACAATGAATGATTTGGCCAGAATCCCCCACAACATTTAGGTTAAGAAAACCTTTCCAAAAAATCCATATTTTACCAGACAAGCTAGCAAAAGAAAAATCAAAGCCAAATTATTTTTGATAAGTCAGAATGTTCGAGGATGCAACCATGGGTTCTAATAAAGATAAAAATTGAATATTTTAAATACGACATAAATTACGAATGCGAAGATGAGATTCCCTTTTCCCCACACCCCTGATATTCCAATTGATTGAACCAAACATTAAAAACTTTCTTGGCAGAAGATAATGATCTAGTGATTCTGGAGTCACTAGGAAAAAAAAATAAACTTTTTTTCTTATTCTTTTCCGGAATCCAAAGTCCATTATCCTTTGCAAAGTTATTAATATTGGTCTTACCCAAGTTAATAATAGAATAACTTTCACAATAAGAATTTATCTCACCTTCTTCCTACTGAGCATCCGATGGGCAAACATTCACTAACCATGAGATGAATAAACATGAATATTAATAGTAGGAACCATGTTAGAAACATTTAGAGAAATGGAAACATAACAGGAAGAAGTAGCATTAGAAATCATATTGTTGTTGTCATAAATTCTACCTGAAGAAGGTGTATCATGCACAGGACTAGAAATGAAGGTTGGGGTGGGGTTTTTAGTGGTATTAGGCTCAACACTTAAAGGGCTGATAGCAAGGTTTCATTAGTGACAATTGGGACCAGATTAGAGTTTGAAGTATAATGTGGCGGCTTGGCCTCATAAGTTTTGGGTTTTCTAAGATTAGGATTCAAATGAAAGTATTCTAGTTTGTTATGATCCAAAGTTGTACAGTTATCACAAAAAGAAGGGAAATCACTCATAATAACCTTTTAAACATAACCATACTTCTGAGGGCCTAACCAAATAGCATTCAGATGTTATTTACTGATGTCAATCTCAATAACTAGAACTCTAGCAATGAAGGGTCTTGAGCCAACAGCCCTGACATTATCTACTTGTAACGGATGACAAAAAAGGTTCTCAAGACCATGCAGAATCATAGGGGAGAAAAAGTGCAGTTAAAGCTCTAGAAAAAATCCAAATCAGGACTATAGGAGACTCAGCCGAAATATCAAAGACGGGGGACCATTCAATTAACTTCATATAACTATTACGAACATTATAAAATCTATGACAAAAAATATGACTATAATCCAAATCACTTTTTAGCATAATTAAAATATGATGTGAATTGAGTAAAGTAATAGAGAAACCAACGGAAAGCTTAAGATTAAAGAAGAACTGCTAAATAAGATCAAGTTTTGGTCTACGCATAGTAAACTTACTGAGTAGAGTAAATTGAAAAGGTTTTACAAAGGCCAAAACTTCCTCTTTCGTGATCCATAACGAAGTCATAACACAATGAGTGGCAGGCTATATAGGAATATCACCTATTACCGGCAGATTTTTTTGGTTGAATATTTTCCTTCAGAATTTCCTACGAATTTCCTATGAAATTCGATCAAATATATCCGACAGATTTTCTGGGATATTTTTTAGCAGATTTTTTGACGGATTTGATTTCGGCGGATTTTCCGGTGGCTTTCGATGGATTTTAATAATTTATTTTAATTTATTTAATTTTTTATATTTTATTTTAATTAATTAGTAATTTAATAAATTATTTTAATTATTAATTTAATAACTTATTTAAATTAATTATTAATTATTAATATTTTATTTTAATTAATTTTAAATTTTTATAGTTTATTTTAATTTAGTAATTTAATATGTTATTTTAATTAAGTAGCAATTTAATATGTTATTTTAGTTAATTAATAATTAAATAGTAATTTAATAACTTATTTTAATTAATTGTTAATTTAATTTGTTATTTTAAGAATAATGTATAATTTAAATGTAAAAATGCAGCAAAAAAATAATTTCTTTAACCCAGCTCAGGTAGTTGTCCACGCAGTGGGTTCGAACCCTGCGCAACACAGGCAAGTGGGTTCGCGGGTGGGCCTGGCTCACAGGCCCATGGGTTCTCCATGGCCCCGCAGATTTGCAGGCGGGCCTGGTTTATTGGCCCACAGGTGGGTTCATGGGCTCACAATGAAGGCCGGCCAGGCAGTTGGCCCGCTCAGACTAATAATAATATTTTTATTTTTTTTCTACATAATTTTTGGCAAAATTTTTTTGATGGTGTTTGTTTATCGACACGTGAATTATCGTAAAAATCCACCAAAAATATAAATTATCGATGGATTTTATTCATTTTTCTGTGAAAATGGCTCCTGGAAAATGCCATTTTTCCTGTAGTGAGGCTTTAGATCTAGAAATGAGGAAGATGAACCAGCACCAGAAATATCATCTTTAAATGATCTAGATTGTTAACAGAGTTAAGGAAACCAGGATCTGTGAGATTTACATGATTAGCTGCTAAACTACCGGAGGGAGCCCCCGATAGCGGAGCAGCCATCGCAAAGAACACCCGATCACACAATCTACAAGAGAAACAAAAGAATGAAGAGTAAGAAAACTTCCCTGATGGACAAAAGGAACAAATTTGGATGAAGGCACAAGGAAAAGCACGAAAATTTCCATGTTCGGAGCGCTTAGAGTATGAGTATATATGTATATATATATATATATATATATATATATGGAGTGAACATTTAATAACTTTTCTAAAATTTTCTTCATAGGAAGATGTCCTAACATTTTATTATGCTAATTATTATTCACGAAATGTTACGTTAAAGACTACAGGCAATGCATTATAGTAGTTTATATTTTACTTTTTAAATTATCATGTATATTTTATAATTAGCATATCAGGTTAATTATTTTTTTAATATTTGAATTTTAATTAGCATTTCAACCAAGAGAGGTTATAGTGGGCTATACCACTTTGATTCAAGAGATGGAGAGGTCACATCTGAAAATTATTGGTTTAATTGATGTGGGTATAGAAGTGCTTTTAAAGGTGATTGATCGGGCTTCCTCAATGGAATACATTTAGGAGGCTCAGAAGTTAGATAATAAGTATGCATGATCTAGCATAGAAGGAGAGTTAAGGTATATGTGAATTATTAATGTGTGTTTACTTATTGGATTCAACTTTGGATTCTTGCTAGTGGTAGTCTAAGAAGAGAAGAATAAGACTCATTATATTATATACACAATTTACCTATAGAGCAACAAAATACAATGTGATCTAAATTTAATACCTTGGTAGCTTGGTTTTAAGAATGAGGTGATAGAGTTTGTTTTGAGGCATGTGATTCATCAAATGGCAAAAATAGAGTACCAAAGGCTTAGCGATTTATTACAATCATTTCCTATTCTTAAGATCCCATGGTTTCATCCTACTGGGTCATCATGGTCTCTGGTCTACTTAATCAGAGGAGGTAATCAACCTAACCTGACAAAAGGATTCTTGTCGGCAACCATGGGTTACTTCGTCCAAGGGTACCTTATAGACCTAGGGTGAATAATTATGTAAGGGGATAAATTTGAATCCACCTTGGCTAATAGAGGGATTTTTGCCCTATTGATCATATTTGATTGATTCATATCTCAAGGATTTGAAGCTATTGGGGAACATGCGGGCTCTGACCATGACCATAATTTAGTGGTGCCATTTGGCTGCAAAATCACCCAGTTCAGAGGGTCCTGGTCATAACCATTTATTTGTGGTGATATTTGGTGGCAAAACCACCAGTTAGAGGACATGCGCCACGTCCTTACTGGCAAGCAAAAAATTGAGAATGAATCCTAGTGATGATCTTGGCTAGACATTAGTTCTTTATGAGCTGAAGTAGTTTTTATATTTATCCATCTTGGTAAACTATTATGAAAGGTGATTGTGTATTTTTTGCTTAAAATTTTTGATGCTTTATTTCATTTTAAATATATTAATTTAAGGTTATTTTTGGAATTTTGAATTTTATGGACATTTGGAAATTTTGGGAGGCATTTTTGGATATTTGAGGTACCCTCTAGTTGAAAACTTCTATCAACAAGGCCATCATCAGGGTTTTTATGGGTAATTTTATTTTTTGTTGATTGGATCTTATGGCAACTATGTCTACTTATCAATAGAGGATCAAGTTCGAATCAAAATTCATTTCTTAACCTGTGCAGCATCCTCAGACATCATGTGTGTACCTATAGCATGCTTATTGAGGCACATGCATGTATAAGCTATTACATGTGTTTTGCATTATATGAATGTCATACATATGTAGTGGGTGTATTTAATGCATCTGCATATATCATGTATGTCGGCCTATACATTTTGCATTTTGTGTTTTCACACTACATAATTTTAGTGTGTTCACACTACATAATTTTAGTGTGTAGCATTTCTACATGTAGATAAAATATTGCATGATATTACTTAAATGAAATCCTCTACATCTTACAAATATATGCAGAAGGATACGTGGATGTGCATGTATGGCATATCTTCATATAAATGAAATATTGAATGAGATGCTTGAATGAAGCCCTCTGTGTCCTATAATTACATGTAGGAGGTCAATTTAAATATATAATTATAATGTCAAATGGCACACTTGAATAAAACCCTTGGGCATGATTTCATGAAGGATTGCTTCCTAGGACAATTCCATTAGGACAAACCACCTGAGAGTGATTTTAATGGAGGAGAATATCTAATTATTGGCTTCCTGAGTGTGAGTGGGGATCATTGTTTGGAATCGAAGATGGACAGGTTGCCAGCTATTGGAGACAATATGCACAATAGACCAAAGAATTCAATACTTGGGTAGGGACAATGAGAAATTTTACTAGATAGTAGAAAAGATTTCATTTGGTCTTTGAGAGCTATATATGTTTAACCAATAGGGTAGAGGAGCTAATATGGATTTCTTAGGTTGAGACAACTTCTTGAGGATGTAGGTTTGGAGTAAGGAAGGGATGGTGGCTTCTTATGCAGATGGTTACAGGACAGCTGAGAAGAGTGGTTATCTATAGCCTGGGAAGAACTATGGTAGCTTGGAAGGGGCCTGCTAGAAGCAGGTGAAAATAGGACAACAACAGGATATGAATTGGGAAGTAGAACTTGTAGTTCTTTATGGTTGTCATTATCTTTTTTGGTGTTTCGATGAAGAACAACAACAACAAAGTTTCTTGTTGGAGCTGAGTTTTGATACCAAATGACACTGAATGGATGAGGCAGAGGTGACCACCACATGGAGAAATCTAGGATACAGAACAAACCATAAAAACCTAGATATTATTTTTCTAAACTCATTTAAAATATATACTTATATAAGTTTTTAAAATAAGAGGGAAGTATAAATCAAATAAAAATTTCCTTTTGATGATTACATCAAATTTGCCAATACGTTGTTACACTATAATACCCAATAATGTCATACAACCTTTCATTACAAAATAGTTACATTCAGACATCACATTTTATCTACGATATAAACTTATTTGCTTGGATAAACTGTAGCTAGCTTATATTGAATGTTAGATGCTGTGGCTTGGTACCCAAATTTATATTGAGTTGGCATGAGCATTATGAGCTAAATTTAGAGTGTTCTCAAGCTTTGGGGTTAACCAATAATAAGTGAACCATTTCTTAGCTATTAGCTCAAAATTGTGATGCATTCCTTCATCATCCCCTTAAAAGTCTTCCTTATCCACTTAGTATCATTTCTAGGGTAACCATTCAAAAGTGTTCCTTGGGAGTTCATTCAAGAGAATTCTTTGGGCATCCATTCAAATGTATTCCTTTGATGTTAGTTCGAATCATGTCCTACAAGTTGTGCTATGTCCAACATATCTAAGTACTTTGAGTAAACAGGGCCTTTTAGGTTTGACTTGCTAAATTAGATTCTTCATTACTCTACCCCATTACATGCCTATCTTAACTTAGTTGTCACACTCACTCAAGGGAATTTACCATATGCACGACCTCAACATGTGTTTAGCCCAAACATTCCTCAAGACACTACAGGAAAAACTAATTTTATCAGCGGCCCAAATCCGTTAGAAAGTGAGTAATTCCATTGGAAAATATGAATTTTTGGTGGATTTCAACCAAAAATTTAGTCGATGGTAAAATGAGTGACTGAAACTTTATTCTGATGGAATTGTTCTGTTGAAGATATTTTCGACAAAATTGTGTAGCAATATTTATTATTCCTGAAGAACTCTTATCGGCAGTTTGTCCGCAAAAAATTTTGGTAGAAGCCATATGCTAGAAATACTAGTGGACAAATTGCCAGAAATGTCCACTGGAAACTAACCGGTGAAATTTTCCAATTATTTATCAGTTAGAACTTTTGACAAAATTTCTTTTTCAGAAACACGATAGAATTTCATCGTATATCCATTTTTGACAGATATTTCGCTGGAAATCTGTTAAAAACCTATATGAAAAATAAATGGAAATAGCACTCCCTCACATTTTTTCTGCAACACAATAAACCAATTTAAACAATATACAACATAGAAATTCACATTCAAATATTGAACATAAACACATGCTACATGCACGTAATAATAGATTTGATCACAAATTTTATTGAACATTTATAAAATAGTTTAAAAAGAAATATAAAGTTTATTTATTGTACAATAAAAAATGGACAATAAAATATAAAAACATAGAAATGAAATGTCCAACATATAAATGAAATATTCAGTAATAACAAAAAGAAATCTAATCAGAATCTATCTCCTCCTCTACTGATGCTACCTGCTTTCCACTAAATTGCTCCCTCAATTTCTACAACTCATCTAACAATTAAATTTGTTGTATCTACACCTGCATGTAAGCTTGTGATTTTTTAACTTTATCTAGCTCTGTTGTACGGGCAGCTGCTTGTTCTCTATACAATAACTCCTGGCTACTTGCCGAGAAGCTGGAGCCACTAGATGTCTATCCCTCATATGCATAGGATTGCGAGCCTAAACATAAACCCGACCTATCTGCATTCTAAATACCACTTACGACTAAGTGCAATAGTCAGAATACTCTGCTGATCCCCTAAAAGATCCCTCATATGCTCTAGCTAGGCTCTCTCAAAGTCTTGTATACTCTTCCTATAAAAGTTAATATAAGATTAATTAATTTACATATGACAACTAAAATATTAAACTTATGTACTCACGTGGGCTCTTCTTACTCACTCATCAACCCATTGTTGGTTCTCCTACAGCTTGTGGGTATGACTATATAACTCAACAACGGTTGATTCTCTACTCAGCAGCTCTTTCAGCAATATACTTATATTAGTATTTATAACTAAGTAAATTATCAAAATATTTTAAATTTTTTTTACCAAATATCGCCTATGCTCAGTATGTAGAACTAAGCCCCTAGTGTGTAGGGAACTACCCATGCCACTAATATTAAAAGCACAATTTCGTCTATTCTGGTCCCTGCTCTTGGTATAATCTGGGCTACCCCAAATGCTGGTCAGCTCACCCCATACACTTTCACCAATCTAAAAAGGTCCCTCATATGACTTTCTATTATCTATAAACATGTCTCACATGCGAGTCAACCCGCGCTTCTTAAAATTCTTTCTAATTTTATCATATTGCTAGGGAAACCAATAAAAATCTTTCTGCACAAAAATATACAAAATAGAATATTTTTGTTAGCTTAATTAATTATATATATATATATATATAATTTTTTTTATAATAGCTAACCTTAAACTCTCTAAACTACATGTTACAAACTTCTTTTGATATTTTCTTCCAAGAAATATAGGAAGCAGCATATCTGCTCCATATGATATCCTATATTTTATGTGTTGACTACTTTGACTAATGAAACCTATACAAAAAGTGCTAGGTGAAAATATTTTTATCATATTTTACTAGCATGTTAAGAATATAGTAAACACGCACGTGTCACCTTCAGGTGCAATCAAAGATTGAAGTACAAAGTGAAAGTTTGTGAGGATTGTTAAACCCTAAAGAACTAGCCCGAGGCTAACCAAGAGGGGGGTGAATTGGTTATTTAAAAATTCTTTACCAAATGAAAAATTAAAAACCCCTTGATGCGAAAGCAAATCACTTTCATGATAATAAAAATCAAAGATTTCAACCACATAAAAAATCATAGAAAAATGTGGAAATTAAATGCGAAAAAGTAAATAGAAAGATCACACCTAATTTATAGTGGTTTGGATAACTTGACCTAGGTCCACTCCCCGGAAACCTCCATTCCAGGTATTGCACTAAAAGTAGCGTCTCTCCTTTTTTCCCTACAACAAGGCGGAGAAGCCCTTACAAAATATTTTCATCGACCCGATGAGGTAGAGTACCTTGAATCCTTTTACTCCCTCCTGTAGTAGATAGAGAACCTGGAAAATCTTTTACTCCCTCCTGAAGTAGGCAGAGAATCTTAAAATCCTTTTACTCCATTCTAGAGTAGGCAGAAAACCTTAGAATCCTTTTTCACCCTCCTGGTGAAGGCATAGAATCTGTATTTGATGCTGATGAAAGTCTCCCCTAGAGCCACCAAGGAACCAAACAAGTAGCTTAAACAAGATAATGAAAACCTTGCTTGGAGCAACTTTTGTGAATCCCTCATAACTTTCCCTTACAAGGATCTCTCTCTCTCTCTCTCTCTCTCTCCCAAGCTCTCTCTTTTTCTTCTCTAAGCTCTCTCTCAGATCAACTTAGCAATAAAAGATTTTTTTAAGACTATATGAGAGCTTAAATAGAGAGCCTCCAAAAGACGCCCTAATTTTCAATTTGCCATAAAAAATCATCCAGTATAATCATGAGATCGTCCTGTACGATTAGTACAAAATAACATATTCAGCCAGTACAAATGGAATTGGTATGTATGATCAATTCAAGTATTTTTATGAATCATCCCGTATGATATTTCAATCATCCAGGATGATTAGTTCACGAGTCTTTATTGATCATCTAGTTTGATAACCGATGATTAAATATCATCCCATGCAACAATCAGTTCATCCAGTATAAAGGAGGGGTATCGTCCAAGATGATTAGTTGATATATTATGGTTTTCATCCTATTTGATGGGTGATGATTAAATTTTGTACCATGCTGGGATCTAATCGTACAGTACGATAATCTTTGATTGTCCTGTATGATAAGATTGATCAATTTAACCATAATTAGTCCATTAATCATAAGACTAATTTAAGCATGATTGTCATAAATTATCCAGTATGATAGAGATCGTAATGTATGATTAGAGTATAATTTGTATATTAAGAAATTGCCTAAATTATGATTGGCAGCTATTTTTCATATTTATAACTGATCATTCTGTATGATCTGAATAGTCCAGTATGATTAGTTAATTAATCTCACTTAATAATGGGTGCCCTAATTAGAGTTTTTTGCATAACTGACCATTTAGTACGATATATATCGTGCTGTATGATTAGTTCAAAAAATAGAAAATTTTTTAAATCACTAACTCACCCCCATGAGTGTGTGTGCAAGGTTACTTAGATTGGGATCCACCAGATACATGACTTAACTCAAGAAAGGTAAAAGTACATTGAAATTGAAATTACAGATATACTCAACCCTAGTCTACCCGATCTTGAGCTGATTGGTGTTGTAAGTGAACATATAGACTTGGAATGCTAGTAAGAAGGGTAAATAAAACAAATATACAATCATAACAGTGATAATAAAATAATAATATTTGTTATCATCAAAATTATAGTCTTTGGACCCAGATTTGCAATAATCTCACCCTTTTTTATGATGGCAAATATTATTGTTAAAATTTTTCAAATCCCTTTTTACATTCTCTAAAACTTCCCCTTAGAAGATGAAATTCTTAAAGTAAGGAAAGTTTATATTTTATTATTATTATTTTTAAATTTTTAAATTTTTCTTTAAATAATGCAAAATAGTAAACATGAAATAAATTTTATTAAAATAGAATATGAAAGTAATTAACAACAAACTACTATTCCCCTTTTTGACATCACAAAAAGAAGAAAATAATGAAAAAGCAAACAACATACAAAAAGATATCACAAAGTACAGAACTAAAAAACATCACAAATACAGGAACAAACAAAATAAATTAAAATAAAAATAAAAAAACAAATTAGTAAAATAGAGGATCTTGATCGGGTGGTGGTGGCTGAAGGAAGAGTTGAATGGAAGCAAACTGCTCCCCAAACTAGGTCATATCCTGGTCATGCTGTTGCTGCTATTATTCAACGTAGCTATCAAATCTAGCCTCCCACTGATCAAATCTTTGAACCAGTATAGCATACTATGTCTGTTGGTTTACTGGTGCGGGTGTTGGTATCGGTGTTGGACGTCCCTCTTATTCTTTTAGCTCATGGTCACGATAGCGAGTATGGTGATAAGTGGCACTTTGAAGAACATATAAGGAGCTATTATAATAGAAAACTAGAAGATCTAGTAGTGCAGGGTATTGAAAATTGTACTTGGATTATAGGACAAAGGAAATAATATGTCCTAAGGCTAGATTACTCTGTCTCTTATGGTGGGGATCTCTAATAACTGTTAGACTTTTAAGATAGCGAATAATAAGATTAGTAGCATTGAAATTAATGTGAGCCATAAAGAAGTAGCTTATAAGAGAAAGAGTAGGAGTGATGTTTATCCTATCACCAGTTTTAGGAATGATGGAGTTTCTAAGTATGTGCTAGATGATTCGTGCATCTAAACTAAGGTGTTGACATGGGGTATGTGGTAGTTAATGTTGGATTCTCTAAGAATAGTATTTGCTTGTGTCTAATTATACTCAGTGTAAGAAGTTACATAGTGAACTTTCTCACCAGTTGTGGAAAGGAGGAGGAACTCGTAGAAGTCCTGATAAGTGATTTCGACAGGCCTTCTATTAACATAAGATTGGAGGGTAGTACCATCACTATTAATGCGAAGGCTGGAAAAAAATTTAAAGAGAAGTTCTTAATTATAGGGATAGGCAAGTGTGAGGAGGAAGCCAAGAGTGGTGTGGGCAAATAGATTGAGTACTTGGAAGTTCAAAACTTTCTGGTTTACAATTTTGGATGGTGTAATCCTAGTAGCTTTGTACTACTGCTAGGCTTCTTCATCAGCAGCCTCAGTGAAGCGAGGGTCGATAGTTTGTTTAGAGGAACTACCCACCAGAGCCTGAGATCATTTACCACCAGCCATTTTAAGTAGGAAAAACTCGAGAGGAAAGTAGAAGATTGAGAGAATTGGAATGGTGTGGAGAATTTAAAGATTTTTTGCTTGTTTAAATAGAACCAGCCAAATCGTACTAGACAATCATTAGATCGTACAGGATGATGTGGAGTAATCAATTTAGCTAGATGATTGGCCAAAAATGTTTGTCTGATTATCCAGTACAATCAGATATCATACAAGATGATTAGACACAGGAGTATCATCCCGAGGAGTCAGATTGTATGATCGTTGACTAGGCGGATCGTACAGGATGAATACGTTGATCATCTTAGATGATTTGTCTTAATGGATTGGCCCAACTGGATTTAAATCATCCAACAGCTTCTACCATGTGGATCGTCCAGTACGATGTATGAATCATATGGGACGATCACCAATAATCAATTTATAGCAGCCGTTGGATGTGTTGTGTTCAAAGATTAGAATTTTTATTCAAATCGTACAGGATGATATGGATCATCCTGGATGGTGTGACCAAAACTTTAAAAATTCAAGAGATGAAATGTGATGATCAGAGGGGTTTCAATACAAAAATAAAAATATGAAAGGCAAAAATAAAATAAAAATATGAAAGGCAAAAATAAAATAAAAACAAGCCAAAAATAGTCATAAATCAAAATTAAAAAACACAAAATTTTTTTTCTGATACGATCAACTCCAGTAAATGATAAATTTCTCTTGTGAGTAGCTTAAAAAATTAGTAAGAAATGAATTGACAATGCTGAAATCCAAAAGGGGTAGAAAACTAATCTTGTTAACCCTAGCTCGGACTCCTTACAGGTCAAAATTCTTTTCAAATAAAAATCTAAATTAGAAAAGAAATTGGATAAGAAAGTGATCTTTTCAAACTTCTTTTCAGAAAAATATCTGATAGAATAACATTGTGAAGTAATTAACAAAAAATTATGATTTTCAAATTCAAGTGTTTAAAAATATCAAGTGGCTTATGGATTCTTCTAAGATTTAAAGATTTGAAAGAGAATGAAGTTTATTTCTTTGTGGGCACATTTTATGTCTCTTTTTCAGTTATTTGGCACACTTTATGCAGCTTTTAATTTTTGATACACTTTGTATATCTTATAATTATTTGGTGGTCATTGCGTATCTTTTCAGTTTTGGGCTCATCTTGTGCCTTTTATCATTTTTACGAGTTTGCTTCCTTTTAAAACCTTTAAAGACTCTTAGTTGTAAGATTATCTTCCAGATATAAGAAAAGAAAAGCTCACTTGCTAATATAAGGAAGAGTAATCCACAAAATAAAATCATATTCATATGATAAATGCAACAACCTCATTAAGAAAACTTGAAAGTGATTCATTGACTTGGAGCATTATTTATATGAGATAGATTACTGTAGGAAGATAAAATAGATCTTTATTTCAAAGCCCAACTTTTAATTTGAAATAAGTTTTTCTTTAAAAAGAAAATAAACCACTTAAAGGAGTTAGTGGAAGAGTGACAATCATCAAATTTTCTTCCTTTAATTATTTTTAGAGGAGTCAAGCACTGCTTATTAATTTTTAAAATCAAATGCAAGGAAAAAATGTCATTTGAGAATTCAATATCAAAAGTGAGCATTGATCTAATTCTTTACAAAATACTGAAGAAAAGATAACAAAAAATCAAAAGCTTAAAATAGGAACTCATAAACCGAAATGAACATATAAATAAAACCAAAACAAAAAATAACAAAAATAAGAAGAATAAAAAATAGAAGGCATCAAATTCAAGCATGAATATTTATCACACATAATCTGGTTATTATGATGCTGAAGGTTTTAAAAGCTAGTGGTTTAGTAAAGATATTAGTAAGTTAATTTTTAGTGGCTACATGGTGTAGCTTTATGTCTCCTTTGGTAACATGGTCCCTAATGAAATGGTGCCTTATATTTATATGTTTGGTCCTTTAGTGTTGGATTGAATTCTTTGAAATACATATGACACTAGTGTTATCACATAGAATTGAAATGGTGGCTACAAGTAATCCTAAATCTAGAATTTGTTGCTTTAACTAAAGGACTTAGGCCACACAACTCCCTAAGGCTATATACTCAGCTTTAAGAGTGGACAGGGCAAGTGGGTTCTATTTTCTACTGGACCATGAGACTAAGGACTGTCCTTAAATTCACATGTCCAAAAGTATTTTTCCTATCAACCTGATATCCAGCAAAATCTGAATTAGAATATCCTATGATTTCAAAGTAGGTGCTATACCTAAGATACTAGATTCCTAAGTTTTGGGTTCTTAAGAGATATTTAAGAATTCTCTTAACAACATTCAAGTGGGATGCTTTTGGATCAGCCTAAAATCTAGCACAGAGATAAATACTAAATATGATATCAGGTCTGCTAGTAGTTAAGTAATGAAGTGATCCAATTATTCCTCTGTATTTCTTTTAATCAATAGATTTTTCATTTGAATCCTTATCTAACTAAACGGTGGAACTCATGGGAGTGTTGATTGGCTTGGATTTATCAATTTTATATTTCTTAAAGATGTCTTTAATATATTTTGATTAACTAAAAAAGTTTCATCATCCTTCTATCTTATGCTAAATCCAAGAAATAGGTCAGTTCTCCCATCATACTAATTTAAAACTCATTAGTCATCATTTTTAAAAAATCATCACACAATTTTTTATCAGAAGATTCAAACAGAATGTCATTAATATAAATTTAGATAATCAGTAGTTCATCTCCTACCGTTTTTGGAAACAAAGTGGTATCTACACTCTCCTTAACAAAGGTTCTTTCTAGTAGGAATATGCTTAGTTATTTATACCATGCCCTGGGTGCTTATTTCAGTCCATATTATGCTTATTTTTAATTTGAACACATGATTAGAAAATTATAAATTTTTAAACCCTGAGAGTTGTTCAACATACACATCTTCTTTTATTACCCCATTCAGAAAGGCACTCTTAACATCCATCTACTATAATTTGAAACCCTTAAAACAAGCAAATGCTAGTAGCACCCTAATAGCTTCTAATCTAGCTACAAGGGTAAATGTCCCTTCAAAGTCAATTCCTTCTATCTGGTTATATCCCTTAGCCACTAATCTTGATTTATTTCTCACCACTACACCAGAATCATTCGTTTTATTTTAGAAAACTCATTTAGTTCCAACCACACTCTAGTCCAAAGGTCTTTCAACTAGCTCCCAAACATCATTTCTTATAAATTGATTTAACTCTTCTTATATGGCTAGGATCCAAAATTCATCAGATAGGGCTTGATTTATATTGGTGGGTTCAGTCATTGAGATGAAGGCAGAGTGGTTTACTTCTTTTTTAAGTCCATGCCTAATTTTAACACCTTCAGATGGGTCTCCTAAGATTAGTTCTTTAGGTTGACTCGAAGAGTATCTCCATTCTCTAG
This sequence comes from Dendrobium chrysotoxum, assembly GCA_019925795.1. Classification (NCBI taxonomy): domain Eukaryota; kingdom Viridiplantae; phylum Streptophyta; class Magnoliopsida; order Asparagales; family Orchidaceae; genus Dendrobium; species Dendrobium chrysotoxum. The sequence goes on along the minus strand of CM034297.1, from coordinate 47,479,531 downwards.
GCAGTATATTTTCAGACACTACCCTTTCCTCTAAATTTGTAGATTCTACTCCTTGGTAATTTCTCCTACTTCTTCTTCTTCCATCCTAGATCCTCTAAAATTATTAAATTCATTAAATATAATATAAGTGGTTTCCTCTACTACCAATGTCCTTTTATTAAAGACTCTATAGGATTTTCCAACATTTGAGTAACCTAGGAACACTCCTTCATCAAATTTTGGGTTAAACTTTCCTAGTTGAGACTTTCCATTATTCAGAATGAACACTTTATATCCAAAGATATAAAGGTGAGAGAGGTTGGGTGTCCTACCCTTAAGGATTTCATAAGGTGTCTTATTTAGCTTGTATCTAATATTAACCCTATTCAGAACATAATAGGTTGTATTCACCGCTTCTGCCTAGAAGTATTTAGGAAGCGAGTATTTAGTTAGTATGTCTCTAGCGACTTTTACCCTGGTCCTGTTCTTCCTTTAAGCTACCCCATTCTGCTGAGGGATTCTAGAAGCTAAAAAAATGTGATCTATCTGTTGCTCCTTACAACAAGTTGTAAAATTTTCATTCTCAAATTCTCCATCATGGTCACTATGAATGGTTAAATTTTCATAACTTAGTTTTTTTTGAATCCAAGTGGAAAAAGACCTAAACTCGAATGATTTGAAAGTTCGATAGGGATGTTAAGCCCTGATGAACTAGTCCCGAGGCTAACCAAGAGGAGGGGGAGTGAATTGGTTTTTTATGAATTTAAGAGCAACAGTAAAAAACCTTTTTGATGATTTGCAGCGGAAACAAGTAAACATTAACGAAAAGATCAATCACAGATTTCACCCAAGCAGATAATCATAGAAAACTATAGTGCAAAAAATAATCAGAAAGAACACACCAAATTTTATAGTGGTTCGGTCAACTTGACCTACGTCCACTCCTCGGAGCCTCCCCTCCGGGTATTGTACTAACTCAAAGTCCCTCTCCTTCTGCTCCCACAGCAAGGAGGAGAAGCCTGTATAGAAACTCCTTTCCACCGACACGGTGAGGTAGAGAACCTAACCTCCTTTCACTTCCTCCTGAAGCAGGCAGAGAACCTCAGACTCCTTTTGCTTCCTCCTAAAACAGGTAGAGAACCTGAACTCCTTTCGCTTCCTCCTGAAGCGGGCAGAGAACCCAGATTTTCTTGTGAATGATCCTCCCATAGAAAACACGGACAAGACGAGAGACGATGAACAGAGAAGATGACTCTGATCCTTGCTTGAAGCAACCTTTGTGAATTCCTCACAAACTCCCCCTCACAAGATCCTCTCTCTCTCTCTCCTAAACTCTCTCTCTCTCTAGGGTTTCTAGGGAAAGGAAAGTGGCAAAAGATTTTTCTTGTTGAAAGAAAAAGATCTTTTATAGGAGGGCTCAAAATTTGCCCTAAATCTCAACTGATCGGCCAAGATCATCTAGGACGATGGATAGAACGTCCTGTACGATCAATTCAAAATCACCTATTTCAGCCTGGACGATCTGGCCCTTCTGGACGATCAGAGGAAAAAGTTGTTCTGTTTCAGCCTGGACGATCTGGCCCTTCGAACGATCCTCCCACAGAAACTCTAATTCACTCAAGCTCTCCCCCTAAGTGTGTGTGTGCAAGGTTACTTAGATAGGGGATCAGTTACATTACAATTGACTCAAGAAAAGGAAAGCAGTACACTTAGACACACTTGGACCCGATCTTGAGTTGGCTTGAGTTGCTTTTGATATTTTGCACCTGAAATAAGTTAGCCAAATAAAATAGAATACAAACATGTTTGTCATCATCAAAACTGTACTTTTTAAAACCAGATTTGCAATAATCTCCCCTTTTTTTATGATGGCAAATATTTGTGCAGTAGTTTAAAATAACAGAACTAGGAGTTAACCAATGCATATCAAAAAAATAAATTTCTTTGCAAGTTTCATTGAGCAACTAGAACAGTACAGGAAAATAACTATAAAGGAAATAAACAACACAAAACACGATCAATATATAAAATAAAAACTACTACAACCAACTCCCCCTTTTGACATCACAAAAAGGAGGAAGAACAGAAACAACAGAACAAATAAAAAAAGCATAAAACACAAAACTAAAATGGAGGCGAATCCTGATCAAAAGGAGGAGGTGGTGGTGGCGTGAAGTAACTGTGAATGGAGGCGAAGTGTGCTCCAATCCAGGCAATATCCTGGGCGTGCTATTATTGCTGCTGAGCAACATAGTCATTAAAGCGCTACAGATCCTTAGTGTGCTGCTGCTCCTAGGAAGCAACATAAGAATCGAATCGGGCCACCCACTAGTCAAACCGCTGCACCAGATGATCAAAGGGGGAAGCAATGGGGAGGGGAGCAGGTGCATCAGGTGTAGTTGGAACAGGAACAGCTTCTTCCTCTTCCTCCTCAACATTCAGGGCGGGCTTCAGATATAGTCGGGTACTGTGGAGTACATGGAATGAATTGTTGGTGAAGTAGGAAGGAGGGATATTGGGATGGACTGAATACTGTAGGTCATATTTTGTCTCCAAGGCATATGCAATGATGTGTCCTAAAGCTAGGTTTGGACGTCATCTATGGCCCAGATCCCTAATGGTGGTGAGATGCTCGATATATCTGAAAAGAAGGTCAGTGGCATTGAAGTCCCGGTGGGCCATGATGTAATAGGTGGTCAGAGATTATAAAGGGGTGATGTGAATGTGATCCCCAGCCTTTGTGATGATGGAGGAACGAAGGACATGTTGAATGGTCCGGGTATCCTTAAGGAGGGATGTGCAAGCATTGTCGTGGTAGGGTGCATTTATATTTCTAAGAAAGTGATTGGCGACACTCCAATCATAGTCAGGATCAAAAATAAGGGTGTGAATTTTATCGCCAGTCACTGAGAGATAAAGAATATTATGAAAGTCCTGGGCTGTGAGTTCTACTGGACGTTGATTAATATAGGAGTAGAGGGTGGAGTAGTCAGCAGAGATGTGAAGATTGACGAAGAAGACTTAGAAAAGTTTAAGGATAAATGGGAAGGCTAGGGTGAGGATGAAGGTGAGGGATGTGTGCGAAAAAAGATCGAGGACAGGATAGGTAAGGGTGTGGGGGTTTATGATTTTGGACTTTGTGATGCCCACCTTAAGATATCGCTCGAAGGCAGCCTGATCGGCTGCATTGGGAAAGCTGGGATCGACATTTCCCTGTGAGGAGCTCGCACCCTTTTAGCTAGATCGCTTCCCACCAGCCATTAGTAAACACAAGAGAGGAATATGGAAGGAAAGGTGTGAAGAAAAATTGAAGAGAATGGCTGTTTAAATAGAAATCAGTCGGATCATCCCATACGATCGCAGGATCGTCCAGGATGATATGAGCATTTATGGCTTCCAGGATGATTGGTCAAAAAGGAGGTCGGATCATCTAGGACGATCAAAGATCATCCAGGATGATTAGAGACAGGCGATCATCCCGAGGAGTCAAGCTGGACGACCGTTTACAAAAAGTATCATCCAGGATTATTAGGTGGATCGTTCAAGACGATATGCAATAAATGTGTCGGACAGGCCGAATTTGAATCGTCCAACTGTTGACACGTGGATCGTCCGGGATGATGAGCTGGATCGTCCAGGATGATGAATAATAATTGGTGCAAGCTTAGCTGTTTGATCAGGATCAGGAAATTTTGGATCATATTTCGAGGATGATGTAAGGATCGTCCAGGATGATCACCAATAATTGGCGTATCTCAGTAGTATGATCACAGTAGGGACAATTTGAATGGATCATTCAGGATGATTTATGGATCGTCTAGGACGAAGAAGATCGTCCAAGATGATGTGTGGATTGTCTAGGACGATATGAAGAAAAAGTAAAAAAGATGGAGGATGGAGATGAAAGATCAGGGATCCCAAAAACACAAACAGTAAAATAAAAAACAAAACCAAAGTAAATAAAACTTGAAATGAGAACACAAAAAATAATGATTTTTTTGATCGATCTGCTCCCGTAAATCAGAATTTTCCCCTTGATTTTAAATCCAAAAATCAATAAGAAGACGATTGACAGCGCTGAAATCCAGAAACGTTGGAAAATCAACTTTCGTAACTCCCACCTCGGATACCTTATAGATGCAAATCCCTTTCAAAACAAAAAATCCAATTCAGAAGAAAAGAAATTAGATTCAAAAAGAGATCCTTTCAAGCCTCGTTCCAGAAAAATATCTGATATAATAGTGTTACAAAGTAATAAATCAGAAATCATGATTTTCAAACTCAAGCTTTTGAAAATATTAAGTGGCGCACGGATTTTTCTAAGACATTTAATGATTTGAAAGGGAAGAAAGCTTGATTTGGGCTCATTTTATGCTTCTTTTTCAATTTGTTTGGCACTTTGCACATCTTTTGATTTTTGATACACTTTATGTATCTTTTAGTTTGGCGATATTTCACATCTTTTCAGCTTTAGGCTCATTTTGTGCCCCTTTTTTTAATTTATTTGACGTACTGCGCATCTTTTATAAGCTTTCTCCCTCTCAAAATCGTTAAAGGATCTCAGCTGTAAAATTACCTTCCAGACATAAGAGACGCCAAAGCTTACTCTCTACAATAAGGAAGAGTAATTCACAAAATAAAAATCATACATCGTATGATAAGTGCAATCACTTGGTTCAAAAAAGCATAACAATGACTAAAGACTTTGAAAATACTATTCATATGAGGTAGATTACTGTAGGAAGATAAAATAAATCTCTATTTCAAAAGCCAATTTTTTTAATTTTGAAGAAGATTTTTGTCCAAAAGAAATAATACACCAGTAAAAGAGTTAGAGGAAGAGAAACAATCATCAATGTTTCTTCCCTTTAACAGATCCAGTGGAATCAATCACTGCTTACCAGCTTCCAAATAAAAAATAAGGCAAAACTCCTAGTCAGAAATCTAGTTTATTAGTAGTAGTGAGCGGTGATCTGATTTTGAAAGAGATAAAACAGTAAATAAAAGAGATGAACCAGTAAATAAAAGCAAGTAGAAAATTGCGTCAAAATAACTACTCAAATCAAACTGACACTTAGGCTAAAATAGAAATCAGCAGAAAAATAAAAAAATAACAGGAAACAGATAATCAAATCAAACATCTAACTAACAAAATCAGAATGAAAAATAGACAAATCAGAAGTTAGTAGTCATCAGAATCAAGCATTTTTGTCAATCACACCTAATCTGGTCCTCAAAATGCTGAATGAGTCAAAGGCTAGTGGTTTAGTAAATATGTCAGCCAGCTGATTTTCAATTGCTACATGATGTAGCTCAATGTCCCCTTTTATAACATGGTCCCTAAAGAAGTGATGCCTTATATCAATGTGTTTGGTTCTAGAATATTGGATTGGATTCTTAGAAATGCAGATGGCAGTAGTATTATCACACAGAATAAAAATTGTGCCCACAGGTAATCCTAAATCAAAGACTTATTATTTCAACTAAAGAACTTGGGCCACACAACTTCCTAAGGCAATGTACTCAGCTTTAGCAGTGGAAAGTGCAACTGAGTTCTATTTTCTATTAGGCCAGGAGACTAAAGACTGTCCTATGAATTGACAAGTTTTAGAAGTGCTCTTTTTATCCACCCTACACCCTGCAAAGTCATAATGAGAATATCCAATAATCTCAAAAGAGATGTTGTGCCTAGGGTACCAGATTCCTAAGTTTGGGGTCCCTAAACGATATCTAAGAATTCTCTTAACAGTAGTCAGGTGGGACCTTTTAGAAATAGCTAAAAACCTAGCATAAAGACAAACACTAAACATGATGTCAGGTCGGCTAGTAGTCAGGTAAAGTAGTGATCCATATATTCATCTATACTTCTTCTGATCAGCAGATTTTCCACTTGAATCCTTATCTAACTGAACAAAGGAGCTCATGGGAGTGTTGATTGGCTTGGCTTTGTCCATTTCATATTTCTTCAAAATATCCTTAGTGTATTTAGACTGATTGAGAAATATTCCATCATCTATTTGTCTTATGCTAAACCTCAAAAAGTAGGATAATTCTCCCATCATACTCATCTCAAACTCCTTACTCATTATTTTAGAAAACTCATCACATAAATATTTATCAGAAGATCTAAAAATTATATCATCAACATAGATCTGGACAATGAGTAAATCATCCCCTACTCCCCTCAGAAAAAGGGTGGTGTCTACGCTCCCCTTAACAAACTCTCTTTCTAACAGGAATGTGCTAAGCCTCTCATACCAAGCTCTGGGTACCTGTTTCAATCTATATAAGGCCTTTTTTAATTTGTAAATATGATTTGGATATTAGAAACTCTTAAAACCTGAGGGTTATTCTATAAAAACATCCTCTTTTATTACCTCATTTAAAAAGGCACTCTTGACATTCATTTGAAACAGCTTAAATCCCTTATAACAGGCAAAGGCTAGTAGCACTCTAATGGCTTCCAATCTAGCTACAAGGGCAAAGGTCTCCTCAAAATTAATCCCTTCAATCTGATTATACCCTTTAGCTACCAATCTTGCCTTATTCCTAACCACCACACCAGAATCATTCATCTTATTCTTAAAGACCCACTTGGTTCCCACTATACTTTGATTCCTAGGTCTTTCTACTAACTCCTAAATATCATTCATTACAAATTAATTCAGTTCCCCTTGAATAGCTAAGATCCAGAATTCATTAGAGAGGGCTTGATTGATGTTGGTGGGTTCAGTCATTGAGATAAAGGCAGAGTGGTTTACTTCAGAAGGGTCTCTTAAGATCATGCCTAGTCCTAACACCTTCAGAAGGGTCTTCTAAGATCAGTTCTTTAGGATGACTCGAAGAGTATCTCCAATCTTTAGGCAATGTGGTTTGAGGTTCTACCCTTTCCTCCAGATTTATATTTTCAACCCCTTGGGTAATCTCTTCTACGTCTTCTTCTTCCTCAACTCTAGTCAACTTAGGATCAGATTCATCAAATACCACATGAGTTATCTCTTCCACCTCCAAAGTCCTCTTAATAAACACCCTAAAGGATTTTCCCACACTAGAATAGCCTAAGAACACTCCTTCATTAGATTTGGGGTCAAACTTTCCTAAAGATGATTTCCCGTTGTTCAGAATGAAAACCTTACATCCAAAGACATGGAGGTGGGACAGGTCTGGAGTTCTACCCTTAATGATCTCATAAGGTATTTTATTCAGATTTGATCTAACATTAACCCTATTCAGCACATAACAGGCAGTGTTCACCGCTTCAGCCCAAAAAATTTTGGAAGTGAATACTCAGCAAGCATGGCTCTAGCGGCTTCCACTAAGGTCTTGTTCTTCCTTTCAGCTACCCCGTTCTGCTGAGGGGTTCTAGAAGCTGAAAAATTATGACTAATCGCTTGCTACTCACAGAAACTTCCAAACTTCACATTTTCAAACTCTCCACCATGATCACTATAATAGTCAAGATCTCATAACATAACTTCCTCTAAATTCAAGTGGAGAAAGACTTAAATTCATCAAATGACTCAGATTTATGTGACAGAAATTTAATCCAAGTGAACCTCGAGTAATTATCAACAATCACAAAATCATAGACTTTCTCCCCTAAGCTGGCCGTGGTAATGGGTCCAAAGAGATCCTTATGAAGGACTTCTAAAAGTCTAGAGGTGCTAATATCCTTAACAGAGTGAAAGGAGGACTGGACTTACTTCCCTAATTGACAGGCATCACACAGGTGGTCCTTAGTAAACTTAAGCTTGGGTACACCTCTAACTAAGTCCTTTTGGGTGACTCTCCTAAGGGTTTTTATACTGGCATGACACAATCTCCTATGCCACAATCAAGACTCCTCAGCAGCAGTTTTTAAGCAAATTGAATTATCAGCTTTAATGTAACTTGCATCCAGCTTGTAGACATTGTTGATCCTTTATCCCTGCAAAATAATTTTGTCATTTAAGCTTAAAATACAGTAAGTGGGCAAAAATTTGATGTTGTATCCTTTGTCACAGAGCTGACTGATGCTCAGCAGGTTGTGTTTCAGTCCATCTACAAGCAAAACATTATCAATCATAAAATTCTTTGAATCACCAATTATACCTAAACCTACCACCCTCTTGGTGGTGTTATCTCCAAGTGTAACCTTACCTCCAGCCCTAGTCTCCAGTGAAATAAACTGATTTGTATCTTCAGTCATGTGTCTTGAATATCCGCTGTCCAGGTACCACATGCTCTCACGAGGTCTTGTGTGATAGCACACCTATAAAATCATCAAACGTCAGATTTAGGAACCCAAATAGGTTTGGGTTCCTTCTTATGAAAAGAAGAATGTAATGCATGTGTGCTGTGCTGTGAAACAGCCAATTTAGGCATCCACACCAATGTGTACTACGGTGAACAGTGTAGGTATGGAAAATATGTCCTAACATGCCATAAGAAAAATATCTAACACCCGGAAAAGGGTTAACTAATCTACGTGGGTGATAGTGCCTCTTCTTAGGTTTGTATGAAACATGCTTTGATGATTTAAAACAGATTCTTCAAAATATGGAGGTGCATAAAACTGTACAAAAGTAGGAGGTGTTTCATTTTTCTCAAAAGCACTGATTTTAACTTTCAGAAATTCATTCTCTTTGTTAAGACTTACAATTTCAAATTTTAATGCACCATTGCTACTCTCCACTTTACATGCCAGATTGTCTAATTCTTTGAAAGCTTTCTCTAACTCAACATGCGAGATTTTCAGTAAATCATGCTTAGCAGTTAGATCAGAATATTTTTTGTTTAATTCATCAAACTCATCAAGTAAAGACATGTGATTGTTGTCAAGTGTGGAATGATCTTTAACTACAGAATCATGCTCTTTTTGTAAATTCAGAAATTCTAGTTTCAGGCTAGCATGAGTTTTCTTAAGCTTCCTATACGATGCATGAATTCTTTCAGACACTTCAAATAATTGATTGTAAGTAAGCTCACATACCTCTTCCTGGTCAGACTGACCAGGATGATCATCAGCCATCAGACACAAGTTGGTTTCCTCCTCTTCAGCTTTAGTCTGAGTAGAGTCGAATGCAGAATTTGCCCAGAATACCTTCTGAATTCGCTTCTTGTCCTTCCTAAACTTGTGTTTCTCCTCACCCTTCTCCTTGGTTGGGTGAGCTTTAAGTGTAGGACAATCAGCCTTAATGTGTCCAGGCTTCCTGCATTCAAAACAAACAATATCAGATGAACCTTTAAAATTTTTGCTGGACTTACCCTTGTTCCACTTCTGAAAGTTCTTGTGTTTCTTCCTTAGAAAGCTTTTGAATTTCCTAGTGATTAAGGCAACGTCATCGCTATCAGACCCGGAAGTACTAGTATCACTCTCGTTGGCCTTCAGTGCCACTGTTTTCTCATTCTTCTTCTCACCTGCATCAAGCTGTCTTTGGTTCACCCCTTGCTTGTAAGTAATGAGTGATCCAAGTAAGCTATCAATAGAGTAAGTATTCAAATCTTTAGATTCCGTGATTACAGTTATCTTAGCATCATACGAAGAAGGCAAACATCTAAGAATTTTGTTCACTCTTTCATAGTTTGTAAGTTCTCTTCCTAAGGCATGCAAAGAAATGATAATTTGAGTGAACCTCGTATACATTTCAGAAATGGATTCAGTAGGTTTCATGTGAAAAAGTTCATAGTCATGCAGCAATATATTTAACCTAGACTGTTTGACTTCAGTTGTACCTTCATAAGTGATGCACAATCTATCCCAAATTTCTTTGCCAGTTATACAAGTAGAGACACGCATGTAATCCTCAGATTTTAAAGCACAGAAAAAATAGTTCAAACATTTGGCATTCAGTTGGGCTAAGTCACGATCATCAAATGTCCAATCAGTGAAAGGCAGTTCAGTTTTAACATTATTAATCATTTTAAATGGTGGTTCATAGCCATCCTTAACGAGCATCCAGAAGCGATAATCAATTGATTGAAGAAAAGTGGACATGCGAGTTTTCCAAAAATCAAAAGGTATATTATCAAACAATGGTGGTCGTGTAATTGAATAACCTTCAGCAGTATTATGATTACCAAAGTTAGCTATGGATCAAATTCAAAAGTTTTTCAAAACTAGATTTTATGAATCCCGCTCTGATACCACTTGAGAGTTCGATAGGGATGTTAAGCCCTGATGAACTAGTCCTGAGGCTAACCAAGAGGGGGGTGAATTGGTTATTTAAAAATTCGAGAGCAATAGTAAAAAATCTTTTCGATGATTTATAACGGAAACAAGTAAACACATAAACAAAAATATCAACCACAGATTTCACCCAAGCAAATAATCATAGAAAACTAAAGTGCAAAAAGTAATCAGAAAGAACACACCTGATTTTATGGTGGTTCGGTCAACTTAACCTACGTCCACTCCCCGGAGCCTCCCCTCCGGGTATTGCACTTACTCAAAGTGTCTCTCCTTCTACTCACATAGTAAGGCGGAGAAGCCTATACAAAAACTCCTTTCCACCGACACGGTGAGGCAGAGAACCTAACCTCCTTTCGCTTCATCCTGAAGCAGGCAGAGAATCTCAGACTCCTTTTACTTCCTCCTGAAGTAGGCAGAGAACTTGAACTCCTTTCGCTTCCTCCTGAAGCGGGCAGAGAAGCCGGATCTTCTTAATAACGATCCTCCCACAGAAACACGGACAAGATGAGAGATGATGAATGGAGAAGACGACTCTGATCCTTTCTTGGAGTAACCTTTGTGAATCCCTCACAAACTCCCCCTTACAAGATCCTCTCTCTCTCCCAAACTCTCTCTCTCTCTCTAGGGTTTCTTTGGAAAGGAAAGTGGCAAAATTTGTCCTAAATCTCAACTGGTCAGCCAAGATCATCCAGGATGATCTGTACGATCAGTTCAAAATTACCTATTTCAACCTGGATGATCTGTCCCTTCTAGACGATCAGTGGAAAAAGTTGTTCAGATCGTCCCGTATGATTTTGCGATCATCCGGAACGATTAGTGTAAATTCAAGAATTTCATCCAGAAGACCGCTCTGGTCGTCTAGAGAAACTTATGCTGGACGACCTAAAAATGACTTGATCGTCTAGGACGATACGGATATTATCCTGTATGATTAGTTCAAAAAGTGCCAAAATCATCCTGATCACCGCTCTGGACATACAACTGAAACACACTAGGCGATCATGATCGTCCCGGACGATCTTGCGATCATCCCAGATGATGTGATCGTATCAATTAAACATTAATTATTTTCCTTAATCACCAGACTAATTTAGGCATGATTATACTGGATCGTCCAGGAAGATACACGTATCGTCCGGGAGGATCAGATCAAATCTCTAAAAATAAAACTTACCTAACTTGATCTGGCGGCTGAGAATTTTTGATTTGAGCCTATCATCCCATATGATGTATGGATCATCTAGGACGATCGGCTTAATCAGACAGACTTAACTTGGTCGCCCTAATTAGGGTTTTTATTTTTTTACTTGATCGTCCAGGATGATGTGAGTATCATCTAGGATGATCTGAATAAAAAATTAAACAAAAACTCTAATTCACTCAAGCTCTCCCCCTGAGTGTGTGTGTGTGTGTGTGTAAGGTTACTTAGATAGGGGATCAGTTACATTACAATTGACTCAAGAAAAGGAAAATAGTACACTTAGACACACTTGGACCCGATCTTGAGTTGGCTTGAGTTGCTTTTGATCTTTTGTACCTGAAATGGATTAGCTAAGCAAAACAGAATACAAACATGTTTGTCATCATCAAAACTATACTTTTTGAAACCAGATTTGCAACATGATTTGCTTTTATGTGATAGGAATTTAACCAAAGTAAACCTCAGATAATCTTCAATAATCACATACCCAAAGACTTTCCCTCATAGGCTTGCAGTACTTACAGGTCCAAAGAGGTCCATGTGAAGGACTTCTAAGGGTTAACTAGTGGTAATATCCTTGATTGTGGGGAAGGAAAATTTGACTTATTTTCCTAATTGACAAGAATCACATAGGTGGTCTTTGGTGAACCCTAATTTGGAAATTCCTCTAAGTCATTTTGGGTGATTTTTTTAAGGCTTTGCATGCTTGCATGACACAATCTTCTATACCATAACCAAGATTTATCAGTAATTATTTTTAAGTAAAGAGCATTATCAAATTTAATGTAATTAAGATCAAGCATGTAGACAATATTGATTCTCCTTCCCTACAAAATAGTTTTGTTATTTAAGCTTATTATGCAGCTGGTAGATAGAAATTTTATGCTGAAGCTTTTATCACAAAGCTGGTTGATGCTGAGCAGATTATGTTTCAAGCCATCTATAATTAAATTTTTTTTAATGATGATATTTTTTTGAGCTGATAATTATACCTGAGCCCACCACTCTCCTGGTGGTGTTATCTCCAAGTGTCACCTTGCCTTCTGCCCTGGCCTCCAATGAAATGAACTGACTTGTATCTCCAGTCATGTGCCATGAAATTTTACTGTCCAGGTACCACATACTCTCATAATGCCTTTTGTTAGAGCACGCCTACAAAATCATCAGTGGTTAGATTTAGGAACCCAAATAAATTTGGGTTCCACCTTATGAAATCTGGGATGAAATGCTTACATGCTATGCTATGAATTTTGCAATTTTGATCTCCACACCAAATATGTTCTATGGTGGATAGTGTAAGTATGGGAGATGTGTCCTAGCATGCCACAAGAAAAATATCTAATCCAGGAAATTGGTTAATTAATCTATATGGGTGATGGTTAGGGGTATCAATATTTGACCCGACCCAAAAACCTGATCCAAACTTGACCAAAAATTTTGAGTTTGGGTTGACCTGAACCCAAACCGGGTCAGGTTTAGGTTGAGGTTGGCCCGAACCCGAATAATGCCGGGTCAATTTCGGGTTCGACTCGAACCTGACCCGTGACCCAAAATTGACACCCTTAGTGATGTTGTATCTTGCTAGGTTTGAATAATGCATGCTGTGGTGATGGATTATATAACTGTGCAAGTATATGTGATATTTTATTTTCTTTGAAAGTATTTAACTTGATTTGTAAGAACAGGTTTGCACTTTCAACAATTAAAATTTTCATTTTCAATGCATGCTCCCTGTTATCAGCTTCATCTAAACATGCCTTTGATTTCTTAAATGAATTTTCTAAATCAATATGAGATTCTTTTAAGGAATCATGCTCATCAGTTAATTTGGAATGCTATTTATTTAAAATATCAAATTCATCTAACAAAGCTATGTGATTGCTATCCAGAGTGTAGTGATCTTTTCTTAGGCATTCATACTCTTTTTGCAGAATTCAAAAGTCAAATTTAAGGCAGGCATATGATTTTATAAGCTTCTAATTTACAATATGAATTTTTTTAGAAACTTCAAATAATTAATTATAGGTAAGCTCACAGACCTCCTCTTGCTCATAATGATCAAGATGATCATCTGCCATTAAGCATATGTTAGTTACCTCCTCTTCTTCTTTAGTTTTAGAGGATTCTGGTGCTGAGTCTGCCCAAAAAGCTTTTTGAGTCCTTTACTTTCCCTTCTTGAATTTAGATTTTTCTTCATCTTCTCCTTGCTTGGGTGAGCTTTAAGAGTTAGGCAATCATATGCCTTGGCTTCTTGCATTCAAAGAATATAATATCAAAAGAAATTTTAGAATTTTTACTATTCTTACCTTTATTCCATTGCTAATAACATTTTGCTTTTTTTAAAAAGCTCTTGAATTATCTAGTCATCAGTGCAATGTTATCATCATCTTATCCAAAAGAGTTACTATTAGAATCATTAGCCTTTATGGCTATAATTTTCTCTCTTTTTTTTTTCACCTGCATCAAGATGCCTTTGACTCACTCCTTGCTCGTAGGCAATAAGTGACCCAAGTAAGTTATCAATAGAATAAATATTTAGATCTTTAGATTCAATAATGATAGTAATTTTTGAATCCTAGGAAGAAGGTAAACAACGAAGAATTTTGTTAACTTTTTCATAGTTTGTAAACTCTCTTCCTAAGACATGTAGGGAATAATCTAAGTAAATCTAGTATACATTTCAGAAATTAATTCACTAGGTTTCATGTGAAATCGTGAAGCAGAATTCTCAGCCTAGATTACTTTACTTCATTAGTTCCCTCATAAGTTATGCATAATTTATCCCAAATTTCTTATCCAGTTGAACAAGTAGAGACACATATGTAATCTTTAAATTTTAAAGTACAAAAAAATTAGTTCAAATATTTAGCATTCAATTGGACTAAATCGCTATATTCTATGCTCCATTCAAAAAAGGGAAGTTCAATTTTATGCCATTTTCTAATCTAAAGGGTGCAAAATATCCTTCTTGAACTAATATCCATATGCGATAATTAATTGATTGTAAGAAAGAGGATGCAAATTTTTCAAAAATTGAAAGATATATTATCAAATAAAGGTGGTCAAGTGATTGAATATCCTTTCATAGTATTACGATTACCAAAGTTAGCTATAGATCTTTTTTTAAATATTTTTTAAAACTTAATTTATGAATCTCTCTCTCTGATACCACTTAAAAGTTCATGAGGATTATTAAATCCTAAGGAACTTGCCTGAGGCTAACCAAGAGGGGGGATAAATTAGCTATTTAAAAAATTCTTTAACAAAAAAAAAATAATAATAACCCCTTGATGCGGAGGTAGATCACTTTCATAATAATAAAAATTAGAGATTTCAACCATAGAATAAATCATAAAAAAATAAAAATTAAATACAAAAATAAATTGAAAGAATAGACCAGATTTATAGTGGTTCCGATAACTTGACCTATGTCCACTCCCCAGAAACCTCCTTTCCAGGTATTGCACTAAAAGTAGTGTTTCTCCTATTTCCCCCATAGCAAGGAAGAGAAGCTCTTACAAAATTTTTCCATCGACATGGTGAGGCAGAGTACCTTGAATCCTTTTACTCCCTCCTAAAGTAGGCAGAGAACCTGAAAATCCTTTTACTCCCTTCTGGAGTAGGCAGAGAACCTTGAAATCCTTTTACTCTCTCATGGAGTAGGCAGAGAAACTTGGAATTCTTTTTTACCCTCCTAGTGAACGAAGAGAACCTAGATCTGATGCTGATAAAAGTCTCCCCGAGAGCCACCAAGGAACCAGACAAGTAGCTTGAAGAAGATAATGGAAATCTTGCTCGGAGCACAACTCTCCCTCATAAGGATCTCTCTCGCTCTCCCAAGCTCTCTCTCTTCTTTCTCTAAGCTCTCTTTCAGATCAACTCAGCAGCAAAAGATTTTTCTCAAGACTATATGAGAGCTTAAATAGAGAGTCTCCACAAGAAGCTCTAATTTTGAATTTGCCATCAAAGATCATCCAATATGATCGTGAGAATGCCCTATCTGATTAGTACAAAATAGTATATTCAGCCAGTATAAGTTGCATTGGTCTTTATGATCAATTCAAGTATTTATATGGATCATCCCGTGCGATATTTTGATCATCTAGGATGATTAGTTCATGAGTTTGTATTGATCATCCAGTACGACAGCCGATGATTAAATATCATCCCATGTAGTAATCGGTTCATCTAGTATGAAGGATGGGTATTATCCAAGATGATTAGTTGACATATTATGGTTTTCATCATGTACGATGGGTGATGATTAAATATCATACCATGCTGGGATCTGATCGTACAGTACGATCATCTTCGATCATCCTGTATGATATAATTGATCAATTTAACTATAATTAGTCCCCTAATCACAAGATCAATTTAGGCATGATTGTCATAAATCATCTATTATGATAGAGATTATACCGTATGATTAGAGTACAATTTATATATTAAGAAATTGCCTAAATTTTGATTGGCGGCTATTTTTCATGTCTAAAACTGATTATCCTATACGATCTGAATCATCTAGTATGATTAGTTAATTAATCTCGCTTAATAATGGGTGCCCTAATCAGGGTTTTATGCATAATTGATCATCCAATATGATATCGTACTATATGATTAGTTCAAAAAATAGAAAATTTTTTCTAACTCACTGACTCACCCTCTTGAGTTTGTGTGTGCAAGGTTACATAGCTTGGGTCCACCAGATATATGACTTGACTCAAGAAAAGAAAAAATACATTGGAATTGAATTTACAGATAGACGTAACCTTAGTCTACTCAATCTTGAGCTGATTGGCATTACAAGTGAACTTGTGACCAGAAATATTAATGAGAAGGGAAAACAACATAGATATGCAATCATAACAGTGATAAGAAAATAATAATATTTGTTATCATCAAAATTATAGTCCTTGGACCCAAATTTACAACACAAAGGGCTAAGGGGGTGGTGGGGGATGGAATGGCAGGACAGATGCTGGACATGGATAACTTAGAGGACCTCCACAAGAAGGTGGCGGGGTGTAGTAAGGGTAAAAGGGAGTACTGTACGTGGCATCTAATAATGAAAAGCATAGATTTAGTGAGTAAAACTATGGACTACTGGCTGGAGGGCTAGGTAAAGGCGGGTTAGGCTGACTCTGAGTAGTAGGCTGAGAAGAAAAGGTCTCCTCAGTACGTATAAACCTATTAGCGGAGCCATTAGTCACCTTCTTATGCCTACCAAAAATGTTCTTGATCGATCCCCGATGAGGCTCATCACTAGAAGTCATTTATAAAAATATTAAAGAAATATTAACAACATAAATTATAATAAATATTTAATATAAATTAAAAAATAATAAAATAACTAAAATAGAGCAACAAAAAATAACTAAAGTAGAGTAATAATAAAATAACTGAAGTAACTATTGCTATGCTGTTAAAAATAAATCATATTATTAATAAAAAATATTGATTTATAATTGATTGTAAAAAATTATTAAATATATTTATCTTATGTTTACTAATCATTTACTGATTCACTTCCATATGATGTACATCTTCATCACTATCAAATTCCTCGTGACTTCCCTCTATATTTAAATCTACTTCCTCTATTTATAACTCAATATCATTAGTTACAATTTAATCGTCCATCTTGTTAGTAAGATCTTTTAAGTTTGATATAAGCTCTTCTTGATGTGCTAGTAGTATTGATGTGGTTTTCTCAATGACTCCCCTAGGTTTGGTCTTCATAACTACGAGCCAATCTTGTTTACCTCATCATCTACTTAGATTATTAGAAAATTTTATTTGGCTTGCTAAGCTAGCAATGATCAATGAGTCAAACTTTTTATATATCCTACCCTGCTTTAATAATGTACACTTGTACCTCTATTCTACACAAGATCAAACCAGTCATAATTAAAAAGATATATATAATTCCTAACAATTAGATATTCCAACAATAATACTTCTTATAATACTTAGAATCATTACCTGTATGGGTGTTCTCTCTTACATAAACACCAAAATCATCTGTCATCCTACCTTAATACCAAAATTTGGTTTGAATTTTGTAGCCATTAACCAAAAAAATTAGCCAATATTTCACTAATATACGCGGTACCCAAGCCAGATCCAGTATTCTATGATATTATAAATTACTACCTTGTGTATGAACCTAATTGGTTGATCAAATATTTGTATATTAGTAGCATGTATATTGACTACTGTGTTAACTAATTAAGATAAATGCGTAGAAATGAATAGTCAAAATATATATTACATTTTTGAACCAATTTGGAAATCATGTTTCCACTATCTTTTGGACTTCTACTAATATTGATGTACTCAAAATATTAATGAAACTCATACAAATTTTAAATAGTTTTGATTTATTAGTAACAAATATATGAATAAGTTAACTTATGTTTTTATATGACTCAACTTCATCATAGCTAAGCAAGACAAACAATGTGGCAGCTCTCATCTTCTTATCAGTCAAATAGTTGATTTGATTGAAAAAAATATTAGTTTTGAAAAAGGTTTAACTTTCTTTGGGAAATGCTTAATTTCTAGAATTTTAATTTTATAATCGAACACTTATTATGAATGATATATCACCTCGAAAGGTGAACATATCTTTCCCTAATAGGTTCAGATTACAAACCTTTGAATTTATCCTGATTATTGTAATCAAACTCAAGGAGAAACAATATGTGATCTCGAAAGATCAAAGTGATGTTTAATCCAATGTTTGACTATAATAATCTAGCAAAGAAATCATTAATTTTATATCAAAGTTTTAATAATAGAATGACATATCTATCCAAAAAAAAGAAAATATCATTTATTATTAATCATTTGAGAATGATGATAATGATTGTTAGGTTTGAATTTCCCAAAGATGATTAATGAACATTTTGAAAAGTTTGATTTTGAAAATCAAGTCTGGGTTTCTAAATCTCCTATGAGCGTAGGCCCTCGTAGTTATGGGTGTCAAATTTGGGTCAGGGGTTGGGTTCAGGTTGAACCCGGAATGACCCACGTTATAAACGGGTCGACCCTAACCCGACCCGGGTAGGAAAACGGGTCGAAAATCTAAACCCGAACTGGACCTGGCGGGTTGTCGGGTTGACTCGACCCGATACGAGAAGCCACGTGACACGCAGCAGCGAGGCAGCGTGGGGCGCGGGCAGCGGCCAGCGGGCACGGGGCAGTGGGGGCGGCCACGCGGCAGCGGGGCAACAGGCGCGGGCGCGGGGGCAGCGGGGCAGTGGGGCGCGGCGCGCGGGGCAGCGGGAGCGGGGCAGCGGGCCCGGACTTGCGGCAGCGGGGCAGCGGGCGCGGGCAGCGGGCACGGGAAAGGCCGGAAATTTTTTTTTTTAATTAAACGGGATGACCCGGCAACCCGCCGGGTCAACTCGAACCTGACCCATTTTTCAAACGGGTCGATTTTTGCAACCCGAACCTGACCGATTTGAGAAACGGGTCGGGTCAAACCCGAAAATTTCGGGTCGGGTTTTCGTGTCGTGTCAAAATTTGACACCCCTACTCGTAGTTAATTACATCGTAGGAAACCAAAAAATTTCCTACGAAAACTCTCGATTAAAATAGTGATACAAATTTTATTTAAATTTCAAAGTTTGATGTCAAATGAGGTTAAGGCTTGGAATTTTCAATCGGGAATAGATCAAATTGGAACAGTTATTTTTGGAGTCAAAGGAGAAAGGGTAGGAAGTGTTTTGAGATTCTGAATTACTTCAGAAACACCCCAACCTATCCTAAGTGTTGGGCTTAAATTTGATTGAAAGAGATATTTAGTTTAAATGATCAATTTTATTAGAAAGTGGGAATTAGATTCCCGGAAGGTTGAGGTCTTAGGATTGAAGATATACCTCAGAACCTAAGTATAAAAATGGGTGCTGAGAATCAGTGACCCGGATCCTAACTAATGAAATGCAATCCTGGACTTACCCAGGCTTGGATTGGGGAGCCAGCTAAACCACCTAAGCGCTTGAAAACCATGTTGTCCGGTCTTTTATGAAAGAGTGGTTAGGGACATTGTTTAAGATTGATTTTTGAGGAGTTGGGGTTGACATCTAGAGCAGATTCCTAATTGACCCTTTGATATATGTTGGGTGAAATGCTTAAGCTAAAAATGCAATTAAGAATTAGACTCAATTTTAATTTATTACTAATGCAATACATGCTAGTTGACTCGAATGCTTTGAAATCAGAATGAAACAGTATTAAAAATTAGGCTTAAAAATAAATTTTATCCTAGGGATTGCACAACATCCCCTTGGACAGAACTGCACCCTAATAGGTCAGGTGGTCTGCCAAAACCCACAGGTGGGGAGGTGCGTAACACGGAAGAGAAGTTTTAATATGTATACATGAAAAATCCCCGACGGTCCCGGGCTTACTTCTTAAAAGCATTAGAGTTACTATCTGAGCCTAATATTTTTAAATTTTATTTAAGTAGAAATAGTTTTGACCGTACCCTCACGAGCCTCTGATCGGATTCCAGGCTAAATCAAATACGACTTGCAAGATCGCCAAAAAAACTAATATAAGCAGGCAAGTCTTTAATCACAATCAACATCAATCAAATCAATAAAATAATTAAATTAATTAAATAAATACTCAAATTGAAAGTCCATGTGGTAAGTGCCACTTAATTATACAACTCAGGGTCTGCAGGAAAAGTAAAGTGGCCGGGCACCACTGACTACAACCCAGATTCTACTCCTAAGACTCAAGTGACTTTGAGAATGGGTCTTCTTGTTCTTCACTTCTTCGTCCTTCTAGAACTCCTTGGATCGTCGGGTCCGGATATCCAAACAAAAAGAAACTCCCCCTGAATATGGGTGTTATCTTTTCTCTTTTGATACTTTGAAAGTCATCCTAATTTGGATCTCCAAATGGATAGGAACTCTCCCATAAGGGATATCCCTTCCTCTTTGGGTTCCAAATTGGATGTTTAAACATCCCAATCTCAAAGCACTTAACATATTTACAACTTAAATACATTCAAATTACATCAATGAAAATTAAAAATCTAGACTCGATCCTGCAGGGTTATCCTAATAATCAGCAGTTATATTTGACATCCCAAGCAGTTATATATTTGAGATCTTTTAAAAAAAATGCTGAGTCACAGCCACACTTGGCCATGCTCTTTTAATTTTAAAGGGGAACTTAAGCAATTTTCTGGAGCACCTGTGCAATTTATTATTTATGAATTTTCCCCCTTTATTAATGCCCTGTAAGAGTATGACCACCTGCATAAGATTGAATTAGTATAAATCATTCTTAGCCTAAGGGTAGATCTAACGTATAATCCAATCAATATAGAGTGCAGTAAATAAATAAATAATCACATCAATATTAATTACTTAAATCTAACAACCAGCATGCAATGAAAACCACGAAAAACCCGATACACACAAATAGCAGAAAAGTAAACACCGGCCTAGCCTAAGATAAGAGTTGGTTGTCCTAACAAACCAGCTAAAGTGTGTGAGGTAGGTTGTGTGGTTTGGATATATCCTAGGCAGGATAATTTGATTGAAGTTATTTAAAGTTCTGGTTGGTTGAAAGGCTTGAGGGAGATTTTAGTTGAAGTTTAAGTCTTAATGGTTTAAAATTGTTTATAAAGTTGATTTTGATTGTTTATTGGATATCACCTTTGTTGCACACCGAGGCCGTGAAGTTTATTTCACCTTCCTTGGGGCTAATTTAATAGCCTCGTAGGCCTGGGTTACCTAGTGGTACCCGGTATAATTAAGTAATTTGAGTTTAATTAGGGTTTAAAGATTGATTAAATTTTAATTAAGGTTGGTTGGTTGCTAATTTTAATGTCTTAACTTATTTAAATTTGCCATTAACCAGTTCGTGGCGTTGTGCCACCAGGCTCGAGGAACAAAGCCTCCTTAGGACACGTAGCCCCGCAGCCCGGAGTAGTCCAGCCGATAAACTAAGTTAATGTATTTAAATTAAGAATTTTAAATTTAGTTAAATCATTAAGAATCAATTCATTTTCGTGTTAACACTCCTTAGAATCCATTCGTGATGTTGAGCCACCAGGCTCGAGGAACAAAGCCTTTTAAGGACACGTAGCCCCGCAGCCGGGAGTAGTCCAGCCTAAAAACTTTATTTCAGGAGTGATTATTATGCATTAAAGGGGTTAGTTGAGTGTTTTAAACATCAATTTAATATTTTCTAGAATTTGAAATTAATTATTAAATTTTGAAATTTTTTTGGATTATTTTAATCATTTAATTAAGGGGTCAAAATTTGACTTTTTGATTTAAAGTATTTTATAGAATGTTAGTATTTTTTTAAAATAGTAGACCTTAATAAAATCAGTTAGATAGTAAGTATGTTGAAATTAGATTTTTCTACATTTTATTATGAATGTTTGAAGTTTTGACTTGATTTTAAACTAGATTTGACAAAAAGTTGACTTTTTCAAATTTGATTGATTTCTGGAAACTTAACATTTTTTATAAATATTAAACCTTAAGATGAGTCATATGCCTTTGAGTTTGCTCAATTTGGAGTTCATTTGAATTAGTTATGAATTTTCAAAGTTTTGAGTATTTATTGAATTTTCAAAAATTATTTAATTAAAGGCCATTTTGTGATTTGAATCCAAATGACCTCCAAACTCCCTGAAATCAACTCCAAATGTTAGAAATGACTTAAGAAGTGATCTCCAAGTGTTTGGAAAATTTATGAATTTTTAATTATTTTTAATTAATTAATTTAATTTAATATTAAATTTCAATTAAACTTAAATTAAATTTAATTTTGAAGTCCAGTCAAGGGGCTTTTATTTTTTATTGATTAAGGATTCAATTCTGCCAGTTTGAGGTATTATTTATGATTTTTGGATTTAAATTTGATTTATTATAATTTCTGGAAGGTTTTAAGGCTTAATTAAGGGTCAATTTTGATTAAATTAATTAAGGGGCTTAATGACTTCAAAATTCAGTGGAAAATTTTCCTAAGGTTGAGAGTGTCACTAAGTTCAAGTGTTCAAAGTTTCAAGTCAATTGAAAATATATTCTAATTATTAGAATTAATCTAAGTTCTCTAAATAAAGTCCTTAATTATTATCCTTAATGATGTCACTAGGTTAATGGGCTTTAATCAATATTTCTAACCCTTGGACATATGCATAAGTAAACACACATATAATCAATCATTCCTAGACCTAGGATAGCCTTAAAGCTTGGTGGTGTGTGTATGTCCTTAAGCATACAAAGATTAATACTTAATTACTTAAATTAGTGAATGATTAAAACATAAACATTCACTAACACTTCCCACATGATTTCTATTCAAACAAGCTCAATCTATATTTAAAGTTTCAAAGTAGATCTCTCAATACTAAAAGATTTAAATAAATAAATAAATATATATATATATATATATATATATATATATATATATATATATATATATATATATATATATATATATATATATATATATATATATATATATATATATATATATATATATATATATATTATTTTAAAGTAATTTCAAATATATGTAAAATATACATAGAACCATATATATATAAACATAAACTTTAAATTTAAAATACTTGAAAATATGATTTGAGTAAATTTAATATCTAAATGAGAGATCAGCTGATCTATGAAGGTTATTTGAAAATAAAGTTTTAATTTTCAAAATATTTAATATAATATTTAATTATATATTAATTAAATATTAAATTAATTAAATGATTAATATTAATTAAAAAAAATCAAGTTTTGATCTCTGAAATTAGTTTCAAATTAAAGTGCTCAATTTTCTAACAATTTAAAATGAATTTATTACAAATTTTTAAAGATTAAATCATTTAAAAGGGGTTTTTAATTAATTTAAAATTAATTAATGATTAAAGTAATTTTAAAACCAGTTAACTTAAATCTTGGATATTTTTTGAAAATTTAAAATTATTTTAAATACATTAAGTTTCAAAGGTATTTAAGTTGTTTCATATTAATTAAATATTGATTAATAATCAAATATTTAATTGATTAAAATCTAGAATATAATTTAAATTAATTTAATTTCAAAATTAGAATAATTTAAAAAAATTATTTAATTATTGAATATTAATTAATAATAAAAAAAGTTTTAATATTAAATTAATGAATATTAATTAATTATTTAATTATTAAATCTTATAAATCATTTAAGTAATATTAAATAATTTAATTAAATTTTATTTGAATTTTCAAATATTTTTAAAATTAATATTAAATTTAAGATTAATTAAATATTAATTAATTATTTAAATATTTAATTAAAATATTAAATGATATTAAATATTTTAAAATATTTTAAATTTTATATTATAATTCTAATAATATTTAAAATTTTCTAATTAAAGTTAATATTAATTAAAATGTTATGTTATTTAATATTAATTAAAATATTAAATATTATATATTAATTAAAGCATTAAATAATTTAAAATTAATTAAAGTAATAAATTATTTAATATTAATTAAAGTATTATATAATTTAGTATTAATTAAAGTTAAAATTAAATTTAAAAATAATTAATTAAACTCAAAATAATTTTATAATATGTATAAAAATATATATTAATTTAAAATTAATTTTTGATTTTTAATCATTTGATAATTTGAAATTAATTTTTTTAAATATAATTATATATATTATAAAGTATTTTAATCATTATAAAACTTAATATTTAAAATATATTTAATATTATTAAATTAATATTAATTTTAAATTAAAATATTAATTTTTCTAAAAATACTAATATATGATATATATATATATATTTATGTATTTCAAATTAATATTTAATATTTATTTTAAAAGAAAATTGAATTTAAAAAAGATTTTAAATTAATTTAAAATTAAATTAGAAGGATGGCGGCGCCGGCGCCGGCTAGTGGGACACGCGGCAACTTCCCATTCGCTGGTCCAAGCCGCGGCCAATCATTACCTGGCGGTGCAATCATTGCGTCGCGGGCAATGATTGCCTAATGATGAAACCGCGGACACGGTTTCACTAATCCGAGTCAGCAACAGCTCCGCGCCGTTGGATTTCCCGCGGTATGAAATGAGCGGCCAGGATTTAGCTAAACGGAGATCCTTATAGCGGAAAGCTGGCTGCCAGCAAGGTTTAACGGTGGGATTTTGGTTTGAAGGTCAGGAGGGAATGCTGGAGGGGTTGAATAAGCAGAGAGATTGACTGGAGAGGCTGGAAGAGGTGAGAGAGCACTAGAGTTCGAATGAGAGCTCAAAATAGGGTATTGCCCTATTCTCCATGCCATTTGGATGGCTAGGATTTGTTTGGCCTTATTCCCTGATGGTTGACACCTGGCTGGGGTTGTTGGGATGGAAGGGAATCAAAGGACTATAGGACATCCTAGGTGTAAAGCTCCATTTAGTCCCCACTTGAGCATGGGAGCAATGATAGCCATTGGATCTTGATCTAAAGGCTATAATGAGCCCTGGGAAGGTTCTAGAGTGATTTAAAGCCACTGGAGGGGATTAGGAAGGAATGGATTAAGTCTAAGAGGGATTTTGACCATCTTTGACCACTCCAAGACCTTACTTTGACTGTTTGACCAGTCCAAAGCCACTAGGATTGCTTAGGTGACAAGGTTGGTCTTAGAAAACTGTTTGGATGGGTTGAATAAGATTGGAATAGTTTGAAGTGGATTTAGAAAGGTATTTGACCACTTTTGACCCATTCAAAGGCCTATGTTTGACTATTTGACCAGTCAACTTGGTCAAACCTGCTGATGTGGACTTGGGAGAATGCTTAGGTATAGTTTGAGCAAGTTTCCTAAAGAGTAAAAAAAGAATAATTTGAAGGAATGGATATGCTAGAGAGAAGGTTTTGACCAAATATTAAAGTTAACTTTCGTCAATGACACTTAGATTTGATTGGCCAAGGTTTTAGGTATGATTAGGCCATGGTTTAGAGTTGATTAGAGGCTTGAAAGAGGTTTGATAGGTCAAGTGTGTTGAAATAACCCATTTAAAACATTAAGGGGTACTTGGGTCAAACCGGGTTGGTTTAATCAACTAGGTTGACCCAGGACCTGAGTTTGGGTTTAATAAATTTGATTTGATGCTGGAAGTGTGGTAGATGTGTTTCAGGAGTTTGAATGGGTTATTTGGATCAAATGACCTACTTAGGTCTAAAATGGGCTTAATGGGTCAACTATGTTGACTTGGTCAACCAAGTTGACCGAGGGTCATAGATTGGGTCCAACCAGTTCAGAATAATATTCTGAGTGTACTGGTGGTGGTCTCAAGGTCTGGGGAGGTCATTTGGTCAAAATGAACTATTTGGGTCCTTAATGAGCCTTTTAGGTCAACCCTGGTTGACTTGGTCAACCAAATGGGTCCATGGTCTGGGAATGGAATCAACAGATTCAAAATGATATTTGGAGACCAATGGAGGTGGTCCCAAGGTCTGGGGAGGTCATTTGGTCAAAATGACATGTTTTGACCCTAAAGGGCCTGTTTGGTCAACCTGGTTGACTTTGTCAACCAAATTGACCCAGGGTCTAGTTTTGGGTCCAATAGGTCGGGTTTGACATTTGAAACTTGCTCGAAGTGATTGCATTTGATTTGGAGATCATTTGGTTCAAATGACTATTTACACCCTATAGGGATATTTTGGTCATTTTGACCCCTGCTCAACTAGGGGTCAAATTGAGTCCAATAAAATATAGTTTATTGCTTAATGGGTCATAATCAAGGGTCTGGAAGTGATTTGAGGGTTTAGAGAAGGCTCCAAGGTCAGGATCCACTAGGTGGCAGGTCCAGTGGCATAGACTATAAATATTTGAAGATTTTACAGCCTTTGGATTTCAATTCAGTTTTTAGGGTTAGAGACCTCAGAATGAGCTCAAATCTGGAGGGTTGTCTCTAGAGATAGATCACATCAGTGTGAAATTGATAGACCTTCAATCAGAGGTCATTTAATAGGGTTTTAAAATATTCAAAGATTTGCTGGAAAAGGCTTTCAGGACTTAGACCATTGGCCTTAGAATTTGGATTAAAAATATGGATTTGAACTGGATTTTTTAATTTGAATGATTGGAATTGAATTATCCATATCATTTATGATCATTTAGAATCATCATGAATGATAGGTTAAGATTAAAGTTTGATATGAGGCTGAATAAACTAGAGCCTGGGCTAGAGTATAGTAAGATTTAAGGCTTGAATTTATTTGAGGTGTAGACTGATTTGAGTTGATTTAAAATATGAATTGATCTGAAATTTAGATAGATCAGGGGTCTAGTTAGATCTAAAGTTTAGGAGGATCTTAAGACCTAGATTGCTCTAGAGTCTGGGCAGATCTTAAGACTGAGAGTCTAGAAGAATCCTAGGATCTAGAATAGATCTTAGGGGTCTGAAATCTAGGAAACATCCTAGGGCTTAGGATCTGGGAGAATCCTAAGATCTAGAAGAATCCTAAGATCTAGGAATCTTAAGATTTGGGATCTAGAATGATCCTAGGATCTAAATGAATTTGAAGGAGTCCTAGGGTCTAGAGTAGATCCTAGGGTCTAAGAAGATTATATGATCTGGAGTCTAAAAGAATCCTAGGGTCTAAAAAGGTCCTATGATCTAGAGTCTGGAAGAATCATGGGATCTAGATAGATCCTAAGGTCTTGATTCTGGAAAGGTTCTAGAATCTAAGAAACCCTAAAGTCTGGGGTCTTCTAGAATTCTTAAGACCTAGGAAGGCCAAAAGGTTTTGGAATCTAAAAGAAACCTAGGGTATGAGAAAGTCCTAGGATTTAGGGACTATAAGGATCCCAAGGTCTAGACATCCTAAGATCTATGATCTAGAAGAATCCTAGGTCCTAAATAGATCTCAGAGGATAGAGCCTAAAAGGATCCTAGGATTTAAATTAGCCTGGAATTTAATTGAACTAAGTTTAAAATTAATATGGGATTAAGATTGATTTGAATCTAGATTGAGCTAAGATCATATTTATCCTAGGGTCAAGATTAATTTGAAGGAATCCTAGGGTCTAGAATAGATCCTAGGGATTAAAATCTAAGAAGATCCTAGAATCTAGATTAACTTAAAGGAGTCTTGGGGTCTAGAGTAAATCTTAGGGACTAAAATCTAAGAAGATCCTAGAATCTAGTCAGCTTAAAGGAGTCCTAGGGTTTAGAGTAGTTCCTAGGGACTAAGAAGATCCTAGAATCTAGATCAGCTTAAAGGAGTCCTAGGGTTTAGAGTAGATCCAAGGGACTAAAATCTAAGAAGATCCTAGAATCTAGATTAGCTTAAAGGAATCCTAGGGTCTAGAATAGATCCTAGGGACTGAAATCTAGGAAGATCCTAGAGTCTAGATTGGTCTTAAGTTGTGTTGATCTGGGGTCAGGAGTGATCTGGGGTCTGGATGCTTAAAGGAATCCTAGGGTCTAGAGTAGATCCTAGGGGCTGAAATCTAGGAAGATCCTAGAGTCTAGATTGGTCTTAAGTTGTGTTGATCTGGGGTCAGGATTGATCTGGGGTCTGGATGGGTCATTCTGACCTCATACAAAAATGAGGTCAACAAATAGACCCCCAATATGTGTAATAGAATGAAGTTCTATTACACATATTGGCGTTGACCGAATAGATTGGTCAAGTCTGGAGTTTTGATTCTAAGGGAAAGAGATATTTATCCCTGGGGAAACGGGGTTTGAATGGATACTAGGGTAGTGCTAGAAAAAGCGTACTCTACCACTAGTGGGTCTAGTCCTAAGGGAAAGAAATAATCTATCCCTAAAGGAGAAGAAATTTTGAAGTCTTGTATAGGAAGGAAGAACTCCTAACTATAAAGGTTTGAATCTAGATTTTATTCTAAAGAAAAGGAAATCCTAATCTTAGAAAAGTGAATTTGAAAGGATACTAGGGTAGTGCTGGGGACAACGTATTCTACCACTAGTAGATCTATTCTTAAAGGAAGGAGAATCCTAACCTTAAAGAAAAGAACGTTTGATTTTGAAATTGAGATTGAATCCAGGACGGTGCCACAGGGGACTTATTCCATCGCTGGGGAGTCTGATTCTAAGAGAAGGAGAATGCTTACTCTGAGGAAAAGAAAAGCTTGATTTGAGAATTTAAAATTGAACCCAGGATGGTGCCATAGGGGACTTATTCCATCACTGGGGAATCTAATCCTAAGAGTAGGAGAATACTTACTCTGAGGAAACGAGAACTGGATAATCTCATAGGAAGGTGGTATTACTTCCTATAGGAGATCAGGCTTAAGGATTTGAATTTTGAGACTAGAATGGTACCGCAGAGGGTGTTATCCATCACTAGTAGATCTAATCCTAAGGAAAGAAAGCACGATGACTCACATCTGTCCTTAAGGAAAAGAAAATTGGAGTACCTTGAGGGAAGGAAGCATTGCTTCCCATAGAAGGTCGGATCTGAATTTTAAATCTAGGATGGCGCCATAGAGGGCATGCTCCACCACAAGAAGATCTAATGCTAAGGATAGAAAGCACGATGACTCATATCTATTCTTAAGGAAAAGAAAACTAGATGATCCTGTGAGAAGGAAGCATTGCTTCGCACAGAATCAGGTCTGGAGTGATCGTATGTAAAGGAAACTTACTTTACATAGAGGATCGAGTCTGGATGATCATATGTAGAGGAAACTTGCTCTACACAGAGGATCGAGTCTGGATGATCATATGTAGAGAAAACTTGATCTACACAGAGTATCAGGTCTGGACTAATCATGTGTAGAGGAAGCTTGCTCTACACATAGGATCTAGTCTGGATGATCATGTGTAGAGGAAACTTACTCTACATAGAGGATCGAGTCTGGATGATCATGTATAGAGGAAACTTGCTCTACACAAAGGATCGAGCCTGGATGATCATGTATAGAGGAAACTTGCTCTACACAGAGGATCGAGTCTGGATGATCATGTATAGAGGAAACTTGCTCTACACAGAGGATCGAGTCTGGATGATCATGTATAGAGGAAACTTACTCTACACAGAGGATCGAGTCTGGATGATCATGTATAGAGGAAACTTGCTCTACACAGAGGATCAGGTCAGGAATGATCGTATGTGAAGGAAACTTGCTTCACATAGAGGATCAAATTTTAATTTTGAATTTTGGAATTAGGATGGTGTTGTAAAAAGCATTATCCATCACTAAAGGATCTAATCTTAAGGTGAGAAAGCATAGTGACTTATATCTAACCTTAAGAGAAGAGAACTAGAATTTTAAACTGAAAAACTTGAACAAGATTGAGTTGAAAAGATTCAAAATTTAAAAATTTTATTGATTTGAAATTCAAGCTACATCAAGCATAGTATTTCTTCAGGAATCGCCCATTTACAGGAAGCATTGTGTGATTTTCTTTACAATCCACTAGCTGATATGAGCCTCCTTCGTAGACTATTTCTACTACGAAGGGTCCTTCCCAGTTTGGTTTAAACTTCCCGCCGAGCTTTCGGTGGGTTAAGATAGGCCTCCGAAGAACCAAGACCAAGTCGCCTACTCGGAAGGTTCAAGGTCACACTAACTTATCATGATCTTGAACTATTCTGACTTTATAGAGTTTTAGATTTTACTGGGCTTGGAGACGACATTTTTCAAGACCCTCAAGTTCTTCAAGTCGAAGTTGTGCATTCTGTTCTATTGTGATCTCGTTCTGGGCTGCAGTTTTGAGTGAAGGGATTTGAATTTCCAGATGGAGTACGGCCTCGGACCCATACACTAGTACAAACGGTATGGATTTGGTTGGGGTTCGATATGTGGTCCTGTAGGCCCACAAAGCTTCCACCAACCTCTCATCCCACTGACGTTTATTATCATTCAGGGTCTTTTTGATTATTTGTACCAGGGTTTTATTGAAGGCCTCAGCTAATCCATTATCACGTGGATAATAGATCATTGAGTATCTCCAATCAATACCGTGGCGACTTACAAAATTATTGATTTTCATAGACATGAAAGCGGACCTATTATCGGATATGATTCTACGGGGTACGCCGAATCGATATACGATATGGTCATGAAAGAATTTCATTACATGGTGTTATGTTACATTTCTTAGTGGAACTGCTTCTGCCCACTTTGAAAAGTAATCAGTCGCTGCTAAGATGAAGCGATGACCCCTTGAAGAAGGAGGGTCAATTGGCCCGACGATATCCATACCCCAACTTTCGAAGGGCCACAAAGCTATTATAGGATGTAACACATTAGGCAGCTGATGCAAGACCACACCATGAACTTGTCACTGATGATAACATTTTGTAATTTTCATGCAATCGTCAATCATCGTAGGCCAGTAGTAGCCAAGTCTTTTAATTTTTATTTTCATCTTAGGACCTGATTGATGAGCACCGCACAGTCCAGTATGGACTTCATTAACGATCTTCAGGGCCTCTCGTTTGTCTAATCAAAGGAGCCACATCTGATCGAACGATCGTCGGTACAATGTATTGTTGACTAGTACATATGATTGGGTACATTTCTTGATTTGATTGGCAAGAGACCTGTCGTGTAGAGGTTTGCCTTCTTGCAGGTATTTGATTATAGGTTGTCTCCAATCTTCTTCTTCATCAACTACTAAAGAGGTAGAAAGGACCTGGGAAGATTATTTATTGAGGTACTCCATATCTACAGGAGATAGGACTTGACAACCCTGAACTTCTATAGGGATGAAGTCTTCTTCTTGGCAAGTAAATTTCTTTGCAAGCTTTGTTAGGGCATCCGCTAAGGAATTGCTTCCACGAGGAACCCTATACATAGTTACAATGGGAATTTTCTCAAGCAAGTGCATTTTGTACTGGTGATATTTTAGGAGTTTAGGTTTCAAAACCTTATAGGCCCCTGCAATCTGGTTGATCACAAGTTGAGAGTCACCATAGATCTTAATCTCTTTAATCTCTATTAGGATTGCAAGTTCCAAGCCAGTTATCAAAGCTTCATACTCAGCCTCATTGTTCGTACAAGGTTCTGATAAATGATAGGAAAAGTGCATCATTCCCTTATCTGGTATTATGAAAACTAGGCCAACTCCGGCTTTTCCAAGAATAGTAGATTGTGGGTTTTTGCCCCGTTAAGAGGATGATGCACCATCAAAATATATTTCCCAGGTTTGAGTATTGGATTCCTCAAAACTCATGATCTGCTCGTCAGGTAAATCATCATTTAGAGGAGATTCCGCCGGTAGCGGGTGTGCCGCAAGGAAGTCGGCGATGGCCTGCCCTTTCACAGCACGCAGGGGAATGAAAGTGATTTCAAATTGAAGCAATATCATAGACCAATGAGCCAAACATCCTGACAACATGGGCCGGGTCATAAGATATTGTAGGGGGTTGACACTGGAAATCAAACTGACTTGATGAGAAAGCATGTAATGCCTTAATTTTTGTGCTGCAAAAACTAAGGCAAGGCAATGTTTCTCAATTATAAGATAACAGATTTCTGTTAGAAGTAATCTCTGACTCAGGTAGTAGAGAGCATTCTCTTTCCCATCATGATTGATTTGAGCTAGAAGGGCCCCAAGAGATTCATTAAGGGCAGCGGTGTAAAGGATTAAGGGTCTCCCCGGAATGGTGGCTGCCAAAACTAGCGGATTTGTCAGGTCCTGTTTGATATTTTTGAAAGTATTTTAATATTTCTCATCCTAAATGAATTTGGTGTCTTTTTTAGCCAGGATAGAGAATGGTTGACATCTTCCAGAAAGATTGGAAATGAATCTTCTTATATACGCCAGCTTGCCCTAAAGAGATCTCAGTTGAGTGAGACTCTTGGGAGGCGGTATATTTAAGATAGCTTCAATTTTGGCAGGATCAATTTCAATTCTGCGGTGCTTGACTATGAAACCTATGAATTTCTCTGACGTGAAGCCGAAAGCGCACTTCAAAGGATTCATTTTAAGGTCATAGCGGCGCAACCACTCAAAGACAGTTCTTAAGTCATAAAGATGAGCCTCTTTCACTTTACTCTTAACAACTAAATCGTCGATATAACATTCGACTTGATTATGTATTAAGTCAACAAAGATATGAGTCATGGTCCGCTGGTAGGTTGCACCAGCATTTTGAAGCCAAAGGGCATCACTTTATAACAAAATATCCCTATAGGACTTCTGAATGCAGTATTTCTCTCATCTTCTGGGGCCATCTTGATTTAGTTATAACCAGACGATCCATCCATAAAGGAGAAAATGACGTGCGAAGAGGCAATGTCCACTATGAGTTCTGGGATTGGCAAAGGAAATTCGTCCTTAGGACATGCCTTGTTCAGGTCTTTATAGTCTACACAAACTCGAATTTGACCGTTCTTCTTTCGAACTAGCACAACACTGGCTACCGAAGAAGGATATTATTCTTCTCGAATAAATCTAGCCTCTGCCAACTTCTTGACTTCAGAAATGACTTGTTGTTCGATCTCCAGACGCATGCATGGTGGAGCTTGCTTGACAGGAATGGCATCATGCCGTATTCCAAGTTTATGGACTGCTACGTTAGCGGACAACCCCGACATTTCATCGTATGTCCAGGCGAAGAAAACTTTAAACTCAGAGAGAAGTTGAATTAGATCCTTAGACTCATCCTCACTCAACAAAGAACTTATGAAAGTGGGGCGAGGGTCATCCTTTGTTCCAAGGTTGATTTCTTTAAGTTTATCGACTTTTGATTTAATTTCTTCTTCCAATTTAGGGGGTGCATCCCGAACCTGAAGTTCATCAGAATCATCTAAAGTCTCCAAACAAAGTCCATCGAATGAATCAATGACTTCAGTAGGGATATTTTTAAATTCAGGACGACTAATTATCATTAGACAAAATTCGTCATCATCGAATGATCTAATGGTACCAAAGCCGATACCACTGGTCCAATGTTTATTAAATTTTGAATTCCAAAGACTTTCATGGTATGTAGCCTGACCCTTCGTCTATTGACTCGGAGCAAAACCTTTAGAGATAAGAGATTTAACACCAGCAGGAAAGTAGCCAAAAGGTAATTCCATTAATTCATTAACATTTGCCTCCTCAAGGATTACATCATCTTAATTCCTTGAGGAGGAAGAGCCAGGGAAGAACTTTTGGACTTTCCTCACTTCTCCATCTAAGTTAGGGGCATCCTTAATCACTAACCTTGAGACCCTATCAGCAGACAGTGGGGTTAAGGTTAAGGATTCAACCGTTCTATTAAGCTTTTCATATAGACTCAATTCAGGCTCATCACTTTGAATTTTTAATTTTGTACCCTCCTGGTCGCTATCCGATTCTAAAGTGAGATCAAAATTCAGAGGAGGATTGATTTTTGTATAATCAAAAGCAAATCTGACAGCCCTTTTTCTTGAGTCTTCATCAGAACTTGTTTCAAGTTCGATGTAGATCGGAGAATTTCTTTTCTCAACTGAAGGATGGCCTGGACCTCGTGCTCTTTGGGCCATCCTCCCACCTCTTTGAGGTAAAGTGTTTGGAGGCTTAAAGATTACACGCTCGACGTCGTCTTCACTACTTGAATTTTATTTCTTTTGATTTTTGACTTTTTCTTTTCTCAATCTTTGAATTTCTTTTGAACTTTTACTTTCTACTTTTTCCTCCTTGACGTTGATCTCTACCTTAGAACAAGTGGTGGACCCTTTAGGTATATAGTATGCCGCATCCTCGTAGATCCCGACCTCGTAAATAAAGAATGGTTGCAGATCACCCTTAATTTTAAACTCAATGCCATCTCGTTGGTACTTGATGCACTGATGTAGGGTAGAAGGAACCATCCTATACTCATGGATCCAGGGCCTTCCCATTCGCTGGTGCAAGCTGCGGCCAATCATTGCCTGATTGCGCCGCCGGCAATGATTGCCGAATGATGAAACCGTGGACACGGTTTCACTAATCCGAGTCAGCAACAGTTCCTCGCTGTTGGATTTCCCACAGTATGAAATGAGCGGCTAGGATTTAGCTAAAAAGAGATCCTTATAGAGAATCAATCTACACGGTTAGAAATAACCACGGAACGGCGAGATCTATGTCGTTGATCCAAAGATCAACGGTCCAGATTTCGCACAGTTACAGCTTGCACAAACTGAGCCCTAATATAGGTTTTTAAGCTTGATTGTGCGATCCGGTTAACTAAACTTAACAAAATTTTAAATATAGATTAAGGGTCTGAACAGAAATCGTGTGGGTGGCCTGATTTGACTTAAAATGAGCTTAATAAAAAGTTATTTAACTCTAAGCTAAGTGACCTAGGGCTAGAGTTTTTAGGGATTTTTACCGTTGGATTTACAGGAAAATGGATTGGTTGCACTTGTAGACTGTCCATGCTCCTTTGCTTAGTTGAAGTCACAGCTGGAGGAGCTACAGGTTAACCGGATGAAGCTTAAGATGAATATGGCTTGAGCTCGCCGGAAAGCTGGCCGCCGGCGAGGTTTGACGGTGGGATTTTGGTTTGAAGGTCAGGAGGGAATGCTGGAGGGGTTGAATAAGTAGAGAGATTGACTGGAGAGGCTGGAAGAGGTGAGACATCACTGGAGTTTGAATGAGAGCTCAAAATAGGGTATTGCCCTATTCAAACGTCTCCAGACCATTTGGATGGCTAGCATTTGTTTGGCCTTATTCCCTGATGGTTGACCCCTGGTTGGGGTTGTTGGGATGGCAGGGAATCAAAGGACTATAGGACATCCTAGGTGTAAAGCTCCATTTGGTCCCCACTTGAGCATGGGAGCAATGGGAGCCATTAGATTTTGATCTAAAGGTTATAATGAGCCCTGGGAAGGTTCTAGAGTGATTTAAAGCTGCTGGAGGGGACAAGAGAGTGGTCTTAGAAAATTGTTTGGATGGGTTGAATAAGGTTGGAATAGTTTGAAGTCGATTTAGAAAGGTATTTGACCACTTTTGACCCATTCAAAGGCCTATGTTGACTGTTTGACCAGTCAACTTGGTCAAACCTACTGATGTGGACTTGGGAGGATGCTTAGATATAGTTTGAGCAAGTTTCCTAAAGATTAAAAAAAAAGAATAATTTGAAGGAATGGATATGCTAGAGAGAAGGTTTTGACCAAATATTAAAGTTGACTTTGGTCAATGCCACTTAGATTTGATTGGCCAAGGTTTAAGGTATGATTAGGCCATGGTTTAGAGTTGATTGGAGGGGGTTTGATAGGTCAAGTGTGTTGAAATAACCCATTTAAAATATTAAGGGGTACTTGGGTCAAACCAGGTTGGTTTGATCAACTAGGTTGACCCAGGACCTAAGCTTGGGTTTAATAAATTTGATTTGATGCTGGAAGTCTGGTAGATGTGTTTCAGGAGTTTGAATGGGTTATTTGGATCAAATGACCTATTTAGGTCTAAAATGGGCTTAATGGGTCAACTATATTGACTTGGTCAACTAGGTTGACCCAGGGTCAGAGACTGGGTCCAACCAATTTAGAATGATATTCTGAGTCTACTGGTGGTGGTCTCAAGGTTTGGGGAGGTCATTTGGTCAAAATGATCTGTTTGGGCCCTTAATGGGCCTTTTAGGTTAACCCTGGTTAACTTGTTCAACCAGGTGGGTCCAGGGTCTGGGAATGGAATCAACATATTCAAAATGACATTTGGAGACCAATGGAGGTGGTCCCAAGGTTTGGGGAGGTCATTTGGTCAAAATGATCTGTTTTGACCCTAAAGGGCCTGTTTGGTCAACCTGGTTGACTTAGTCAACCAAATTGATCCAGGGTCTGGTTTTGGGTCCAATAGGTTGGGTTTGACATTTGAAACTTTCTAGAAGTGATTGCATTTGATTTGGAGCTCATTTGGTTCAAATGACTATTTACACCCAGAGGGGTATTTTAGTCATTTTGACCCCTGGTCAACTAGGGGTCAAATTGAGTCCAAAAAAATACAGTTTATTGCTCAATGGGTCATAATCAAGGGTCTGGAAGTGATTTGAGGGTTTAGAGAAGGCTCCAAGGTCAGGATCAACTAGGTGGCAGGTCCAGTGGCATAGACTGTAAATATTTGAAGGTTTTATAGCCTTTGGATTTTAATTCAGTTTCTAGGGTTAGAGACCTCAGAATGAGCTCAAATTTGGAGGGTTGTCTTTAGATACATGTCACATCAGTGTGAAACTGATAGACCTTAAATAAGAGGTCATTTGATAGGGTTTTAAAATATTCAAAGATTTGCTAGAAAAGGCTTTCAGGACTTAGACCTTTGGCCTTGGAATTTGGATTAAAAATCTGGATTTGAACTGGATTTTAATTTGAATGATTGGACTTGAATTATCCATATCATTTATGATCATTTAGAATCATCATGAATGATAGGATAAGATTAAAGTTTGATATAAAGTTGAATAAACAAGAGTCTGGGCTAGAGTATAGTTAGATTTATGGCTTGAATTGATTTGAGGTGTAGATTGATTTGAGTTGATTTAAAATATGAATTGATCTGAATTTTAGATAGATCTGGGGTCTAGTTAGATCTAAAGTTTAGGAGGATCCTAAGACCTAGATTGCTCTAGAGTCTGGGCAGATCTTAAGACTTAGAGTCTGGAAGAATCCCAGGATCTAGAATGGATCATGGGGGTCTAAAATAAAGGAAACATCCTAGGGCTTGGGATCTGGGAGAATCCTAGGATCTAGAAGAATCCTAAGATCTAGGAATCTTAAGATTTTGGATCTAGAATGATCCTAGGATCTAGGGTCTAGAGTCCCTAGGGTCTAAGAAGATTATATGATCTGGAGTCTCAAAGAATCCTAGGGTCTAAAAAGGTTCTAGGATCTAGAGTCTAGAAGAATCAAGGGATCTAGATAGATCCTAAGGTCTTGATTCTGGAAAGGTTCTAGAATCTAAGAAACCCTAAAGCCTGGGGTCTTCTAGAATTCCTAAGACCTAGGAAGGCCAAAAGGTTTTGGAATCTAAAAGAAACCTAGGGTATGGGAAAGTCCTAGGATTTAGGGACTATAAGGATCCCAAGGTCTAGACATCCTAAGATCTATGATCTAGAAGAATCCTAGGTCCTAAATAGATTTCAGAGGATATAGCCTAAAAGGATCCTAGGATTTAAATTAGCCTAGAATTTGATTGAACTGAGTTTAAAATTAATATGAGATTAAGATTGATTTGAATCTGGATTGAGCTAAGATCAGATTGATCCTAGGGTCAAGATTAATTTAAAGGAATCTTAGGGTCTAGAACAGATCCTAGGGATTGAAATCTAAGAAGATCCTAGAATCTAGATCAGCTTAAAGGAGTCCTAGGGTCTAGAGTAGATCATAGGGACTAAGAAGATCCTAGAATCTAGATCAGGTTAAAGGAGTCCTAGGGTCTAGAGTAGATCCTAGGGATTAAAATCTAAGAAGATCCTAGAATCTAGATCAGCTTAAAGGAATCCTAGGGTCTAGAGTAGATCCTAGGGACTGAAATCTAGGAAGATCCTAGAGTCTAGATTGGTCTTAAGTTGTGTTGATCTAGGGTTATGATTAATCTGGGGTTTGGATTGATCTGGGGTCTGGATGGATCCTACTGACCTCATACAAAAATGAGATCAATAATAGTGCACGGTGCTGGCGCCCATGGGCTCACCACTTCTGTTGAATATAAATATATTTGAGGATTTACATGAATCTATATAACCTAGATTTTGAGGTGTAGTACTCTTTATTGATTGTGATGCTGTGTTAAAGTAATACGAGCAAAATTAGTTTTTCTCGTACATTAGATATGTCTCACAAATTGAGCCTTCATAATGTATTTTATTCTTAGCAGTCTTCTTACATTTATTTAAATACCTCTCAAAAGGATACATCCACTGATACTGAATAGGTCCACCAACTGTAGCCTCATATGGTAAATATATGGATAGATGCTTCATAGAGTAAAAAAATTCTAGAGGAAATATCTTCTCAAGTTTATACAGAATAAAAGGAATATGTTGCTCGATATGAATTAAGTGCTCTGCATTTAGTTTTGAGGAGTATAAATTCTTAAAGAAGATACTTAGCTCGATCAAGGGCTTTAAAATTGGATAGGCTAAAAAATTGAAGGGAGTTGGTGGTAGACATTGCATGAAGATATGATAGTCATAACTTTTCAATCTAAATAATCTCCCAAATCTTATGTCAACACATCTACTAAGATTAGAAGAATATTCATCAGGCACCTATAGAGTATGCACCCATTAACAAACTACTCATCTCTGCTCTATAGTCAAGGTGAATGGACATTTTAGTTTGAGAAGTTTTTCATTTTCACCATCTTTCAACTATAAAACTTTTCTTCTACAAATCTCCTTTAAGTCCATCCTTGCTTGTATAATATCTTTGGGTTTATCTTTGATGTCCATAATTATATTGAATATATTATTAAAAATATTTTTTATATGCATCACATCCAAGTTATGTCTGATCAAGTTCCCTCTCTAATATGGAAAGGATCAAAAAATACTTTTTTTAGTCCAATTATGGTTGGCATCATACCCTAACAATTTGTAGTCAACTAATATTGAAGAATCAACTATTATGGGTATGAACCTTACTATTTCAAATATTTTCTCATTAGTTAATCTAGCGGAGACTGCGACATCACCATTTTATTTTTCGTATAGACAACCTTATTTCGCTTGAAAGAATGACCTGTAGGTAAGAACATGTAGAGATAATTGAACCAAGCGTTCTTCCCTCTATGATTTAAAGTAAATGACTTTATAAATTCTATATAATATAGATAAACTAACTTGTCAGAAGTATTCCAACCTGAAAGCATACCATATACAGGAAAGCCACCAATTATCAAAAGTAATGTTGCCCTCATTATGAATTTTTTTTGTGGAGATATCATATGTACTTACTCCTTCCCATAATAAATTTAAATCATCGATTAAAGGTTGCAAGAATACATCGATCTTTGCTTTTGGATTATGTGTCTTTAGAATGATTAGTGTCTAAAACATATAAGGTGTAGTCATACACAACTCTGGAGGAAGAATATAAGAGGTGAGTATCATGGGCCAGCATGAGTAAGGTGAAGCAGACTGGCTAAATAGAGTAAACCATCTGCTCATAAAACTAATATTACATTTCTTAATTCTATGGCGAAGGTAGGATGTGTATGAATAAATTATTTCCAGGCCTCTACTTCTAACGAATGTGTAATAACACCTTCTTGCAAGATATATTCATTATGACATCTTATATGTATAGCAGATCTCATAGATGCATATAACTATTATAGTGTAGAAATTATTGATAAGTAAAATATCCTACTAACTTGTATATCCTTAGCTTTCTTTTTATCCCAGAATTTGGTTTAAATCATGGTGCATTATAATGATAGCATGCAATATCTGATAAATCATCTTTATTGTATAACATGCATCTATTGACACAATAATATATTTTTGTATATGTAAAATCAAGTTTGGAAATCAACTTCTTAGTCTAATATAAATATGTAGGAATTATATTATCTATCGGGTTTGTTTCCTTAAGTAGTCCAATGAATTGATTAAATCATTCATAGGGGACATTATATTTTATCATGATGCTTATAGTACAGATAACTCTGAGTGAGTGGGCACCCCTTCCAAATTGATTGTTGGGAAACATGCAATAAATCATAAAAATTATGTGCCTTTTTATTTAATGAATCTTCTATATATTGTTCAAATTATTCCCAAGTTGCATCATAAATTAAGACCTCAAGAGGTCAGATATTTTTTTCCACAGCTATATTAAAACTTGTAGAAAAATTACATCAAGAATCAAAATTTGGCTTGTACTTGCCATGAGAAGTCCGATACCAATATTTTGGCATGAGCCCTCTGCGATATAGATCAATAATTATGTTATCTGGTGTGAAGTGCACTTAATTTTTATTTTTAGAATATGGACATCAAAACGTTTCATCTGAGATGAACTAGGTAGTTGAAAGGCGGTTTGGATGAAAAAATTCACCTGATTAATGAACTCATCTGTTATTTTCTTTCATCCTTGTGCCGATTAGTTATACATCAACCTTCTTTGATTTTTAATATCTAAAATATGAAGAATTTTGCCTACATATAATATGAAGATATTAGAGATTGGCGTAACATCTATTGAAGGAAAATAGATTGAATTCAAATTGATTTATAAATTGGATGGTGATAATTCTCATTTAAATCTAATTAGAAGGTCAACAAACTAACAACAACATTAAAGCCTTTATCCTAGTATGTGGGGTTGGCTACATGCTATTTGTTCGAGTTCAAGTTCAGTTCGTTGTCGTTTGTTCAATGTCAAGTTCAAGCTTTGTCCCATGCTGCTTTGTTTAGGTTCAGGTCCCTTATCATTGAAAATTTTGGTAGCCTCTCGGTGTCTCACCCATTTAGGGGAAATTTTAAGAGTCTTAGCCTGCCCACCATGTCAAGAAAGATGTGCACGGTCGGTGTCGGGTGACACCGCGGTCGTAGTCTTCAATCCTATCACATCAAGAAAGGTGTGCCTAGATCTTCAGAGGGGTACCTGTGTGAAAATACAGTTTTTCCCCATAAGCACTGAGGCACACACACGACAGGAAGAACTCATATTATTGGAGGACCAGATCCGCCAAAAATGAGTAATTATATCAAAATAAATGTGCATTTCTGACAAATTCTGGTGAAAATTTAGTCAATGATAAAACAAGCATCGAAAACTTTATTCTGAAGGAATTATTCTAATGGAGATATTTCCATCATATTTATCGACAGAATTCTTGCAGAATTGTGCAGCAATATTTGTCATTTGCGAAGCACTTACTTTCTATCGTTTGTGAAGCACTCTTCCTGTGTCACAAACAAATAACACTACAAAAAAATCGCCCATTACTTGTGGATTTTTGACAAACTATTTTCCAGTGGAATTTTGAGGGATTACGATAAAATATTTCTGATAATATTTCAAGCAAATTTTTTGATAGATTTTAATAATTTCTGAAAAAATTATATATTCATAATTTAATTAATTAATAATTATATAGCTTATTTCAATTAAGTTTTAATTTAATAACTTAATTTAATTAATTGGTAATTAAATAACTAATTTTAATTATTAATTAAATAGTTAATTTTAATTTATTTTAAATAAGTTATTAAATTAATAATTAACTGAAATAAAACTCAAATAAGTTATTAGCTTAAATAGTTAAAATAAGTTGTTAAATTAATAATTAACTTATTTTTAATTTAATAACTTATTTAATTATTAATTATTAATTATTAATATAATATTTATTTTAATTAATTATTTATTTTAATATTTTCTTTTAATTTATTTAAAATTTTTATTTATGTATTCTTCTCTTTAAATATAAAAGAGTTTGCTTTTTAACACATTTTGTTTCACAACAAAGTGGTTGATTACTTAAAATCCCACAGGTGTAGTGTTCGAATCCCACAAGCGCCACAGCGAGGACAGGCAGTGCGGGATGGGGAGGGCAGGCGCCCAGGTGGCTCCAGTAGTGTGGGAAAGGGGTGGGCAGGCGGCTGGGCAGCGCAGGGCGGCCTAAACGGTCAGGCATCCGAGCAGCAGGGCGGGCAGCTCGGGCAGTAGGGCTAGTGGGAGGCCGGGTAGTACGGGACAGACCCTGGCAGCTCAGGCAATAGCCGAGCAGCTCGGGCAGGCAATTGGGTAGTGCGTGGCGGGCTGGCGGTTAGGCATCCGGGCGGTAGCTCGAGCAGCTACGCTGGCAGGTGATGGTATTTGCTTCATTGGGCTTATTCTGGCAGAAAATAATCTGCCAAAAAAATTTTTCGGTGGAGAAATTCTGCCAAAAAAATTTTTCTGTGGAGAATTTTTTTTGATGCTCCTTTTACCGTCGAAAATTTTTTCTTCAAAATTCCACTGGAAACTTAACAATTTTTTGCCGAAAAATTTATCGGTAATAAGTGATTTTCTTGTAGTGTAAGTCTTTTTAGGTCTACCTCTACCTTTCTTAACATAAGATAAATATAATACCTCTAATCTCCCAACTGGGTCATCGGGAGGCTGCCGTTTTATGTGACCAAGCCATCTAAGGCGACTCTCTTACTCTCTCTAATGTTGTCTTCCATAGGAGCTTCTCCAACCTTTTCATGTATATGCTCATTTTGTATCTTGTTTGTAAGAGTAAAACCACTCATTAGCATTCTCATCTCTACAAAAACTTAACTTAATGTCTCAGAACATAATGCATTGCAGGTCTCACCACATCTTATAGAATTTTCCCTTAAGTTTGAGGGGAATTTTCTTTCACATAATAAGCCCAACGCATTCCTCCACTTTAACCATTCAACTTGAATGCTACTAATAGTATCCACATCTTTTTCACTATCAACTACCTCTCTAGTCTTATCAACAAGAAGAATATCATAAAACAAATGCATACATCATAGTACAATCTCTTGTAAATGTTTACCGAGAACATCCATGACCAAAGAAAAAAAAAAGGGCTAACTGAAGAACAACTTACGGCGGTTCAGACGACCGAGGCGGGGAACGACAGTGATAGAGCTGTGTACATAAAGGCGATGGAGGAGGCATTCGGTGGGAGGCGACTCACACGATAGGGATCAAAGCAAGAATGAACATGAATGAAATGAGTAGGAAGATGATCATGAGCAACACTGGGATGAAAATAAGGCCTTTTTAGTGGTAATGCCTGTAGATTTTCTGTCAGAACTGTTTCCAACGGCATTTCAGCCTGAAACATTTCATCGTGATTAGGCAAGCCACTGGGTTTTCCATCAAAAGTTTCGAAAAAAAATTTCGGTTCATTCTCCGTCGGAACTTACCTCCATCTTTAGGAGAATCAGCGGCATTGCCGATGAGTTTTCCTCAAAAAAATTGACAGCGGTTTATCCACTGAAAATTGCAAGTAGTTTTTTCGTTAAAAAACCTGCCGGTAAGTGATTGGCAAAATATCTGCCGGTTAGACCGCCGCTACTATCGGCGGATATAATTTCACCGGTATAGCCAATTTTTCTTATAGTGATGGGAGTGGATTTAAACTACCAACTTATATTTTATATTTATTCCTAATTAGTGTTGCTCTACTCTTCACAAAGTAGAATGTAAAAGTTAAATATCAATCATGAGAAGATACTATAAAGTTTTGAAAACTACAAGAAAAAGAAAATTCTTTGATGCAGCAACTTGCAGGCATTAACTTTTGGGGGAATTGGTGTCCATTAATGCTTGTAATTGCTCCCCAATTAAATTTCCCATCTTGTAATGTTTCCTCCATGATCATAATACTAAAAAATGTAGCAAGAAGATTATCAACTTTTCCATATCTCAATGTAGATTTTACAAAGCTAGTACATGAATGCTGCAGAAAATATTCAAGAAAGACATTTTTCTCTAATAAATTAGTAAATAGAAGCAATAAAAATGATCTAATTTTCCCATATATGCACTAAATTAACTTTGGAGGGAACTGGTGTCCATTAATGCATATAAATGCTCCCCAAATACTTTATGGGAAGCTACTAGAAGTATGACAGTCAATCAATTTATATTTAATATGGAGGAGTTGGCGAAACTGGATATGAATGCTTATGAATGGTTAACTGAAAAGCACCAAGGAGAATGGTAACGATCACATTTTTCATGCACCTCAAAGTGTGATACTTTGCTTAATAATACGCGGTGAGCCGGATGCAACAGAAGCATGAGACATCATCATGGTGGAATGAGAAGTTATGCCCAAGAATTTGTTAAGCACTTTCAAAGAATTTGTATGATGCCGGGGGGTGCATTGGAGTGAAAGCTGATGATAACAATTGCCAAATTACTACAATGCAAGGGACACAATATATCGTTGACTTAGATTCTATGTCTT
This sequence comes from Dendrobium chrysotoxum, assembly GCA_019925795.1. Taxonomy (NCBI): domain Eukaryota; kingdom Viridiplantae; phylum Streptophyta; class Magnoliopsida; order Asparagales; family Orchidaceae; genus Dendrobium; species Dendrobium chrysotoxum. The sequence goes on along the minus strand of CM034297.1, from coordinate 47,435,339 downwards.
GTAGTTGTAAAAGATTGGAATTTAATGGATTGCCATGTCTTCATGCATGTGCTGCAATCAATATGAGGGAACTTCTTCATGATGATTTTATGCATAACTACTACACTATGAACAATTATAGGAGAACTTATAAGTTCAACATTATTCCTATTAATGGTTCTGATCAGTGGCCTAAAAGCAAAAGATTATCTCCACTGCCGCCAAGATACAATAAACCTAAGAGGGTTGCCCACCAAAGATGAGAAGAAGAGGTGCATATCAGCAAGTTGATTACTGACAAAGTAAAAGCTTAAGTTGGTCGACTGTAACTCTCCATTGTACTAAATGTAAACAGAGTGATCACAATAGTAGAAGTTGCGGCAAGAGAAAAGAAAAACATAAAGAAACTCTACTCAAATGCTTCATGCAAATGTTGGCTTACAATACAACGTAATAACACAAGATGATTTGCATCTTCAGGAATTAAATTCAGACAACTTGAATGACTTAGTAAGTGAAGATATTGTAGATTTCTGTTCGACATAATTTTTTTTGGGAAATGAAATAACCTTTTTTTTTAATTTGTATCTTTGCTCCAGTCCGCATATCTAAATCAAAATTGTAGCTCACAAACAAGACAACCACTGAATGTGTGCACACAAGGATCATCAAACAAAGGGTTGGTGGTAAGTTAGCAAACATATTTTAATAATTACCTATGTAATTCAATTTTTATAACTAGTAATTCGATATTATGTTTGTTTATAGGTTTATAAATCTAAAAGAAAAAAGATTGAGTAGATGAAGCTTGGAGGATATTAAACCCAACAAAATTTTTTGTATTAACCTGTGTTTGCACATTTTGAAAGATATCATCAAGGAATCTCTTCTTGTTATATCCTTGATTTGATTTATTTTTGAGTCACCTCACTTTTACCGTCTATTTTGGCTATGAGATTGTGACTTGTTTTAAAATTAACCTGGAACTTTTAATGTACAAATATTTTCTTGAACTCCAAAGTCTAGCAGCATGGAAAGGCACTTATATAGAAAAGGAAATGAGTTATGATATGTTGTTTAAACTATTTGATGAATGGATAGCCTCAATACAATGCAAAAATCTAGTACTAGCTCCATATTTTGTCATGGATCCTCAATACTTGAAGTTTGATGTTACATGCTTTATTTATAAGAATAATCTTTTTAATGGTTGGGTTCGTTGGCAACACATCGTGTCAAATCCTGTGATTTTAATAGAATAACATTTGACCTCAAACTTTCATCATGAACTTGCCAAGAAAGAAAGTGTATGAGCTTAACAGAAAAAAAGAAAAAAATGAAGGGGAGAGAAAGAGAGAAGAGAGAGAACCCAAGTAGGAAAGTTGAAAATGAATAATATATAAAACATATTTAATTACTTATAACATAGAGATTAGCCCCATTAATTGAATACACTCTTCTAATACTGATAAAATAGAGCCAAGTAAGCAATTTTATCTCAACATCCACTTATTATACCTAAAATACCTAGAATGCCCATTCTATTTAACTTTTGGAGTTAACTTTAACTCCTTAGGCTCAAGGATCAAATTGACTCAATTTTCAATATGCGAGGAGCTAAAATGGGACAATACGATACTCTGGGATTAAATTGAACATATTTATTGATAGTCAAGGGACTATTTTAAGCTTTTACTCCATTGTGTTCATATTCCATAAATAAATCTGAGAAGCTTATTTGCATGAAGACATGATATATAGAAAATCTCAATATCTTATATTTAAATGAAAAAAATATACAAAAAAGGTCTTGTTGATCAACAAAATGCTAACCTCATAATCCCGAATAAATGGTCTCACAGCATCTGCTATTCATTGGAATTACATTTATTCTAGCTTCTCCCTGTGTTTCTACGACTTGTAAGAACCTGCTTGTTATGCAAAAAATAGCAATTAGTTGGCAAAAGATCTGAGGCATGTATCGAAAAAAGGAGAAGTTGAGAATTCCTTATGTGCTTATTAAGCATCATTTAGGCTTCGTTTAAGATGATTTTCTTAATACTTCTTAAAATAACTTTTTAATAATTTTTGTACTAAAAAGCTGCTTTAGGAAGTGGTAAGAAAGCGGTCCAAAACGAAGCCTATATAGAGTTAGAAACAATCTAACGGAACAACAGTTTGAAAAGAATGGAATAATACCTAAACAAATTCATCACCAGAGCTCACGCCATAGGCCCATAGGTAACAAGCAATGTAACAATATGCAGAGTAAAACTACGCTTATTTTTGTATATCTTTTTTAAAAAACAAAGATAAAAGAAAGAAAACATCCATTCATTTACTTTTTTATTCCCCTCTTCAGAAAGATTTATGTATAAATGTACAAATCTAAATCTAATAATTTCTCCCGAAGAGAAATTATTACGTGCGGAGTTTAGAAGCGTCCGGACTATGTACAAGTTATACACACTACTATATATATAAAGTTGTCTTTTTTTTAAAAATCAACAATATTTAGATGTTTTGAGTATTTTAAAAGATGATAATCATAATTCATCATTAGTCATCACCATGATCGCCACCACCACTAGTCGCTATCTCTGTTGTCATCATCATCACCACTCCCATTACACTGACCATTATCGGCTGCTGCCGCAATCAAAGGCCACTGTCGGCTACTACCAATGCATAATTAAACAAAAAGAGGATTTGCAAATAAAACTCAAAACTCTAAGATTTGTCTATCTAATACTCTATTAATGAGTTAACAAAAGTCATGATGGACCTCAACAAAAATGAGGAAGTCACAAAAAGATCTTGCCCGGAAGGATAGCCGCACTTAAATCATACGAGCTCCATCTCTCTTGTGCACCTTTGTCTGTCATTCTCTTTTTCCTTCTCAGCTATCTCTGAATTGCACTAAGAACTCATCACTTGTGCTCGTCGTTGAAGGTATCGGTGATACTAGTGGCATGTGAAAGAAAAGTCGGAATAGAAGCTTGTTAACGAATATATTGACGGGATCATGAGTGATCCAAGAGAAGAAGAGTTCATGAAACATATTGATTCACCTAGCACCTTGATCTGACAAATATAAGACATAAGCCAAAATCACAGTCAATGAGGGATTGTACTGAACAACTAGAGGATGATATTATTTTTATGTTAGTTAAAAATGAGTGTTACATGTGTAAATAGTAAAATGTAGATGTAGAAAAATATAAATCTTATAATTTAAATGCTACTTATGTAAATCCTCTTTTTTTTAAAGATATTAAGCATATTTTAATACTAAAAAAATATAAATAAAATTAGAAAAAATAAAACTTCCCAAATAGACCCTTAGTAAACTAACTCCATTTGTAATATGGAATAGCTTAACAATTTCAATTGAACCACCGTATCACTATTTTGAGTTTAAATTAGGATCTTTTTGGGATAACTTTCTCACTACTTGCTTTTTAGACTGCAACTACACTTCTTTTTACTACTACTTTCTCGTTGGTTTTCAAATTTGTTTTTGGGTGGTAAACTACTTTTTATAACAAGAGTTGCTGATATGTAATAACTTTAAGGAAACAACTATTCAATTTTTTGAAAAAGAACATATTTATAATATTCATAATAACTTTCAAAAAAAGTTATTTTTTCAACAATCGTTTCACACACATTTTTATTTTAAGCTTTGTTTGGGATAACTTTAGCTATAATAAAAAGGGAAATTTTTAACACTAAGCATGATTAGAATCATAATTAGCCCTTTAAGCATCAGTTTTTTAAAATTTAGAAATAGGCATAATCGCCTGTTTGATAGGCGACTTAGTAATCTAACCTAAATCGCCCATTAACTAGGCGATTTATAAATCACCCCTTGAAGGGGCGATTTATATCCTGCAGCTAAATCACCCATCGAAGAGGTGATTTAGCTGTGGAATTTTTTTTTTAAATTTAAATACATCAAAATCAGAAAATATTAAATTTTGATATTTTATGAAAAACTCAAGTATTATTTTATATTTTTGAGTGACCATCTATAATGATTGATAAATGAAGAAGTTTTAATTGGACTAAATGAATTGAGTAATTTTTTTTTTGGTTTAGCTACATGACATAATTAATAAGTAAGAAATTATTAATTATTAATGAATACATTGATAGAAGTTGTAAAGAAAAATGTTTATTTAAATTTTTGCAAAATTCCAAATTATTGGGGATATTGGAACCCACATTTAAAAAAATCTGTGAAAGCATAGGATCTTAATAATGTGAGAATCCTTTTGAAATTACAAATCATCTAGCTTGCAATGGTACATCACATCACATGTCAGAATCTTGGCTGCTAGTGTTTGTTGGGAATATTTAATCTAAGCTATTTAAAGGATGAGTGGCAGAGTGATGTAATATAGTTTTTGAGTTATTCAAAATGTTTTGGCCATGTATGGAGAAATTTAAAGGTATCCCCAACAAAGAAAGGTTTGATGAAGCAAGTCGATGAATGCATAATTGCATAGCACGCGCCGGTGATAGTCTGTTAGAGCAGAAGGCTAATCGAAATGAGATATTTAGGTGTTGCGTATATGAATGGTCAGATGATGAGGATGATTGCCTCTGGGATATGCACGGCGAGTTAATTATGGTAAAACTTTTTAAAAGTAGAGATTTCTTAAATGCCGCCGGCTGGAAATCTCTTCAGATTAGGTTCCGTGAAGTAAATGGTCATCATGTAAGTCTTTATTTTTTACAGATGCGATACCATGAGATGAAACACCACAGAGATAGTGGACATTCCCCGCCTGATATTGATTGCAGCGAGCTTGATCATGAGCATATAATTTTATATAGTGATTGGTGTTCGAGGTCCGACAAGTTTATTATGGATTTCTATAAAGAGCGGATGAATGAGGTATTACCTGATGGGACGCGCAGAGAGTTCTTCAATGTAGACGACTGGCAAGACCTTCAGTATGAGTTTGAGTTCGATCAGAAATGTTATCCAACTCAAATACAACTACAGTCACGTTTACATATGCTGAATAGGAAATAGGATAGATATGTCCTCCTCTAAATGTTATGTACGCCAACATCTTAATTTATTTCTTGCTTAGTAGGATATGTGTCTAAGTATTTGTCTTTGGTATGTAATGTGCTACTTTGCTTAATTTCATGTCGTTCTAAAGGTTTGTATTTTCGTGTAAGATTAGTATTGGCAATGATATAATGTTCATTTCTTTTAGTTGATGTATTCTCATTATATTTGTCGTTAATCTAAATTTATTCTAACCAACATTTGATAAGGAAACTAGAAAGTAAATTAGCTGAATGAAAGATAAGCAAACTCATAGTCAATAATCACTAGATACAGGAACATCCACAAAAGTCTACATAAGATATATTAAAAACATAACATCAACTAACGTCTCCTACGTCCTCTATGGGGTAAAGCATGACTGCCAGGTGTGTAATGCTGTGGTGGAAGTACAGACCTATCTCGTAGCACATACTGCTCTACCCCGATGATGCCTTGCTCCTCTGCCCCAACTGTGTCTGCTGATGTACTATCTGGAACATACTCATGTGGGTACCATCCTAGTGTAGACTCCTGAGTCGGCTGAGTAAAGAAAGGCTGAGAAGATCCCACATCTGTAGATTGAGGATCAGCTGTCACTGCATTGAAGGTGTCGTATGGATGCCCTGTATATCCATGCTCAAAGTAGTGCTCATCAGGAATATGAAGCTCTCTACGCAAATCCACTGTCATCTCAGCAATTTTCTTAATAATACTTTCTGCATTGCTGTAGTCATCTGAACTCACCAAAGGTAACACTGCACTCTCTATGTCCAGGAATAAGTTACGCTGAACGAATGCAAAAAAATTAAACTACTATAAAGTGAACATTCTTTTGTAATGAAATATATACCACACTAATATTACTTACCAGATATCGCTCTGAAGGTGCTCTAGGGTAGTAAGTAGTCGGTGGTTCTGATGGTGGCTTCAACATGTACAATGTCGCCGAGGACCTGAACCACTGTAGGTAATCCTGAATGAAGTGCCCAATATCAGGTCCAGCAGTCATTCCTTGAATAACATATACATGTCTATCCTCCCACAGTCCAACGTAAGGCAGGTGGTACACCATCCAATCAGTGTCACCTTTACCATGCTCATCTACTCTTGTAAATTTATTCTCCATGGGTTGAACATCAGTAGTAGGAGTAAGGCCGAACTGTCGAACAACTCTATCTGGTAGGTGCCACTCCACTCGAGACCAACAAATAAGGGGCACACTAGATAACCATATTGCTTGTCCTGATAGGCATATATCAGCAACTTGAGAATGAATTTCTGGGGTGTAAGGCTCCCATGTGACCTGCAAAACCAAACAAATTTTTATTCATATAACAATAACTATTATAAATTAACTGATATAACATCTACATTACTAATATAAATGCATACCTGACTATCTAAAAGGCCATCTAGCTCATCTCTATAACTATTGAGGCTACTTGTTGGGAGCTGCCTTATAAACTCTTGGTTCCCTATACAAGTGGGCTAGTACTCCTACCCCTAAAGAGTAACTGCTGAACAAACCCAAGTCCTCCAACAACGGTAAGTACCTTAAATGGACCTCACAACCTGAGGTGTCTGGGAGAAGGTAAGTTCCCATCAGAAATAGTATATACGCATGAACATGCCGCCAAAAATCTAGCTCGTTCAAATCCAAATATGAATCCCTATAGAAGGTCCAACATAGCCATCTCAAAGGTAAGCAAGTATGAGCTTGAGCCTACCCCATCCTGAACTTTGAAGACACTCGTGCGTTGAATGGATCATGATACACCACATCTCGCTGAGGGTGCTGCCCTAACAGATCATCACAGCAGTCAGGCCAACTACTCCAACGTCTACCTGGGCCGACAGTATTATTTCCAACCAAAGCTGGACCATCAATGTGAACCCCCAATATCATAGCAACATCCTGCAGAGTAATACTCATCTCACCAATAGGCAAGTGAAATGAGTTTGTCTGAGGTGACCAGCGCTCAACCAAAGCGGTAAGGAGATTGTGATCCATCCTTATATATCGTAGATGGCTAACACAGTCCAATCCTAAGACCCGAAGAGCTTCCATAAATCTAGGGCAATTAATTGGCCACTCATAAACCATGAGAAGATGCGAGGCAACTTCCAAAACTGTTTCCTACAAGTCACGAAGGTTGAAGGGCATTAATAATATTAACTGAATCAATGAACAATCACTAAGGTAAAATATCATACCTCATCAGGATGGGCTGCTCTGTGTGAACCATGTAGTGAGGCAATACTATGATGTAGATCTGTCTGCACATGTTGTTGCTCCTCATCGCCCTGTGCAACAGATTTTCTAGCCTGTCATTTTCGGCGAGCATGTTGACTTTCTGCCATAATAGCTACAAATTTGCATAAAAATTTTGTTAATAGCTAAAAAATTTATTCAAATTGATCAACATAATTAAAGTAAAACATCAATCAATTTGGGTTTAAAATATCCAACTTTTTAAAAAATAGCAAGACCAAAAATGACATAAACTTTTTAGGCCATTAGAATTATTAATGATCCTTCTAATTTTTATCCATAGCAACCTATCTTCGCTCTAAAACTGGATTAATTAAAATTTTGCACAATACCGTGACCATTAAAATGAAATCATAAGCAAATTTTTTATCTTCGCTCTGCAAACTAATTTTAAAAGTCAATATCTAGATTCTTTCTTTTTTGTCTAGAAATTTGAATTCTTATGAGAGCTCTTAGCAGTATAGTCATTAAAATCTTTGCATTTCTAACTTAGATGGGTACCCTATTAGCATAGTCTTAGCTAAGAAACTATTAGCACACAAAATTCAAGCAAAAAATAAAAAGTATAAATTACGAACATTAGATATATATCATGAAAATTTTATCTTCAGTTATTATTTCTGTAGCCTATCACTAATTAGTATTTTGTTTAATAGGAAACAAGACAAATGCCGATCTCCAGTTCATTTGAAAACTCCAAAAGTATGACATTAGATATAAATTTCAATATAAATCTTAACGTGAAATTATAATTTAAATATAAAATTTTAAATTATTTACTATTTGCTGCTTAACAATATAGCTTAATCTTCTATTACGAATATCTATATAAACTTGAACAAACAATTAAACACATACTAAATAACTTCAAGTAGAATACAAAGTACTAAGGAAACAGCATTGTAATATTACATAACTTGCACACCAAACATAATTTGAACATAACAAGTACACCAAACAAATACACACACACTATTTCACTTGAACTACAATACATCAACAAGCCTTAAGGAAATGGCAGTGTCATATTACATAACTAGCATCATTGACTCAATAATTTCACGAATGCTTTGCACGGCGTGTTGGGCAGGTTGTTCTATTATGGTCGACTATGTGACAATAACTACATACCCTGGTACTTTGTTGCCTTGGTTCATCCATTGTGTTTCTGTATCGGTTAGTCTTCGGCCTACCGGATCTCCTTCTAAAGTTTGGAGGGTTCAAGGGGTACAGACCAGATGGAGTATCATGACTGGGCCAGTATGCCTTATTTGGTATAGTGTGAAATTCATCCACATAAGTCATCTTAAAGTTATTCATCGTGTAGTACTCTGAAACATAATCCAGATGACTTATTCTGACTGATGCATTAGAACTTACAACATGGGCACATGGCATGTGATAAATTATATTCCTTCCATAACTACATAAACTATTTGCACCTAGTGTAATGTCCATGCAGTATGATCTTGATGACATATCAAAAACTTGGAACTCACGCATATTAATACGCGTTGGCTCTAGTATTCTTCTAGCCTCTGCATCTATTTTTTGTAATTTGGCTTGGACTCGTGGGGAGAAACAATTATTACTTTGATGCTCTTCAGTAGTGATATTCTCAAGTCGTCAGACAAACATTCTAACAATATTATAATATATGGCAGTAATGAGACCTTGCACCGGTAACCCACGTGCTCACTTTAGTATTCCATTAAAGGCTTCAGAAGCATTGGTTGTCATGACTCCCTATCGAAATCCACCATCAAAAATCAAGGTCCACTTTGAAACATCCCTTTCTACTAACCATTGATGAAGTTCAGGCTTAATTCTTATTATATCTAACATGCTCTGATTGAATGTATCTGTATCATTGGTAATGACGGCTATATACATCTTCTAGCATAGAAACTCCACATCAGTTAGTCCCATTTATCGAATAGCTTTCTTAAATTTTTCATGTAAGTGCCTAAGACGATGACGGTGTGCTGCACCTGGGAATATATCCCTGCATCCACGTACCAACCCAGCATGCCGATCAGATATGATATAAAGATTACTTCTAGTAGCAACAGATGGGAGTAAATCATGAATCATGGTAAGAAACCAAGTCCAAGAGTCATTGCACTTTGACTCTACAATGCCAAATGCTAATGGGAAAAGGCCGTTATTTGCATCAAGCCCAACTACTATGAGTAATGTACCCCTATACTTACCTAGTAGAAAAGTCCCATATAGGCTGAGAACGGGTCAACAAAACCTCCAACCAGTGATAGATGGCACAAAAGCCCAAAATAACCTTTGAAATCTATGTGAGCTCGATGATTGAATTTCGTACACAGTTCCAGGCATAGCTTGAACAATCCCTTCCATGAATAAATTCAGTGTTCTGTAGGACTCTTCCCAACTGTCAAACACTGCCTTAATAGCCTTACGACGTGCATCCCATGCTTTCATGTATGAAAATTTAATGTTAAACTTTGCCTCAACTCTTCTAATAATTTCTCTAGGTTTAATATCCATTTGTTTCCTTATAGTAGGAATAATAAAGAAACTAATGAACTGTGAATTACATTGCCTGTGCCCTGCTTGAAGAATAGGGTTCGTGCACGTATGTGGACCTTTTATCATTGCTATCTTCCAAACCCCTCCCAATCGCTTACTCAGGCTAGCGTGTAAACGCCAGGGACACTTCACTGGCAGATTATCATGTTGTATACAAGCAACTGTGAATTTTTGCTTATTCGAAGCTACCACGACAAACTGAACATTATTTGTAATAGACCAACCATGCAAGGCAAATTACAGTTCAGATTTCTGGCGGAAACACATATGTTCCACCAATTCAGTAGGAATGATAAATTCATCATCAGTGATGCTAAAAATATTACTACGATCAGCTTCAACCTCTGCATTCCACTAACGTGTAGTCTTTGGAATCTCAGCATATTCATTATTACATGTCATGCCCTCTTCTATATTTTTAATCCTTCTACAATAGTCATGAATGATATCATTAGTATTTGGTTGAACACCCTGATTCATGCCAGCATGATCGTGTAGGATATCTTTAAACTCCGCATCCCCGTCATTGCTTGAACCACTGCTCATTGTCTCATACCCTTCATCATTCACTATAGGATCAAATAATCTAATGTCTTCAACTTCAAAAGTAGAAGAAGGCTGGGATTGTGTAGAAGGGCCAGCCAAATTCTCTAGAGATGTGATTGTTGTGGATCTACATTTATATTTACGCAATATTAGATAGCGATCAATAAGATTTAACTTTAAGAAAAATAATCATTTTCTTCACAACAACACACCCTAGATGTACATTTGGGATTATAACGGCTATCTCCGCAGAATCATGCATCTCATGTACATGATCTAGTACAACTGAATTATGAATTTGAGCCGACAAATCTTCATCCAATTTATTTTCATTATGAATTTGCTCAACCTCCACATATAGAATCAGAACTTCAGCAACAGCCAATGATAATGCAAATTCACAACCTTCATCATCCTTAAGCTTCGATGCCATAAATTAGTTAACCACAAGAAAGCGACCCATAATGGTCACCGCGTACTTTGAGGGATCGAACTTCAGCGCCCTAAGAACCCGATCCTTCAACTGCTTTAAAGTCGAGCTGAAGGGAACTTGTAGGGGCCGACATTTACCACCAATATATGTTGGTGAAAAGTTACCATCTAAGGATAACTCTCCGTCATATAACAACATAAAAGAGGGTGGTCGTGAACTCATTTTCAATACCTACATTTATAACATATTTCATAGGATATATTTATTTCATCAATGCAATCATCAAACTCATACAATTTACAATTACTTACATTGACTCTGTTAATATTATCATTAACTCATGAAAAAATAATTGTTATGAATAATAATATTATTCTCTCCTTATATTCGAACAAAAAATTAACAAATCTATTATTTTGATAATATAAATTTCAGATTATTTTTAATTCGTTTATAATCACTACAAATATTAAAATAATACATGAAAATAATTATTTAAAATATGGAATATTTTTAATTACAAATACATAACGATTTATTTATCGCTATATCCTTCAATATAATTAACGAATAATTATGTTAGACCGAATGCTACTACATTCTATGAGATCAATGCAAATGCTGGACAACACCCTCCCTAAACTTTGACAAAATTACCCTTTTTTATATTTCCTGCCTCAAAGGTAAAATATAGCAAATTATAATTAGCCAAAAGTACTTCATAACCAAATGTTTAAACATTAACAAGCTCAAAAAAGCCATAAAATACAATAAAATTTTGCATTTCTTGTTATTTATCCAAACTTTTCTAAAAAAACACACATAATACATTAAGCACCTAAAATCACTTCGTTCAACAAATTTACATGGTGCATTCTCTTCTTTCAACTTTACCCTAACTTCTATTCAAGAAAGGAATTTAAAAAGTTAAAATTTTTAAGCTAAAACACATAAAAAATGCTTACCAGCGAGCGTCGAATGGGGACTTAAGGCTTTGGCCGAATTTTTTATAAGGCCAAAATCGCCCCTTAGATGGGCGATTTATTCATTGATGTAAATCGCCTAGTTAAAAGGTAATTTAGGTGAATATACTAAATCGCCTTAACAACAGGCGATTATGCCTATTTTTAAATTCTAAAATTACAATGCTTAATTTGCTATTTACGCTTCTAATCATGCTTACTGCTAAAAATTTGCCTAATAAAAATAGTTAGTAAAAATAATGTCTGTTCGGAGGAAAGTTTTTTAAATGATATTTCAAACTTTAAAAAAACTAATAATAAAACTGTTATTTGTAAAGTATTTTTAAAATTAGGGTGGGAAAGAAAATTTTAAAAATAAAAATAAAAAATGCTAAAACTGCACCCAAACAAAGCTTAAGAGCCAATTAGAGGATTGAAAGTGTGAATAGGTTGTTAGACCTATTGCTCACGTCCCTAGGCTAACCAAGAGGGGGGGGGGGGTGAATTGGTCCTTTTAAAATTTGCTCTTGGGATTTTGAAAATTTTTAAAGTAAATCGTACAGTACGATATTACTTAGTACAGTACGAACAGAGTTAATATCTGCTCTTAACTTAAGCACAGTAATTCAACCACAAAGAAAATAAACTACAGAAATGTAAAATGCAGAAAAGTAAACAGTGAACAAAAAATATCAGAATTTATAGTGGTTCGGTCAAACACGACCTACATCCACTCCCTAGAGACTCCTTCTCTAGGTATTGCACTAAACTCAAGTGTCTGTCCTTTTGTCCCCACAGCAAGGCGGAGAAGCCTTTACAAACTCTCTTCCACCAACCTCGGTGCGGTAGAGAACCGTTGTCCTTTTTTCATCCTTTTCACCCTCCAAGTGCAGCAGAGAACCGTCGTCCTTTTCACCCTCTAAGTGCGGCAGAGAACCGTCGTCCTTTTCACACTCTAAGTGTAGCAAAGAACCGTCATCCTTTTCACCCTCCAAGTGCGGTAGAGAACCGGAATCCTCTCGAACAATGCTCTTGCAAAAGTCTTCAAGGAACTAGGAAGATGCTTGAAGAACAAGTAAAAGAAATCCTCTTAATTGGATAACCTTGTGAATCCCCTCATAATTCTCTCTTGAAAGATCTCTCAATACTCACTCCCAAACACTCTCCCAATCACTCTCCTTTCACTTCCCAAAAGAATTTTCACAGAAGCATCTTTTCTTCAGTCAGTTTTTAGTTATTTATATACTTGGGACTGAAAAAACCGACCAAAAACTAAAATTTCAAGTTTAATCCGTGCCGATCGTCCCGTACGATCGACGATCGTACTGTACGAATAGTTCAAAATATTGAACGATCCATCCCGTATGAACAATGAGACGATTCAAATAGAGAGCTTCGTACAAACATATCGTCCCGTACGAACCCTTGGACGAATCAAACAGAGCGCTTCGTACAATCAGTTCGTCCCGTACGAACACTTGGACGATTCGAATAGAGAGCTTCATACGAACATATCATCCCATACGAACCCTTGGATGAATCGAACAGAGAGCTTCGTACGAACTTATTGTCCCGTACGAACCCTTGGATGAATCGAACAGAGCACTTCGTCCGATCAGTTCGTCCTGTATGAACCATTGGACTAACCTAATTTTGAGCAGTTAGTACAGAAAAAACTCATGTACGAATAGTATTCATACTGTATGAACATGCCTTAGAAAAATTTTCTTGCCATATGGGTTCAATATGGAGGACATATTCAACAGATCGTCCCGTACGATATCAAATCGTACAGTACGATAAGTTTAAAAATTTAAACTTTTTACTCCCCCATTATGTGTGTGTGCACAGTTATCCAATTTACAATCACACTCTCTCAGACTTAAGAAAAAGAAAATTTACAGACTTCATTTACAGTGAACAAGTAAACTTGAAGTCTTCAGCAATCTGGAGTGTGAATTTCCTGAAAAATACTTTAGTACACACAACAAAAACTCAAATATATGTTAGAAAATGAATTAGACAAATAATAAGCTTTTGTAATTATCAAAAATATAAACTTGGATTAGAATTCACATGAACAAACCGATTCACCCAAATCATAATAATCTCCCCCTTTTTTATGATGGCAAAATAACTATTATTTGTAATGAAATACATAAAAATAGATCTTCTAACATCCACTAAATGTACTCCCTTAAATAAAAGATCTACACTCCCCCTAAATAAAAGATCCCTAAAGTTCCCCTAAAGAATTGACTTATTCTATCCCTAAGCTCCCCCTAAAGACTAATCAAGGTATACGAGGATAGAGAATTTAATATGGAATACACAAGGGAAGGGAAGGAAAGAGTGTAGAAATGATAATACAAGCACATACAACACAAGCACATACACAAGAATTCAAACAAAACAAAGAAGAAAAGAAAAAAAAATAGCACAAGAGACAAATATCACATAAGTCAAACAATAAAATTATAAGAGACAAATAGCACATAAGTCAAACAATAAAACTCTCCCCCTTTTGCCAACAGCAAAAAGGACGCTTAAAATAGTTGAGAAGTGAAATAATGTTAAATAAAGTTTAACTACAATATTCAAATGAGATGTAAAAACTAAAGACTCAAAAGTGTTGGATTGCATATTATGTTAAGGAGAAGAAAAGTTGATCTAAAGTAGTAATGTATTAGACATATTAGTAGTCTCAATTTTTACACAAAAGATGAGATAACATTACCAAAATTCTAAGTCTAAAGTGACAATTATTGATTAGTGATAATAGAGAAAAAATGCTAAAGGAAAGAACATTTGGCGACTTTGTGCATCTTTTCAAAATACAGGCTAATTTTGTGCCTATTAAAATTTGGCGACATTGCGCATCTTTTATTGGATGATACACTTTATGTGTCTTTTCACATTTGGCGACATTGCGCATCTTTTATTGTATGACACATTTTGTGCATCTTTTCAAGCTTTGCTTTGAATGTAAGATTCTATCCAAGAACACTATCTCTGAGTCACAAATATAATAATAAACACAAAGATATAGAATGTGAGTATAATGTTAAAACATCAAAAATACACTAATTTAGACTAAATAATACATGTCTAAATAAGATTAAGTAAGATCTTCTATTCCATACCAAATCATAACGAAATTTAAAAATTTTGAAAATTTAATGTCATGCATAGTATTTTCTATTGTAATATAAACTCAATTAATATTCTAGATCATTAATCAACTATAGTCAAGTGAATTAAAAATATAATGTATCCAGTCAATAACACAAAAAAGATAAGCACAGAAACACTTGAACATTTCATTACTAATCATTTCAAAACATACAACATAGCAAGTTTTACTTTGAGGCACAATCTCATAAAAAAAACTTGCTAAACATTTTCAAAACATAAACTAGACAAAACATAAAACAGCCTAAAACTGATAAAGAAAATCACAAACACATTCAAGCCAAACCATAACAAAGCATGCTAGAACTCAGAAGGACCCTGATCTGGAGGAGGTGGTGGAGCGCCGAACAGACCAAAATAGCTGTTTAGCGTTGCAATATTCGTATTCACTGTATCAAATCGTTCTCTTATTCACACTCTATCCTCCTTATACAGATCATCCTGCTGCTTTAGGTACGCCTCCATATTGTCAAATCTTTGATCCATTCTATCAAATCTCTGGACCATATCCTGGTAGAAGTTTTGATTAAGTCCAGGACCGAGTGTAGGAGCAGGCGCAGGAGTAGGTTCATCATCAGAACTAATCACATGTTCTTCTCTCCCAAATAGTGCTCTAAAGGAGGCATCAGTGAAATATAGTGGTAGTTCTGAAGGTCTGTTAGGATGGATTATGTTATACTTTTTCTCAAGAATAAAACAGATTACTTGTCCTAGGGCAATATTCTTCTTTCTCTTTACACTGGATTGGCCAATATCAGAAAGATAAAAGATGTAGTCCAGAAGCAGTTAGGCTTCATCAATTGGTTAACCAGACATGATCAGGTAAGTGACACAAGAGAGAAGAGGAGTCATATTTAATCTATCTCCGGCTTTAGGAATGATAGAGCTTCTAAGAACATGTTGAATTATACGAGCATTTTGGTTTAAGGTGTCGACTCGAGGAACATGAGTTGGTTATCCTACACCTTTAATGACCTGATTGACTTCAGTCCAGTCATAATCAGATCGAGCTATTAATGTATTTGCCCGAATGCCCATGGTTCTCAAATGAAAGTACTCTTCTAGATCCTCCTTTGTAATCTCTACTCTCTGTTTCAAAACATATGATGAAATCCTAGTATGATCATGACTAAAAGTCATGTTGGCTAGAAAAATATGTAGGAGATCTTTATTATATGAGTAGATTAGAGTGAGAAAGAAGGAGAATTGGGTAGAATCAAAGAGAGGCATTACTACGAAATGGAGATTCTCTTGTAGTAGAATGCGGGAGGGAGTGATTTTGGATGTAGCAAACCTATAGTAGGCTTCTTCACTTTGTCCACTCAAAAAATTGTCATCCCAATCCCTCCTAGAGAAAGCCTCCCTGGATTGACGTACTCTTTTTCTACTTCCAGACATTCCTATTTTATGCTCTAGAGGGTTTGAAGTGAAGTGGAACGGAAGAAAATGAACCTCCCTTTTATAGAAAAATCGATCAATCGTACTGTATGAAATAAGTTCATATAAGACGAAATTGTTTTCGTCCGGGATGAATTAAAGTTCGTCCGGGACGAACAAAAGTAGTCAAAATGAAACAGTTTTTCATAAACTGCTCGTCCCGAGGCATCCTTTCGTACAGGCTTTTTGACTTCCTGATCGTACAGACGATGACGTGTTCATCCAGGACGATAAAAAAATTAAAGGTCGTTCAGGCGACGGTTAGGTTCGTCCCTCATGCGAAATGACATGTGGATTGTACAGACGAATGACGTATTCGTACGCACGATCACCAATAATAACTAATACTAACCGTATTTCCTCCCAATTCGTACAGATGAAGTATAAGTATGATGATATAATCGTACAGTACGATACGATATCGTACAGTACGAATAGACACTTAAACTTTTATCTCTTCAATCTTACATGCTTTCAACATTCAATCAAGGAACAAAAATACAACAGAAATTTTTTATTTTTCTTTTTTTTAAATAACATAATAAAATAATAAAAATATAAAACACTAGAAAAATAAAAACACATCCAATGAACAAAACAACAAATACAGATGAAAGTATATTTGCAAAATTTTTAATCAAGCATTAAGATCTATCACACCTAGCCTTGTCCTTAACATGCTAAAAGTGTCAAAGGCTAAGGGTTTTGTGAAAATATCTGCAAGCTGATCTTTAGTAGCGACATGATGTAGTTCAATTTCCCCTTTCGCTACATGATCTCTTATAAAATGATGTCTTATGTCAATATACTTGGTTCTAGAATGTTGAATAGGATTCTTTGAAATACAAATGGCACTAATGTTGTCACAAAATATTGGAATGGTGCCAACTACAAATTCTAAGTCACTCAATTATTATTTCAGCCAAAGCACCTGTGCTACACAACTCCCTAAGGCAATGTATTCTGCTTCAGCTGTAGAAAGTGTTACTGAATTTTATTTTCTACTGGACCAAGATACTAATGAATTTCCAATGAATTGACATGTCCCAGAAGTACTTTTCTTATCCACCATGCAGCCTGTAAAATCTAAATCTGAGTATCTAATAATTTCAAAAGAAGAACTGTTCTTAGGATACCAAATTCTTAAATTTTAAGTTCTCAAAAGATATCTTAAGATCCTTTTCACTGCTGTCAAATATGATTCTTTTGGATCAGCTTGAAATCTAACACATAAGCAAACACTAAACATGATGTCAGGTCTGCTAGTAGTCAAATAAAGCAAAGATCCAATTATTCCACTAAACTTCTTTTGATCAATAGATTTTCCCTTAGGATCCTTATCTAATAGGACTGAGGAAATCATGGGTGTAGTTACAGGTTTAGCATTATCCATTTCATACTTTTTGAGTATTTCCTTAACATATTTAGATTGATAAAGAAAGGTTCCTTCCTCATTTTGCTTTATGCTAAAGCCAAGAAAATAACTCAAATCACCCATTAAACTCATCTCAAATTCACTACTCATTGTCTTTAAAAATTCATCACATAAAGCTTTATTAGTTGATCCAAAAATGATGTCATCCACATATATTTGAACAATGAGTATATCTTTTCCAATTCTTTTCAAAAATAGAGTGGTATCCACACTTCCTTTAACAAATGATCTATTTAATAAGAAAGTGCTCAACCTCTCATACCATGCTCTAGGTGCCTGTTTTAGTCCATATAATGCCTTTTTCAATTTGAAAACATGATTAAGGAATTTAGAATTTTCAAAGCCTGGAGGTTGCTCAACATAAACATCCTCTTCTATCACCCCATTTAAGAAGGCACTTTTAACATCGATTTGGTACAATTTAAAAACTTTAAAACAGGCAAAGACTAACAAAACTCTTATTACTTCAAGTCCTGCTATAGGGGCAAAAGTCTCTTCAAAATTAATTCCTTCAATTTGATTATACCCCTTAGCTACTAATCTAGCCTTATTTCTCACAACTACTCCTGAATCATTCATCTTATTTTTGAACACCCACTTAGTTCCAACTACACTTTGATCCTTTGGCTTTTCAATTAACTCTCAAATATCATTCCTCTTGAACTGATTCAACTTCTCTTGCATAGCCAAAATCTAAAATTCATCTAAGAGTGCTTGTTCTATATTAGTGGGTTCAATCATTGAAATGAACGCTGAATGATTTACTTCTTTTCTCAAACCATGCCTAGTCCTTACTCCTTTACTTGGTTCTCCTAAAATCAACTCTTTAGGATGACTCCTTATAAATTTTCATTCTTTAGGCAATTGGTTTTCCTCTTCTTTTTAACCCCTTCTTCAACTTTTTGATCTTCAAGTTTTTGGGTTATGACCTCAACCTCATCTTCATCCAACTTAGACCCTTTACTATCATAAGATTCATCAAAAAATAACATGTGTGGTTTCTTCAACTATTAATGTTCTCTTATTAAAAACTCTATAGGATTTTCCAACACTTGAATATCCTGGAAAGATTCCTTCATCTGATTTCAGATCAAATTTTCCAAGAAGAGTTTTGTCATTGTTATGAATAAACACTTTACATCCAAAAATATGTAGATGCGAGAGGTTGGGACTCCTACCTTTAAGAAGTTCATAGGGTGTCTTATTCAATTTAGACCTTATGTACACCCTATTCAACAAATAGCATGCTGTACTAACTGCTTCAGCCTAAAAATATTTAGGAAGTGAATATTCTGCCAACATGGCCCTAGCAGTTTCAATTAATATCCTTTTCTTTCTTTCTATAACACCATTTTGTTGAGGTGTCCTAGGAGCTAAGAAGTTGTGTTCAATTCCAAGAGATTTATAAAAATCATTAAACATTTCATTTTCAAATTCTCCACCATGATCACTTTGGATACTAACTATTTGAAAACCAAGTTTCCTCTGAATCTAAGTGGCAAAATCTCTAAACTCTTCAAATGATTCACTCTTATGATTAAAAAATTTAATTCAGGTGAATCTAGTATAGTCATCCACAATAACATACCCAAATCTTTTTCCTCCTAAACTTAAGGTACTAACATGTCCAAATAAATCCATGTGAAGAATTTCTAAGGGCTTGCTAGTCCTTATTTTATTGATCGAATTGAAAGAGGATCTCACTTATTTTCCTAGTTGACATGCATCACACAAGTGATCTTTAGTGAAATCTAATTTAGGTACTCCTCTAACTAGTTACATTTGAGTGATTTTTCTAAGATTTTTCATGCTAGCATGACAAAGCCTTCTATGCCACAACCATGATTCATCAGATACAGTTTTCAAACATAAGGCAGTAGATGGTTTAACAGAATTAAAATCTAGCATATAAACATTATTAACCCTATCACCATTCAAAACAACAGTTCCATTTAGACTAATAACATAACTTATAGGTAAAAACTTGATATGATAGCCCTTGTCACATAATTGACTAATACTCAACATATTGTGTTTCAAAACTTCAACGAACAGTACATTCTCAATCACAAAGTTTTTTGAATTTCCAATTATACATGTACCTACCACTCTCTTGATAGTATTATCTCCAATGTAACCTTGCCTCCGTTCCTGGCTTCCAGTGATATAAATTGATTTGTATCTCCAGTCATATGCTTTGAGCAGCCGCTGTCCAGGTACCAAATACTCTCACGAGGTCTTGTGTGAGAGCGATCCTATAAAATGATCAAACATTAGTCTTGGAAACCTAAACAAGTTTGGGTTCACCTCTTGACAATTTTAAACCAGATGCATGTATGATATGCTGTGATTTATGCACCTTAGGTCTCCACACTAAACGTGTTCTATACTTAAGAGTACAGGTGTGGGAAATATGTCCTAAACTACCACAAGAAAAACACTTTATCCCTGGAAAGGTATTCACCAACTTATTCTTCCTAAAAATTTTCTTTTTAGATCTTGAATCATTGATCTTATGGTAAGATTCATGAAACTCTTCAAGTTTAGGTGGATTTTTATTTTCCTTAAGTGCTTTTATCTAAACTTTAAGATAAGCATTAACACTTTCTAAAATCAAATTGTCAATTTTCAACTCATGCTCTCTAGAATCTGATTCATCCATAAAGGTCTTAAAATTATTTTCAAGTTCAGCATGTGATGATTTTAAAAGATTATACTGTTTGTTTAAATCATCAGACTCATCCAACAAAGTCCTGTGGTTGCTGTAAATTAATGCATAATCTTTCCTAAGGATCTCATATTCTTTCTGCAGCTCTAAATAATCCAAATTTAACTTAGCATACAGTTTCTTAAGTTTTCTATATGCAGAGTGTATGCGTTCAGAAACTTTAAATAATTCTTCATAGCTTAAATCACATACCTCATCCTCATCTGAATGGTCGAGATTATCAGCCATTAAGCACAAATTGGTAACTTCCTCTTCAGGAGCTATTTCTGATGAATCTGAAGCTGAGTCCGCCCAGAAGGCTCGTTGTACTCTCTTTTTATCCCTTCTGTCCATTGGTTTCTCCTCGATCTTCTCCTTGTTAGGATTTTCTTTGAGATTGGGGCATTATGTCTTGATGTGTCCTGGCTTCCTGCACTCATAGCAAATGACTTCATTTGAAGCCTTAACATTCTTCTGGAACTTACCTTTATTCCAATGCTGGCGTCTTCTCTGCTTCCTTTTTAAGAAACTTCTAAATTGCCTCGTCATCAGGGCAATATCATCTTCATCCTCAGGTAGTGACTGATCACTTTCAGAGTCATCCACCTTTAAGGTAATGTTCTTCTCCTTTCGCTTCTCACCTGCATCAATCTATCTTTGAGTCACCGATTGCTCATAAACAATTAGTGATCTAAGAAGATTGTCAATAGAATAAAAATTCAAATCTTTAGATTCTATTATTGTAGTTATCTTTGTATCATATGCAGAAGGTAAACAACATAATATCTTGTTAACTTTTTCTGCATTTGTCAACTCCCTACCTAAAGCATGCAATGAAGTGGCTATATGTGTAAAATGAGTATACATGTCAGAGATTGATTCATTCTGTTTCATACAAAAAAGTTCATAGTCGTGCAAGAGAATATTCAATCTAGTTTGTTTCACTTCATTCGTGACTTCATATGTAATGCAAAGCCTATCCTAAATTTTCTTTTTTGATTTACAAGTACACACACGCATGTAATCTTCTAACTTTAAAGCACAAAAGAAACTATTCAAACACTTAGCATTTAGTTGAGCTAATTCACGTTCTTCTACAGTCCAGTTTGTAAAAGGTGTTTGAATTCTTATTCCTTCCACAATCCTAGTAGGTTCAGTATAATCATCCTGAACTAACATCCACATGCGATAGTCAAGTGATTGTAGAAAAGTAGACATGTGAGTTTTCCAGAAATCAAAAGGGATATTATCAAACAAAGGTGGTCTAGTGATCGAGTATCCTTCCATAGTATTTCTATTTCCAAAATTAGCCATGATCTAATTTTCAAAAAGTATTTAAAATAGTTATTTTTAAAATTGGCTCTAATACCACTTGAAAGTGCGAATAGGTTGTTAGACCTATTGCTCACGTCCCTAGGCTAACCAAGAGGGGGGTGAATTGGTCCTTTTAAAATTTTTTCTTGGGATTTTGGAAAATTTTAAAGTAAATCGTACAGTATAATATTACTTGGTACAGTATAAACAGAGTTAATATCTGCTCTTAACTTAAGCACAGTAATTCAACCACAAAGAAAATAAACTACAGAAATATAAAATGCAGAAAAGTAAACAGTGAACAGAAAACACCAGAATTTATAGTGGTTCGGTCAAACACGACCTACATCCACTCCCTAGAGACTCCTTCTCTAGGTATTGCACTAAACTCAAGTGTCTCTCCTTTTGCCCCCATAGCAAGGTGGAGAAGCCTTTACAAACTCTCTTCCACCAACCCCGGTGCGGCAGAGAACCATCATCCTTTTCACCCTCCAAGTGCGGTAGAGAACCGTCATCCTTTTCACCCTCCAAGTGCGGCAGAGAACCGTCATCCTTTTCACCCTCCAAGTGCGGCAGAGAATCGTCATCTTTTTCACCCTCCAAGTGCGGCAGAGAACCGTCATCCTTTTCACCCTCTAAGTGCGGTAGAGAACCGTCATCCTTTTCACCCTCCAAGTGCGGCAGAGAACTGGAATCCTCTCGAACAATGCTCTTGCAAAAGTCTTCAAGGAACTAGGAAGATGCTTGAAGAACAAGTAAAAGAAATCATCTTAATTGGATAACCTTGTGAATCCCCTCACAATTCTCTCTTGAAAGATCTCTCAATACTCACTCCGAAACACTCTCCCAATCACTCTCCTTTCACTTCCCAAAAGAATTTTCGCAGAAGGATCTTTTCTTCAGTCATTTTTGAGTCATTTATATACTTGGGACTGGAAAAATCATCCAAAAATTAAATTTTCAAGTTTAATCCGTGCCGATCGTCCCGTACGATCGACGATTGTACTGTACGAATAGTTCAAAATATTGAACAATCCATCCTGTGCGAACAATGAGATGATTCAAACAGAGAACTTCGTACGAACATATCATCCCGTACGAACCTTTGGACGAATCGAACAGAGCACTTCGTCTGATCAGTTCGTCCCGTACAAACACTTGGACGATTGAAACAGAGAGCTTCATACAAACATATCATCCCATACGAACCCTTGGATGAATCGAATAGAGAGCTTCGTCCGAACATATCGTCCCGTACGAACCCTTGGATGAATCGAACAGAGCGCTTCGTCCGATCGGTTCATCCTGTACGAACCATTGGACGAACCCAATTTTGAGCAGTTCGTATAGCAAAAACTCATGTACGAATAGTATTCGTACTGTACGAATATGCCTTAGAAAAATTTTCTTGCCATATGGGTTCAATATGGAGGACATATTCAACAGATCATCCCGTACGATATCAAATCGTACAGTATGATAAGTTTAAAAATTTAAACTTTTTACTCCCCCAATGTATGTGTGTGTACAGTTATCCAACTTACAATCATACTCTCTCAGACTCAAGAAAAATAAAATTTACAGACTTCATTTACAGTGAACAAGTGAACTTAAAGTCTTCAGCAATCTGGAGTGTGAATTTTCTAAAAAATACTTTAGTACACACAACAAAAACTCAAATATATGTTAGAAGATGAATTATACAAATAATAAGCTTTTGTAATCATCAAAAACATAAAATTGGATTAGAATTCACATGAACAAACCGATTCACCCAAATCATAACAAGGATCACCTGAAAGTTCAATTACAAATTAATATGATCCAAGTTTATAATTTTTGGAGCTAGCACCATAACATTTTGGGCTCTATGGAGTCCAACAAAATTTTAAAATATAAATAACAATTTATTAATTTTTAAATATGAATATATCTAGTATAAATATTATTATTAATATACGACTTAACACTCCGCCCATAATAAGTACGATCATTCATTTATTTTGATCCATGTACTTATTAAAAATGTAATTGATATTTCAGTTAAATAAAATACAATAAAAAAATAGTTGTCCTTAATAATAATAATAAATATTTTCATAATATTTATCGATAAATTTTGTTTATATATTATTATTAAAAGATAATTAAAACTCTAGCTAGAGTAAATAAAAAACAATGACTCATTTTTTATTTATATGACTATTAAATGGTGCTTGATAAACTACTAAATAAATTTTAAAAAAATAATTTACTTATATATATATATATATATATATATATATATATATATATATATATATATATATATATATATATATATATATATATATATATATATATATATATATATATATATATATATATATATATATATATTCTATTAAAGACTTCTAAATTAAATTTGAGGCCTTTCAAACTCCATTCTTAGTGAACTTATAGTTGAAATGAATATTTTGATAAGTCAAACATAACAAACATAAAAAGTGTTTTGGTTTACTTTAAATGATCATAATTAAGTACCTAAAAATATAGTTAGAGACTTTAGGACATCTTTTGAGAGACTAAACAATCTCTAAATCTTACATGTTTGCTATCAAACGAGCATCTAAATGAGAGAAATTCAATGGGCTCAAGATCACTCAATTTCAATGTCATTAACATACTTAAATGTCTAAAAAAACTTATATGATTAAGGGTATCAACACAGAATAATTTGATGAAATATTTATGAATTTTGGTTAAAATAACAAAAATATAACTCTAAAAAATTATAACTAGCATTTTGTACATGAGGGGTGCCTAAAGTTGAAGAGATCTCACAAATTTGATGAATCCTAGAACTCAGCCTAATACTCGATAACAACGATTTCCATCACTCGTTTGTTGTTTCCAACTTCATCACCAATAATGTCAATAAGTGTCATCGCCAATTAGGTCGATGCAAATCATTAACGTCAACAATGATGTTTGTCATTCTATCACACACCATCTCTAATAACATTGACGTATATCATTGCTAATAAGATTGCTATACTACATCAACACTAATGTCAACATCGGCCAATTTCATCACTCATTGTTGCTAATAATATTGATGCATGCTATCAATATTAAAGTACATGCATATCATAGAAACTAACACCGATGCTCGTTGTTACCAACAACATCAGTACATGCCACCATGAATACAATCATTGCACATCACTGACACAAATATTATCTCCCACCGACATCATTATATGTAGTCATCATTAATGTCGATGTATGTAATGGCTAATAAGAATGTTACACACTATCAACACCAACATTAATGCATATCATTGCCAATAAGTTTGATAAACGATATTGACACCAATGTCACCATTGTCAATAAGGCTAATGCATGCTTTTGATACCAACATCAACATCTATCATTGCAATATGAGTAATGGACATTTTCAACAACAACACCATCTCATGCCATCATCATTAAGGCTAATGCATTTCATCAGTACCAACATTGATATCCATCATCACTAATAGGACATGCACATTATCAACAACTATGCTGACACACATCTTTGCCTAAAAAGATAATGGAGACCAATGCATGTTAACATAAATAAGCCTGATACATGGCATCAACCCCAACATCAATATACCGCCCAACATCACCATCAACACCTAATGTTGACACCAAGGATTATCCTCTATTTATTGGCCATTAGTCTTGTCACGCCCTAATCTCAAAATTGAAAGAATTTTCTAGTTATCTTTTAATCATTTACCATAGATTCTATGAATTCATCAATATAAATCACTCCAACTGGTTCGAACCCTTCCCTGACCTGAAATTAATAAAATTCACATGGTGAGCTAAAATGCCCATCAGTAACTCAAATTCACTAAAGCTTCTAATGCAAGGCTTAAAGAATCAATATGCATGCTCAATTCACTCAATATAGCCAATAGCATTCAATCGCATTAATGATCAGTTATCATTCATAAGGTTCAGTATAATCAATAACAAAAGTAATAAATCATTTCATTGAATCAATATATAGTCGAAAAAGGAATCAGTAAATCCGTAGAGCAATCATACTAAAATCAATCACAAATCAGTAAAAGAATCATAACATATAAGTATCAATAATATCAGTCTTATATATGTTATCTATTATCAATTATATGCATTACATGGAGTCAATATATGTATTTGTATCAATTATGATTTATCTATCAATACTAGTTTTTACTTGTCTTTTACACACATTCCAATAAAAAATAATATCGATTAGCTTTTATCCAATCACATATTCATTTCTATTCTCAATGCATATATAACAAAATGCTTAAAAAGAATATCTTCTGAATAAAACTACATCGATTTAAAAAATAACTAAATTACCAAAGATTATGTAAAATATCATTTTGAGACTTTAATCATACTAAAGTACTATTTTTCAAAGTCCATATTATTTTTTATTTAATTAAAATCACACAAATTTTAAAATACTCGGTAGAAAATTTTTAAAAAATACTCAAAATATTTATAATCTCAATCTCAATAACATATAAAAATTTATGCGGTGAAAGTTTTATTTGATTAATAGTATTGATACAATGACTTCTTTTTAGATTCGACACGCATACTGATTTACTGAGTTCTCCACTGTATTGATTTACTAACTTTCATACCATACTATTTATAGATTCTATTGCTACTACATATGAGCTTTACTATTCCTATATAGATTCATGATCATATAAATATTATTGGTATGATCTGATAGTTGACATGCATACTCCTTTATCATGCTTTGAATTCAGTTATAAGATTTTAGTGTAACCTGCTAGGCTGTTTAGCTCATTATATGTGGTTTAAATAATTTTGGGTTAGGGCAAGGGACCAAGACTAAGAGATTGATTAGGATCCCTCAAGTTTCATTCTTTTATTTTAGTTATTCTTTTGTACTCAGGATTTGGATATGCATGATATCATTATATGATTCTTGAGTATTATATATGATTTTGGAGTAATATATATATATATATATATATATATATATATATATATATATATATATATACATTGATATTTTGAATTATATAATTTATTTTTTTTATAATTATTGATAAATAAAATTAGATAGCTCTTGTTGTTGTATAATAAAAAAAAAAAAGAATTCATTCAAATTAGATTTTGGAGCATGACACAAATCAATTCTACCCAGGTACCTGATTCTGTTGCAGATTAGGAGGTAGAAGATGATGTTGAGGATGAGATTCTAGCTCAAGAATCTTTTGCGAGGAACATGTTCAGGTGTCAGATGTCCCAAAATTAGCTTGCTTAAGGGACCACATTGCATTTACACTTTCAATCACGGAGGCTGAAGTTCTTAGTCATGATAATAAAGCAATGGACAATCCTGATGGTGGGTTGTGAAAGAGGGCAAGAGATAAAGAGATAGAGTTTTTTCAGGAGAATACTACTTGGAGATTGGTGAAGCTTCCTTTAGGAAGGATAACCATTTGATATAAATAGGTGTGTGTAAAGAAAGAATGACCTCATGGAGCTAATGTACGGTATAATGCTTGGTTGGTGGCAAAAGGCTCCGTGTATGGGAAAAATTGCTTATGATGAGGTATTCTTCTCAGTGGTTAAATATTCCTTGACTCTTGGTCACTTAACACTTGTAGCACACTATGGTCTGATTTTAGAGTAGCTCAATCTAGACATTTCACAAGCAGTTGGCATTGTGAACAAGTTCATACATGATTAAGGAAGGAGTCGTTGGCAAGTTGTGAAGAGTATCCTGAGATATCTAAAGGGTACAATTGATACAGGCTTAGTATTGAAGAGGCAGTTACCATGACAATGGTGAAGGACTCATGATTGATAGTCCACTTATTTTAAAGAATGATGTTCAGCTTGATCCCTTAAAAGGGGGGTATGTTGGTAATCATCTAGTTGTAGTCATTCTCATGTTGGAGCCTGATTTGTCATCTTCCTGTTTTAAATTCAAGGATAAGGTGGAGATTGTTCATTTGAAAATCTTACTAAATCCAAATCAACCTTCGTTTGGAAGGCTTTTTTGGTTGGGGGGGGGACCCACTCACAGATCTATGCATTAATTAAAAGGGAAAATTACATGTCCTTAGAAGGTATCTAATGCTCGCTACCGCTCAAAAGAGCATACATTAAAAATAAAATAAACCTAGGATTAAAAATCCCACCTAATTATAAGCAAAAATAAAACTAATTAAAAACTAGGGATGCTAAGAGCCATCAAACAAAAGAGGATCGCAAAATTGAAATTTAAAGTGGCAAGAGAACCCTGCAAAAAAATAATAACCTGCATAAAAAGAAAGAGTGAAACAACAAAAGAAAAATAAAAAAAATGAAGACCCAAGAAAGAGGAGATTGATCCAGAAGCAGATGCCTAAAGATAACCAAAGATAAAATAAAAGGTAACAGTCCAACAGAATAGGCACGAACGAACAATAACCGTGATGGGAAGCAAAGCAGACAAACTAAAATTAACCACTAGCACCCATCCAAAATAGAATAACCCACCAAAAAAGCCATGGATGAAAAAACCAATGAGCAGAGAAAGAAAAAATAGGAAGCCCACATATATCAGCTAAAGAGAAGACAGGTACATGCGACCAATAGAATCAAGGCTAAAGAAGAGCAAACACACCAAGAGCAAGACAAAAAAAAAATAACAGCAGGCTAATATGCAAGGAGAACCAATACCAATTAGTAAAGCTTAACAAACATAGGGAAGCCCAGCAACATAAAAATAAAACACTATCTTTAAGAAAGTAAGGAGCATTAGACATCCAAAATATCATAAAATCATTATTCAAACCACCCAACTTAGCCAAAAAACTAGCATAGCCAAGCTATTACCAACCTTATCGATAAAAGAAATTCTATAATGAATATTGTGCAATAAAACAAAATTTTTTTTGCATAATATAAAACTTCTGAATTGTAACCCCTTACTTTGATGAATTATATCAATAACAACATCTATATAAACCTCAATCCAAATAGAATGAAGATTTAAGGTAGAACATTCCTCCAGCCTCTTATAAAAAGCATAAAGATTATTCATTGCAATAACATCTCTGGACGAATGAAAATAGCAAACTCCAAAATCAATTTCACATTAGAGTCTCTGATAAGACTACCCCCAAACCCACACTGATCTTTAAATAACATAGCATGAATGTTAATTTTCACCTCCCGTATCTTAGGTTTCTGGAACATAAAGCTCTTAGGAGGGTTATTAATAATAGAATTATCAATACAAATGTTAAAAAAGGACAACCAACCCCTATTTCTTTTAAAATGCATAGATAAAAGCACCTGAGAAAGAAATAACTGCTGAATTCTAAAAGTGAAGGAGAAAAGGATCCTTTTGTGGCACATCTTAACCCCCAAATGTTTACTATTATTTCTTTGTTGCCATAATAACCAAAATATAGTTAAAGGAATAACCAACATCCTTTGAGAGAAATTATTGTTCATAAGAAAGGCATTTAAAAAATACATGATATTGATAGTTTGAAAATCAATGAAAATATTTAAACCATTATGTATAGCATCCAAACCTTGGTAGCCATCGGGCCATAAATAAACACATGATTGATAGTTTCAAGACAACAACAACATTGGCATCTAGAGGCCAAGTTAATACCTTTCTTTTGAAGCCTAACATCAATAGGAATAAATCCTTTCAAAATTCTCCAAGCTAACATAGAAAAATTCATAGGAATAGAAGACTTCCAAATTTGACCAAAAATATAAATAGGCAGATTTTTGGTTTCTGAAGTAGTGCCATGCTTTACTAATACTAAAATCACCATCATGAGATAGCTTAAACAAAATTTGATCTTTACTATCAGTAGATATGGGAATATTATGAATGTGATTAATCAAGCTAGAAGGAATAACATCAAGAAGATGATTGGTGGACCAATTACCATTAATAATGAAATTAGAAATTTTCAATGATGAGGTAGAATGAGAGTTGAAGTAGGAGCCAATAGACCCAATACCTAACCACTTATCTTACAAAAAATAAGAAGAACCATTACGAATTCCGCATTGAATAGTGGGCTCGACAACCCATTTAATGTTACAAAGTCTTTTCCACCCCTGAGATTGCCCTTGCCTAAAGTAAGCAAGAGAAGGATGTACATCCTTGTAATATTTTTGATACATGTAATTGGCCCACAAAGAATCATTCTTCCTAAACTTCGACCAAAGTTTGAAAGAAAAATATATATTTAAGTCACGAATTGATTTACAACCAAGACCACCCTCCAACAAAGGACCTTTACAAGCATTCCAAGAAGTCCAATGAATCCTTTTGGATGAATCAGAGGAACCCCGAAAGAATTTGTTTATGATTTTCTCTAATATATTGCAAATACTAATCGTAGGATGAATTGTTTAAAGTAAGTAAATGGGCATAGAGAAAAGAATGCTTTTAATAAGCAAGAGCCTGGCCCCCATAGAAAGCAACTTAAACTACTAGCAAGAAAGTTTGGATGAAATAGAAGAAAAAATTTTATCAAACAGAAAAGAACGTTTACGCCCCTTAAAAAAGGAGTACCGAGATAGTAAAAGAGAAAAACTTGCTTGTAAAACCCAATATAGTTAACAATATTGTTACACTGCATAGAGGACATACTTTTCCTACCAATAAAAGAGCATTTGTTGTTGTTCAATTGCATGCCACTTTCTTTTTCAAAATAAGAAATGAATTTTCTAATCAGCCTAACACCCTTTAAAGATCCTTTGCAGAAAATAATAATAACATCGGCGAAACAAAGATGACTAATTTTAATGCCACCAAAATTTTTAAAAGAGAATTTAGTATTAATAGCAAAAAATTGTGACCAACCCCTAGAGAGGTAGTCGACAACAATGATATAGAGAGTAGGTTAAAGAGGATCACCTTGTTTAACACTTTAACATAAGCCCTGATACTAAATCAAAACCAAAAAAATATTGACCACTTTAACATCAAAACCAAAAAGATGCAAAATATTAAATACAAAAAAACTGACTCAGGTTATCATAACCCATTAAAATGTCCAATTTAAAAATCAAATTATGCCCATGAACTTTTCAGTTAATCTGATTGAGAAGCTCCTGAGCAAGAAGCACATTATCAACTATGTTTCTACCTTTAACAAATCATGTCTAATTGATAGAATTGATATTCGGAAGTAAAGGAGCTAGCATATTAGCTAAAACTTTAGAGATAAGCTTGTTGAAAGTAGAGCATTGGCTAATAGGTCTAAAGTCACTCCCCCAACTAGTATTAATCTTTTTAGGTATTAAAATAATACAAGTAGCAGTAAAACATTTATAAATAATAAAACCATAAAAAAAGGCCCTAACAAACTCAAAATATCCTTCTTAATAATACTCCATCAAATTGGAAAAAAAATAGTAAAACCATTTGGGCTAGCAGTAGAGTCCTTATTCGTAGACATTAAAATATTATAAATCTCATCTACATTAGGATGCTTAACTAAAGTAGAATTGTCATCATTAGAAATAACAATGGGGATGACATTAGGATTTGAAATAGGAGTGACATGTTTAGAGGCACCCAGAGATTTTTTAAAATAATTAATGGCAGAGTCAATAATGGTATTAGAGTCATCACACACTCACCAAAATCCAACTTGATCCGATTAATAGGCGAATTGGTTCTCTTAGACTTAACCAAAGTATGTACGTATTTAGTATTTTTATCACCTTCAACAATGTGTTTAGTAGCCACTTTTTACCTCCAATAAACCTCTTCCATAATTTGGAGTAAGAAGATTAGCCTTAGCCACCCTCAAAGACTCCCAAACATTATTGCCAATAGAGAGAGCAATTTGACTTTCTAGAGAAACCACCACATTTTCAACCTTAATAATATTATCAAAAATATTGCCTAATTTGTTCTTATTCCACCACCTAATTTTTGTTTCAATATTTTCAATTTAAAAGCTAACAAACTCATGCCATTGTCATCTTGAAAATAGTGAATGGGGGCATCCCAATTATCATTCACAATATAAATAAAATCATCAGAATGCAACCACGTGTTTTGAAAGCGAAGAGGGCTCACTCCTTGAAATTTATCTTGGGAGACCTTGAGGAGAAGAGGAGAATGATCAAAAATCGTATGACTAAGGTGTTCAACACTGGATTTAGAAAAGGAAGAAATCCAATCCCCATTAAACAAAAAGCGATCAGGCCTTTCCCAAACCCTATTGTTAGACCACATGAAGTTACAACTAGTAAAACCAATATCAGAATGACCAAAATCTACAATCATTTTGTTAAAATCCTCCATGGCACTAAAATTTTGAGGCAAACCCCCAATTTTTTTAGTATAATTAGAAATGACATTAAAGTCACCACCCACAAACCACGAACAATTGAGAGAGCTAGCAAATTGGATAAGATTATGCCACAAGGAGATTCAACAAACTTTAGAACAACTAGCATAGACAAAAAAAAAGCAAGAGTTTGAAAATTAAAAATAGAAAAGCAAGAGTGAACAACTTGAGCACAGTCACCCACAATCGAAAAGACAACTTGCCCTTTCCAAAAAATTCAAATATTACCTGACAAACTAGCGAAAAGGGTTATGAAAACCAAGTTGACTTTGACAAATAAGAATATGAAACAGATCAACCATAGAATCAAGCAAAACAAGCACATCAGTATTATAAATGTGACAAAAATTTTGAGTTCTGAAATGAGAACCACTATTCCCGACTCCCCTAACATTCCAAATTAAAATATTAAACATTAACCATATTTTTAGAAGAAGTAAGGGATCTAGTAACTCTGACTTTACTGGAAATCTATTTTGGTGCCTTGATTTTTTTTCTTTTTTTTTCTTTTAACCGAAGACCAAAATATCATCATCATTAAAATATTTTTTAAGAACAACGTTACCACAATTGTCCAAGTCATTCGGCAAATAAAGCTCTTTATCATATTTTATTTCCCCCTCCTCCCACATATCAGTAGATTTACGAGAAGGAGCTGTACTCTCAGAGTCCCCATCTGCATGGTGATAGTCACAGTTAGATTCTCCATCATCACCATTTTCTCCAACATGAACCTTTGTATCATTGTTAGAAGCAGAAATCACAGGTAACACTATGACAGTAACAATATTAGAAATATTTAAGGACAAAGAAGTATCAGAATTAACACCAACACTATCATTCATAATATTACTGTGAATATCATTACAGAAAAATCATATATTACCGATGAATTTTTCGGCGGAATTTGATTAATTTTTCGGCAGATTTGGACGTTTCTGACGGATTTCCACCGAAAAATTATTCAACAGGAAAACTCACGTTGAAAAAAATTTTAGTAAAAAAAAGCCGCCTGAAAATTCTTTCGGCAAAAATTTTCCATCAAAAAAGTTTTTCGGCACCTATTCGACGGAAAAAAGTCATCAGAATAATTTTAATAAAAAATAATGCTCCACTACCTCTAGCGCTACCAGCTCGCCTGCCTGCAGGTGCTACCCGCTCGCTTGCTGCCCTCACGCTTGGCCGCGATCGCCGCTTGCCTGCCTGCCTGCGGGCACCACCTGCTAGCCCGCATGCCTGCGACTGCTACCTGGTCGCTTGCTTGCTTGCGACCTCTGCTTGCCCACCTGCCTGCACTGCCCGCGACCGCTGCCCGTCTACTTGCCCGCGACCGCTGCCCTCCTACTTGCCCGCAACCGCCGCACACCTGCCTGCCCTCTAGCGCTGCCTAGTTGCCCGCACCGTAAACCAGTAGGATTCGAACACAAGCTAAAAAATTTTGAAACATCCAACCATTTCGCTTTAAAAGAAAATCTATTATAAATTTTACTCTTTTATATTTAAACTATAATAATACAAAAATTAAAATTTTAAATAAAATAAAATAAAATATTAAAATCAATAATTAAGTTAAATAAGTTATTAAATCAATAATTAATTAAAATAAGTTATTAAATTAATAATTAATTAAAATAAATTATTGAATTACTTATTAATTAAAATAAACTATTAAATTACTAATTAATTAAAATAAATTAAAAAATTAAAATAAAATATTAATAATTATTTAAATAAGTTATTAAATTAACAATTAATTAAAATATGTTATTAAATTAATAATTAATTAAAATAAAATATTAAAGTAAACTATAAATACTTTAAAATTTATTAAAATAAATTATTATAATCTGTCGAAAAATCTGACAAAAAATTTGTCGGATATATTTCATCAAAATCGGTCAGAAATCCGCCAGAAATTCGCACTGAAAATATTCCGCTGGAAAATTTGCCTGTAATGGGCGGTTTTTATGTAGTGTATCATTACCCATGATATGATTCACCAAATCAGGATTAATAGTAGACGGATGAGTGATAGTAGCAGGAAGAGTAGGAAAAACCTCAGTGCAGTTAACAATAAGAGTTAGACAATTATGATGAGCTTCATAAGTTCTGTAGGTTCACCGGCAAGAAGAGCATCCTGATTAGGCTTTGGCTTTTGTTGTTTCCTAAGATTTGAATTCATGTGGAAACATTCAAGTTTAATGTGGCCTAACATTTTACAATGATTACAAAAGGCACGGAAATTATCATTCATAACCACTTTCTAAACATAACCATAATTTTCTAGCCCTAACTAGATAGAGTTCGGGTATTACTTAGTGATATCGAGTTCAACCAAAACTCTCGCAACCGATGGTCGAGAACCCACAACTATAGCGTTCTCAACTTGCAACGGACAGACGAATAGACTCCCCAAGCCATGTAAAATCCTAGTAGAAAAAAATGCCGGTGAAGCTCAGGAAAGGAAATTCATATAGAAACAATAGGAGATTCTACTGAAATATTAAAAAAGGGGGGACCCTTTAATGAGTTTTATAAAGTAATAGCAAACATAATACGATTTGTGACCAAAAATATGGCTATAATTCAAATCATTCTCAAGTTTTATTAGAACATGTCTCGGATCAATCAAAGTAATAGAAAAAAACCTGGTGAAGGCTTAAGATTGAAAAAAAAAAAACTATCGTATAAGTTCAAGTTTAGGCCTTCTAGTCGTAAATTTACCCACGAGAGCAAATTGAAAAGGTTCAGCCAAAGCTAGAACTTCCTCTTTAGAAATCCACAAGGAGGTCATACCACAATGTGTGAACGATTTTAGATCAGAAAATGACCAAGCGGAACCAATCCAGGAAATCACATCTTTGAAAGGTCTAGATTTACTCGCAGCATTCAGAAAGCTCGGATCCTAAAGATTTACACGATTAGCAGCCACACTACCAGAGGGAACCCCGATAGTGGAGCAGCCATATAAAAGAAAAGTCAAACACTAGAAGCAAGGGAAAACGGAGAAATAGAGTTAAGGAAAACTTACCTGAGGTAGGCGGAGATCAAATCTAACGAACTAGAGCACAAAAAAGTGAAGAGCAGGACACTGGAGAAAAGCCGCATGAGAGCACATGCGAAACCTTGAATAATGACTAATGGTTTGGAAGGCTTTGATGGTTCATTAATGTAATTGATTCTGGAGCCAATTATTTTCCTAATTAGGTGATTTGATTGGGGATTAGATTTTGAAGTTTTTTTTCTTATTTTGCTCATCTCAAATATATAAATTTAAGGGCAATGGTTGTTGTAGATATATGAGAAGAGAGATAGCCAAATTGTAATCCATATTCCTCTCCAATATAGTGAAATTATCATCCCCTCCACATCGACGTAGGCATCTTTGCCGAACCATATAAATTCATGTGTTCTTTGTGTTAATTGTGCTTTGATTCAGATTTTGATATTCCGCTGAGTAAGTTACAAATCAACACGCAACCCTAATCCCTAAGGCAACCTCAATCCTCATCATTTAAAATTGAATAAATTAATAATAAGATCTACTTGCAATTATTTTTAAAATTAATAACATATTACAAATTTCTCATTGAATAACACCACATGCTCATCTGATGATATAGTTAATAAACTCATCAATAATAATTACTATTTAAATATCGAAAAATATCAGACATTTTCCTACAAACCAAAAGTACATGAATCAAGTAACAACAGTACCAAAGCTGTAAAAAGAAGAAACCGACCTGCTGCAATTCTTTTTTTACAACTTTACCCTCCAGTCAATATTGCAACTTGCCGAGCTTAACATCATCGCTGCATTTTTTTTCTCTAGTATGCTGGAATGCGTACTAATTCAAAAGTTTTTTGTTGGACAGGACCTGAAAAAATTTAAAAATAAGACAAAAAACTAATTTGGTCAATTAAAGTCACTGTAGTGTTAAGGCAGAAGTTGAACAGTTGAACCGATCAGCTAGCTGAAGCAATGCAACATGAAAGAGCCCACAAATGCCATATAGAGAAGCGCGAAGCTGGCTAATACCTCCAAGTGCGTGTTTGTTGGTTGAAGAGGCCAAGTCTTCGTCATTACTCACAACGTTGTGAACTTGCAATAAGTCCCCTCTCTTTACCGCTGTGTCTCCATCTCTCTTTTTCTCTACCTTCCCTCTATTTCTCTCCCTCTCCCTCTCCCTCTCTCCTATGAGAATTTATTCCGTGCGGAGTCCAGACGGGAAGAACCGTTTGGACTATGAGTGTATACATTATGTGTACATATAGTTTGTATACTGACTTGATACACACTGTGTAGAAATAAGTACACAATGTGTACACTCATATGTCCGGACGGTTCTTTTTGTCAAGGCTCCGCACATAATAATTTCTCCCTCCTACCCCCTCTCTCTCCATCTCTCATTCCCTCTCTCCCCACTCTAACCTTCTCTCTCGCTCTCTCTCTCTCTCTTTCTCTCTCCCTCTATCGCTTTGTACAGTTCTTTGTTCGTATCTCTCTCCCTCTCTTTATCCTTCTATAATTCTTCATTTGTTCTCTATTTTTGTCTATCTCTTCCTCTTTCTCTATTTCTCTCTCTTAGCAATTCTTTTTATAATTATCTATAATAATTATCTACATATATATTAAAATCTTTCTTATAGGAATTAAAAATTTGCTGAGAGAATTACAATCTTCCATTCAAGAAAATTAAAAATTCATATTATGATTGCAACTTTGTTATTTTTTAATATAAATAAGCTTCATGTTTCTATACTATTAAAACAAATAATTTATTAATATAAATTTGTTAATTAGTTTTTCATTCAAATTAGACATAGAGAGATACTTTAAAAGAAAAATAAAGGAGATGAACAAGGCACTATATAAGGTGATAAAAATACACACTTCAATCAAGTTCATATAAAAAAATCAATTTGATGATATCCTTGTTGAAGCATGATTAAGGAAGAAAATTTTTTATTATCATTCAAATGAGAGGGATAGAGTTTGATGATATTATTTGCAAAAGAATCATGTCAGTCTTATCATCTTGAATTTTCGTACAAGAAAATTAGATGTAGATATAATCCTGCATAGCTTGATGATTAACATGTTAGTTAGAATTCAATATCACCAAAGATGTAGCTTATAGATTATTTTGTTTTCTTTGTAGACTTAAAATAAGAGAACAAGCAAGTGATGATGATTTTGACACTAAGGGATTTAGGAATTGAAAAAAGGATAGATTTTATGTTCATATTTGTCAAGTTAATAGTGCACATAATATTGATTGGTAAAAAATGTGAAGATTTAATGAATTAAGAATAAGATATTAGATTTGCTTTTGTAAGACTATCTGACCAAAACTATAAAGATTATCAAACATGATTAACTGCTAGTATCGATTGCATACTTTTGCGTTTGTTCCAAGGATTAGCTTTCTATGGTCATAATGAATCTAAAGATTCTGAAAAAAAAAAGATTTTTTTTTTTAACTTTGCACTTCCTTGCATGCCATAATGAAGACATTAAAAAATTTATTTTGAATAATGCTCCTCAAAATAATAAACTTATTTCTCTAAATATTTAGAAAGAAATTACTCAAGTTGCTGCAATTGAGACTTCAAATATCATAATTAATTAATTAATTAATTAGGTAATGATTTATTTGTAATTTTATTAGATGAATCAAGGGATATATTTGTTAAAGAAGAAGTTGCAATTTTTTTTTTAAGAAGAAGTTGCAATGGCATTATGTTATGTTGATAAAATAGATTGTGTTATCAAGTGTTTTATTGGTATTGTACATATAGATGAGACATCCACTTTTACTCATAACAAAAGGATGTTGAGTATAGCATGATTGTGTAGATAAGGTTATGATGGAGCCATCAATATGTGTGGTGAGTTTAATAGCCTAAAAATTTTAATCATGAAAAAAAAATTAAAATGTAAGAAATAAAATAATAAAATTTAAATCAGATACAAAAATAATTTTCTTTTTGATATTAATGTGTACACAAACAATAAGATAATTTCAAAGATGAATAGCTAGCAAAATTGTGACAAAATTTCAATATACAACTACTACCAACTAAGAATAGATTTAGAGATTTATGAAACATATAAATTATTATCCATCACAAGTTCATAGATTGAGCCCAAACAATGAAAATCACAATGATAATAATTAACAGTGCAAGAAAGTAAAGATCAAGAGAAAAGTGAGCGTAAACTAATTTTATGTGACTCGATACTAACACCTAAATCAATGCCATGAGACTTCTAACCCAACTTTTCACTATCTATCTGATCACCATTGGTCCAAGAAGCCCCTCTCCTCGATTGATAATAGGGAAACTATACACCCTCTTCTACTCCAAAGCAAGAGACCGCTACTCTAGCCAAAAGCACCAAAGCAAGCTATGAGATCTCAAAAAGTACTTACAATATTTAGTACAACATGCTCTCAACAAGCCATATAGCATAATTGAAGGACTAAGGTGAAGGAGAAGATGAACACAACCTAACATGTGCATTCTTAGAATAGGATATCAATCTCTCGTGAAATAACTCATGTCTCTTTCTTTATCTGAGTTTATGAGCTATCTAAAATTTAGAGTTTATTAGTAAGTATTTATATCAAATTATCAAAAATCAAATCCAAAAATATTATTTTCATTTTTAATGTAAATGCCTTTGATAACTCCATGTAATATGAATAAGAAAGTTATCATATTTTTTTAGAAAGCAACATGAACAAGAAAGTTTTCTTGTTATGATCTATCTTCTTAGAATACCACATGCAAAAAAATTTAATATTTATTCACATGAGTGATTTCTTCGTCAATTTTTTCTTTTTGAAAAATATCATATATAACAAGTCCTTGTAAAAGTCTCAATTCATATATTACAAGTTGCAGATACATAACCATTTTGCCCTCTTAATTATGTTCATTATAAATAATTAGTGGGATTTACCAACATACAAGACAAATCTTATACTTATATACTTATATATCTAATAGTTAAATTTCAATATTTAC
Organism: Dendrobium chrysotoxum; assembly: GCA_019925795.1. Taxonomy (NCBI): domain Eukaryota; kingdom Viridiplantae; phylum Streptophyta; class Magnoliopsida; order Asparagales; family Orchidaceae; genus Dendrobium; species Dendrobium chrysotoxum. Next base: position 47,395,990 of record CM034297.1, on the reverse strand, counting down.
TTTATAACACTTTAAAGTTCCAATCACATCAAAATGTGTAAATTAAAAGTTGTATTTCACTTTGAAAGGTTAATATTAGTGGTATTTCTTAAATGATTTTAATATTTAGATGTTACATAAGTCAATAGCACAATCTAAATGTTAGATATGCAAATACATAATAATTGAATGGCATGTAAATTATCAAATAATTATCATAAGAAATATACGTAGAGCTATCAAGGATATATCTCATGAGAGAGATTTTAAGATATAATTATGATTGGCCATCATGAGATACAGTAAGATAGATTTGTTATATGGCATAAAATTATCATATCATAAGCCTAATTTGACATTCCTTGAATTTCAAACAAGTGCTTGATATTTCAATCAAAAAACTTTCATGCTTCAACATTTAAAGAACAACATAAAACATCTAGTTCTCTTCATTCTTCATGGCATGATCATCTCATATATCTATCATAGCACAAAGAATTTTTCTTCTATGTTTAAATTGAAAACAACCTTTACATTTAAAGTTTTAGATTGGTGCTCCATAATTTACATTCATTTTCAATCATGCTATTTATGTCATACAATATGTATCCATTAGTACAAAACAATCTATCTGCTATGCACTAATACTAATTTAATTACAAGTGTTCTACTAAAATGAACCAATCAAATTAGAGGCAAGTTTCGAACACATTTGTTTGCAAAGTATTTTTACTGATCCATCTAATAAAAATATGAAATTTCTCAAGTTAAAATATAAATTTTTTGAGCGAATATAATATTTCACATTTCTTGAGGAAAAAAACTTTGGTGCCCAATTCAAAGCCAAAATTAAGCTTCAAGAGTTATTAGATGGATACCAGATAATATATACATATATAACGTGTCATTCCAAAAAAAATTTTGAGCTTAAAATTTTAGCTAAATTGACATTATCTTTTGGATAATGCTACTCTCATAAAATAAAATTACATAAAAATTTTATTTAGATCCCTATTAAGTGTGGCTCAATCAAATATGAAAGAATATTATCTACTTTTATTTTTTTATTTTGTTAAATAGTCCACCTAATGAATAATTAATATCTCTATGACATGAAATATTTTTATTTAATAGTCTCATCTTTTTGGAGTATATTTTTTTTTCCTAGGAGTATACCGTTACTCAATTCATTTGCCCGTATAGCTATCTTCAAACGGTCACATATTGATTTTGAGCTGCTTGGTTCCAAACAGCAAACACTGTAGTACTGATGACAGAGTCAGCAGATAGAATGCCAAAGAAACTCCCCACCAAAAAGCCCACCTGCAGAAATTCCATGTAATTTCTTGTTCTAATATTTGTTCTTTTCTCCAAATCCATTCGACATGGACAAATTTTATTAAATATTTTATTTTAAAAAAGTCCAAAATTCCAATTATTTAACAAATGGAGCATGTTTTAGTTTTACACAATATCAGCTTATTCAAACTCCATGCATGCATGATGACGCATCGTCAATTTTTTCATAAAAAAATATCAAAAAATTAATTAATTAATTAAGTTAAATAAAAAAATAAAAAAATTATTGTGGCCTTTAACTAAAAATTCCAATAAAAATATTAAAAATATATATTTTTTTAAAATCAGAGAGTAATGCCTCTCGATAAAAGGTCGAAGAATAATTACTCTTAGAAGAGATCTAAAAAGACTAATTTGATAATTAATGTAAAGAGATAACTAATAATAATAATAATAATAATAAAAATTTTGCATGTCTATCTCTTTAAAATATTCATCAATATTTGCTACTATTTTCAATTTTTTTAGAAATATAGCTTATCAAGAGCGTCAGAAATAAAGGGGCAAAATTTTAGTAAATAATATTTATTAAAAATTGGAGTAGAATAGAAATATTATTTATATATGATTTTCTATAAATATTATTTATGATTTTTTTCTCCTTTTTTTTTAATTTCATGACAATTTGCAAAGCACTTACTGAACATTTAGGTATTGTTTGAGATGATTTTCTTATTGTTTTCTAAGACAGCTTTTTAGTATAAAAAATTTTTGTACTAAAAAGTTACTTTAGAAAGCGATAAGAAATTCATCCCAAATGAAACCTTAGTGAACGATTAGGTTCTGTTTCGGACAGCTTTCTTATTGCTTTCTAAAACAGTTTTTAGTATATAAATGTTTTAAAATAAAAATTTTTGTACTAGAAAGTAACTTTAGAATGCAATAAAAAAATCATCCCAAATAAAATCTTAGTTATTTTTAAGAGAAAGATAGTGATTTTATGGCATACATATTCTACAAAATAGGACAATATAATCATAATGCAATATTAAAAAAAAAAAGCTAATTCACATCATAGCTTTTTAATTTCAGAGTAAATATTTCTGTTTAGAATTATCCAAGCAAAATCAAATTATTATTTTCTACCCATTTTATTAAGCTTAGTTAAAAATTACAACAAGAAGTCAAGAGCAAAAAATGATTGAATTTGAAAAAAAAAAATTTAATTTTATTGGAATGAATTTTATTTTATTTTAAGATAATATAATATAATATTTAAATAATTATTTATATATTTGACATTCTTATAATAAATTAATTATTTTTTAGTTTATCTGAATTAAATTTAATCCGATTTTGAAATCCGAATTATTTCCCATAAGATTATTCAAATTAAATTCAACTAAATTTATTAAAAATTAATCAAAACTCATTCAATAATATTATATATATAATTTTAAATTTACAAAAATGTATACATAAGAAAAAGAAAATTAACCACCAAAATAATAAAAAATGAAATTTGTAATAAAAAATCAATTAAAAAAAGAATTAAATTCACATAGAATACGATTTATTTCAAATGATTAGACTTGGTAAAATGACTAAAATCATCTCAATTAATTCTCTTATTTATTAAAAACAAAACTCATTTCTCCAATAAAACCAAATTTCCCTTTTAAATAGAACTGCAAGAAACAAATTAACCCATTAAAACCTCCCACCTCCTCCTCACCACCACTCTCAAACCTATCCACAAACCTCTTCTTCCATGGACCTCTTCGAACAAACAAGAGGAAGGCCATCTCCAAAGCGAGGAATCCAACTCCAAGGCCCTCGTCCAGCTCCCCTCAAGGTTAACAAAGACTCCCACAAGCTCAAAAAACCTTCTTTTCCTCCTCCCCCCACAGCTCCTTCCGCCATCCAACGCCGCCCTCCGGTCATCATCTACACCGTCTCACCAAAGATAATCCACACCAAACCCAGCGAGTTCATGTCTCTCGTCCAACGCCTCACCGGCTGCTCAGCCTCCAACGCTTCTGCCGCCACCGCTACCACCGGCAACCCCACTGACAACAACCTATCTGCAGCAGAGCAAAACTCACCTGCTCAAAGCAAGACTACAAAGGATCAGGATGACACAGATGAGCTTCGCCGGCTTTTCATTGGCGGAGGTTCGACGACGGGGATTCAGCCAATATCGCCTAACTTCTTCTCTCCATCAGTGGTGGATATAAATCAGTTCAGCTTTTTCCATGAGTTGAATGTGCCGGCTTTGCATGGGAATAAAGGAATGATGGACGGAGGCTTCATATCTAGTCCTGGTAATTTCTCCTTTCAATTGTAAAAGAGAGAGAGGAGAAATTAATGGAGTGAATTGTTAAATTTTATAGGTTTGTAGGAGTTATCTTTTGAAGAACTTTGCTGTATTTTGGTGGATGTGTTGTGAATAATTAGTCTGTGTTACGTGCATGACAGGTTGTTGAGTGACCGTTAATTTGGTGAAAGTAAGGATATATTTGCTGTATGATTCGTTCTAATGAACTAAGAACTTATTTTAACATTATCATAAAGATTATGTTGAGTATTTACGGTGTATAGGCTATACATCCCGTTGAAAACTAAGCAGAATTAGAACCATACGTGGAAAACTGCTTGCTCTGTAAGTAAATCACAGAAGAAAATTTTAACTTATGTGTTACATCTTCCAAATGAAAGCATGGAGGGCCTTCTATAGGTATCATGTTACATTTACTGTAAGTGTCCAGAGCTGTCTTTTGATTTTTGAACTTGCATGTAATATTTCTTCTATTACAAAACCCTAGTTTTCCTGTAGATTAGAACACAATTGGATTATATTTTATCAGATTGCATGGTAAATTTATTAAATTCTTCTGTCTTGTAATTTAAATAGATTTTGAATTGTTGTTATGAAGAGAATTATCATGATAAAAGCTATTATCTTGTAAAGCATGCAGTAGGAGATATCTTGCAATTCAATGAAAGTACTACGCCTTCTCATTAAGCCAATCAGGCTTTGTTCTTCGTATACATTATTTTTAATTAAGCTTAAATGAGTTCTATTCACATTGAGCAATGGCACTGAAATTACAATCTTTTTAGAATCTAGCAATTATATTTCATTACAACTTTCTTCACACGTGGCTTTGTTGGAGACGGCTTTTTTATTGTTTCTTAAAACAAAATTTTAGTTAAAATTTTTTTAAAAAAGCCGTCCCAAACGGAGCTTTTAGCGAATCATATAAACAGCTGTAACATAACATGCATGGCACTCAAGATTTTATTGAAGAAAATTACTCTTCAGAAATCATTTTAGGTTATCTGATGTGATCTGACTCTCTTGCAGTTGACGATTAGTAAGACGAAGCTTCATCAGAAAATCATGGCGATAGCTAGATATGAATGTTTCAACTACCTACATTAGCCTTGAAAAATATATATGCTGATATGCTCGTAAGTTAATTCATTGTACAATATATTACTCTAACAGCATGATCAATTAGCCAACAAAGCCAGCAAACATGGCAATCAAAGCTATGAAATATAAGCTTACTGAAGCAAATCTTACTGCCATGCATCCCGTAGTAGATAGATTGCACTAAATATATACACATAAATTAGAAGAACAAATGAATAAATTTGTGATACAAAATAGTAGAATCTATCTTACAAGCAAGACAAAAGAATGTTTTATGTCCTCACCAAAAATTAAACAAAGAATATATAGATTAAGCTAATTATTAAATAAAGCAAAGTTTTTCTTTCTAGAAAAAGAAAATTATGACAAAAATAGAATGGAAAACAGAAGAAGAATGGAAAATTAACTTATGATACCGCACAATTTAGCTTAAATTGAAAGAAAACATTTCTAATTTGCAACGTAATATGTTTTATGGTGCTATTCTTTCATATATAATTAAAAATTCTTCTTAATCCAAATGTGATTGCTCTTACAGCAGATTTATGCCTGGTCTAAAGTTAATCTTCTAACCTAGTGGGCATATTAAAATGAACTCTGTAATTAAAAAGACCCCTTTGTGCCAAATGGAGCAAAGTCATATATAGAAAACAACAGCTACAAAACAAAAAAGAATTATAAATTTTCAAAATGTCCTTCTTATAGACTTTCTTGGTTTTGCCGTCTTTTATTTTTTTTTGGAGTGTCAATAAATAAATAATTTTAATTGAATTTGATAAAAAAATTCATATTATTGAGGTTGAATAGGTATTAATATTTCGACTTGATTAATTTTTGTGCCAATTTCAATTAACCTAAAAAGTCAATCATTCTGACTTAGGTTAAACATATCGGGTTTAGATTAAATTGGTTATTTTGGGTTAAACAAGTCGAGTTGATCTAAAAAAAATTGCAGATCATTCATGTAATAAACATGTCAGATACAAGTTAAGCTAATTTAAATCAAGTTAGGCTTGGATCAAATAATTTGACCGATATGCCACATGGGTTGAATTTGAATCAATTATATTCGGATTAAATTAACTTCAGATCAAACTCAAACCCAAACCCAATAAATATATATAATAAAAACTAAACATATAGACCTTTCTAAACTAATTTTGGCCGTTAATTCATTAGGTCAGAATGTGGACTTGGATCTACCGTTCCTACCATAACTGAATGAGTACGTCAAGGGATGTTTACAAAAATTTTAAACTTACTTTACCGACTGATCGTACAGAAAAAATATGTTACTATAATGACCGGTATTCTTTCTCTCTACGATGCGGTACGTTAAAATTGACTTCGAAATAATCTAAAGTGTTTGGTTATATTAACAATGGACTCTCATTGCTGCTGCAAGCTAATCTAGACAAGAACAAGCCTGGTTTTAATAAAGATCAGCGAAATTTTATCTTGCCCTGCAGATATATATTTCTTTTAAGTGAAATAATTTTCGTTTAAATTTAAGTAATGGTTACTATTGATGTGGAAATGATAAAAATATTAAAAAAATAAAATACTTTGAGGAAAGAAATAGGAGAAGAAAGCACTCAAATATCTTTGGAAAATTTGATCATTTTTTTGGGAGTTTTGGCATATAGCAAGCTCCAAACTACAATTAATAACTTGAAGCAGGTAAGGGAATAATAACATATTGAATAGATTCTCTTGAGTTCTGACATATTCCTCCATGCAAGTAGGAGAAGGAAAGATTCGAAATTTTATAAATATTAGGGAAGTATCCTGACCATCCATAATGGAAGGAGTACCCTCATTAATTAGTAATAATATGGATGATAAACAGTGAAGAAAGATGCTTCAATATATGTGTGAATTTGCCTAAAATCATCTTGATATTGGTTCCACAAAGGTTGAGTAGCTTGCATTCTATTTTGCTTTTATAAATAACTATCTTTATTTCAATCAGCTAAAAATATGACCACGTAGAAGACAATCTGAGAGGTACCTTAAAAAACTTTCAAACACTTTTATCAATAACCATATTCCTTGGAACCAGTCCAATTGATATTAGGAAAGCTCTGAGGTGAAGAAAGGAAAGATTGACATATAGAAAGGCTGACGTACGACTGCTAGTATGCAGGTGATGGCCTAGGAAGATGAATAGTGTAACGACCTCAAATATAGATGGAGTAGCATATGGGAGAGGAGATAAATGTGTAGAAGAGAAAAGCTAATTTTGTTTCTAATAATTTTTATAAAAGAAAAATAAATTTATTTAAAATTAAATGAAATTATAAAAAAGAACACTTAATTATTGTTGTCATAATGATAAAAGAGATAAAGAAAAACAAAATAGATGGGGTAAAAATTAGTATCCTCAACTATAATCTATTTCCCATATGAAAAGCTCACATCTATCATAAAATTTTGAGGTGAATTCGCTAAGTCTCAAAATCTTTAAATATTGTAAATTCTTAACCTTGTCGTGTCATTTGCTAGTGGAGGGAAGAAGAAATCTAAGTTCTAGAGAGGCTTATCATCTTTCAATTTGGCAAGAGTATAATAAGAATTTTGAACGACCATGAAGGTAGCTTTAGGCAACAGAAGATCAGTTATACTTTGTCTAAAGAAGGGGAACAATCAATAACTTTATTTGAATTAGTAGTATATGGAGGATCAATCAAAAAAATATTAATCATTGATATAAAGCTGAATCTACTTTATTTTATTATGTTCTTTTGGACCTCTCTATGCTTAAAAGTTTAGTCAATGTTTGTATATTTTCTATTACTTGCCAGTCTATAGCCTTTTTAGAGCTATTCACTATTATAAATATAATGTATGAATAACTTTTGAGTGGAGGAATTTAAACTCTGTTGTGTGTTGTATATCTCTAGCATTTTGGCTTTATCTGGTAGTAGTCATCTAGCGAGCCTTTGGTCTTATTAAATTGTCTCACTATGTTTATTTTGTTTCCATTTGGTACATCCGAGCCTAGTAATATGCTACCTTAGAGGAAACATCAATGATTAATTCAATAAATCTTGATCGAAGATTTTGCTATTAGAGATCCATTTCTTGTTGTAATAGCTTGGTGTTTTTGAATAATTATAACTAGAAAAATGTTAAAAATCAATGCAGTGGAACTTATCAAATGGATGGAGGAGAATCCTTCTCATACGAATATTTTAGTAAAGATGAATAATACCAATGACCTCCTAGGCGAGAGTTCTAAAGAAGACGATAGAATTTGTAATCAAAGTTGGCATACCCAAGTTTGAAGGAAGATCCAAACTGAATAAGTTCATCAATTGGTTACATACATTT